>OZ023248.1:8760579-9262613 GCA_964006365.1 Trididemnum miniatum | reverse complement strand
CAACCCTCCTGACTCCAACCCCCCCGACTCCAACCCCCCCCAACTCCACCCCCCGACCCCATCCCCCTGACCTCAACCTCCCCCCGACCCCAACTCCAACCCCCCCGATCCCAAGCCTCCCGACCTCACCATCCCCCGAATCCAACCCCCGACTCCACCCCCCCGACCCCAACTCCAACCCCCCAACTCCAAGCCCCCCGACCCCAACCCCCCCGAATCCGACCCCCGACTCCACCCCCCAACTCCACCCCCGCGACCCCAACCTCCCCGACTCCAACCCCCCCGACCCCAACCCCCCCGACTCCAACCCCCCCGACCCCAACCCCTCCAACTCCACCCCCCTGACTCCTACCCCCCGACCCCAACCCCCCCGACTCCACACCCCCCCCGACTCCAACCCTTGGGATGTTCCTAATGCTCTTGTCGTTAGTCCATAAGTTCCTTGTGGTGTTTTCAACTACCTTGTAATTGGTTTAAAAGTACCTTGTAGTTCCTTGTGGTGTTTTCAAGCGTTTCGTAGAATTAAAAGTACCTTGTAGTTCCTTGTAGTGTTTTCAAGTACCTTGTCGTTGGTTTAAAAGTACCTTGTAGTTCCTTGTAGTGTTTTCAGCTACTTTGTGCTTCGTTTGAAAGTATCTTGTAGTTCCTTGTAGTACCTTGTAGTTCTTTGCACTGTTTTCAGTACCTTGTAGTTCCTTGCGGTGTTTAGTAGGACCGTGGTATACAGTATAGATATCTTTTCCAAATCAGGAAAAAAATTTTTGAAAGGGGAAAAACTTTCTGAATTGGAAAATTTGATGATGTAATCATGTTTTTACTGAGAAACAAATAGGCACAGCATAAGCTTGCAGTTTCAATGTAAATACATTGGAAAATCCAACCAACTTTTCAAAAAAATAAACCACAATGAAATTTGAATTCCCACGGTAAAGTTGTAGAAAAACAATTTAACTAAATTCTGATGTCATCAATTCTGAGAGGAAATGACATTTTTATAGGTCGGATGTGATCAACAAATTCTCCAATTCAGGAAGTTTTTACTCATTTGACACTTCTTTCTTTTTTCCTAATTTGGAAAAGATTTCCATGACATAGTGAAAACTCCGATCTGATAAATTACCGGTATACCTTGCTGGTACAGCAGTACAGTACTGGTATATCAGTACTTTACTGCTTTGGAGCCTTAATCTGGTAGTTACAGCACCATACACTGATTCATACTGCATATATACCAGTATGGTAGGTTGCCAGTAATTTTGCCACATGGTAACTTCGCCACACTTTCATACATCAAAAATTTACATTGCCTACACCGATACAAGACTTTAAATTCCCGGTTGTCGTAAAAAATTTTATTGGGCTTTTCCACAGTCCAGTTAAATTTATTAAGGCAACATTGTCACTTGGTAACTTCGCCACGTAATCCAAAATGTGGGGAAGATGTGGGAGAGTGCATGGGGTGAGTGGGGAAGTGTGTTGGGATGTAGGGGGAGCTGTGGGGGGAGGAGTAGGGAAGTGTGTTGGGGTGTGGGGATGAGTAAGGAAAGATGTGTGGGGAGTGGAGAAGTGTGGGAAAGTGTATGGGGTGAGTGGGGAAGTGTGTTGGCGTGAGGGGGAGGGATGTGGGGAGAGGAATGGAGGAGGTGTAGTGAATTGTGTTAGGGTGTGGGGCCCCAACACACTTCCTCCACATCTCCTCACTCCCCTCACCTTTCTTTACATCTCCCCCCTCCCTTACCTCCCCACACCCCAACACACTTTCCTACACCTCTGATACCTCTTCCGACATCTCCTTTTTCTCCCCCCACACCCCAACACACTTTCCTACGCCTATTGCCACATCTCCCTCACCTTCTCAAAGTGTGGCGAAGTTACTGGCAACCATATGGTAGCTCAGTAAAAGGTGGCCTATAGGCCAAGCAGAGATTAGTGATTACTAACATATGCTAGGCTACCAGCTGACCAGTGGTTTTAATGCTTTTTTTTGTGTTTAATACCCTGTACTGGAGTTCCTAAATCAGAATTAGTTGATATTCCATTATCTACCGGTAATTATCCAAAAACAAAAACTACCAAAATTTGGCAAGCCCACCATGTCCATAAGGAATAAAAACTTGCAATGCCATTGTCCACTCACTGCTCAGAATACACTGCACAGTGCACTAGCTACTAGGACTCTATTGCCAGATTGCTTGACTTATAGACTAATTCAGATAAGATACCGGTAGTCTAGACTGCGTGACTGCGTATAAGCTAGCCAACCAATAGTCTAACGACCAGTACACTATATAACCACTTAGCAGCTTATAGCAGTTGCGCCTGGCCGCCTGCTTCGTTAACCAACCAGGCTTGAGCGTTTACCAAATGGAAGTGTCTATTTCACCGACAATTCCGGTTACCGAAGTTTGAAAAATCGTAGTTGCGTAACCGTTTTCGGTTCGTGTAGTATGACTCTCACAGTAGGGGAACCGTTAGGGGATGTTTCCGGTTCCGCAAACCACGATTTTTGGACTTCGGTAACCGAAATTTCCGGTGAAGTAGACGCTTCCTTACCAAACACACCGTATATATCAACAAACCCATTACCTACTGTAGGTATAAGGACTTCTCCAAGCCTCAATTCACAATTCACGGTTCAAACGGTTCCTGAAGCGGAACCGTTTTTCCGTGAAGTGTGAAATGAGGATTTGAGAATAGAGATGGCATGAGCCGCTAAGAGACCCGCTAACGAGCCATTAACCGGTCTTTTAAGTGGTCCGCTAACGGCCGGCCCAGGTCTATCTTTTGTATCTAATTGGGCCGTTAAAGAGCCGCTACCAATTTTTGAAATCCCTTTCAACTTTCAGTTTTCTTTTAAATGTAGCTGGAGGTTCATAAAAGAATGGGCTTGGGGCGAGCCGGGCTTTATTTTTGGGATGAGTTGCTGGGTCAGTTACCGCTATACTGGGCTGGAGGTTTCGGGCCATGGACGGTCAGGGCTGCAAAAACTTTGGTCCGAGCCATCTCTATTTGAGAAGTCCTTGTACCTAGGTTTGTTGATATTTTTGTCTGCGTAAAATTTTACTTTGAGAGAATTTGCTTTTTTTCTTTTCTGTAGGAATGATAAGAATCATCGGCCGGTACCGGTAGGTTACTTACAAAAAAAGGCATCTCTTACTGTTCAAGAAGTTTTGAGTAGATTTTTACCCTGTCCACATGTCCAATTTTAGTGGGATTTAGGCCTGCGGTTCTTGATTCTAACTTCTGCATCATAGTCAATTTTTTGATGTCATAGTTAAAAATTAGGTGATTATAATCAGGGAGTCGAACCAAACGCGAACCGGAGTTTTATAAACCGATTTTACGCTATTTTTATCGAACTTTAACCGAACCCACAACCGTTTTGTTCAAAATCGCAAAGAGCGAACCGGAACTGAACCGAATGATGTGAGCTATTGCAAACCTTAACCGCGAAGTCACTCGCGTCATTTTGAACCTGGTTCGAATTCAAAATAATAGTCACTTATGCAAGTAATCTATGCATGGTGAAGTCTTTCACGTTTGATATCCCCGGTCCCGTAGTACACGCGTAACAGACTAAACAAAGCGCTTTAACACTAATTTAACGCTACCTGCCGATTGAATAGGCCGCCGGTGTCAGAGCATAGTAACAATTTAACATAGATATGCAAGTTAATGCAAAACGTTAGCTGCGTTAACCATTACTTCGCTAACACAGTTATGTACCTCCGTAAACGTTAACTCGTTAAATTCAGCTCCAATTAACGGAAGTTAATTAAATTCGTTGAATCGTTAATTTTGACTTAAAACGGCATTTCTTTTTAAATAAAACCTTAAAAATTTTCAATATTAATGTTTGCATAAGCATTTAAGCAATTTTTATGTTCACAAGCAATGTGTTCTGTTGTCGTTATCTCGCTTTTTGACCTCATTGGTCGTATTATGCTCGCTTATCGATGTCAAACTTAACCAACAATAAGGGAAATAAGCGTTTACAAAAATTTAACGGAAGTTATCAAGCATTAACGGAAGTTAATTTGGTCCGTTAATTTAAAAAAAAATTTAACGAATTAACTAGTTAATGAAAAAGTTAGCTTCGTTATTAACGGTTAACGAAATTGTGCTCACCTCAGCAATTTAACCCTATGAATCATGAAACTTTCTTATTACCGGTAGCAATTTTTTGTTTCTGAATAGTGATTTTTACCACAAAAACAATACAAAAACACATAACGTAATAAGCTATTAGGCTATTCACTTTTATCATAAAATAGCCTATAGGCCTAATAGGCCTATTTTCATAACTTTTGGAGATGTATCAGTGATGTAGTCTTCAAGGATGTCCTAGGCCTCGAGGACAGGTTTATGAAGTCCTTGATCTCGACCGTATTGTCCTTGGCCTCGGCTCTCCTAGGCCTTGGATTTTGCGCTGTCCTCGGCTCGAGGACTCGATATTTTTAACAATTCAACTTTGCGATTGTTTTCACGAAACGCCAGCTGTTTTATGAAAAAATTAGTTTTTAAATTTGTATTCATGGGCTAGTTCGTCTGTTAGTGATAAACTCTAGTAAAAGCAACTGTTCTTTGGTAAAGCCTAACAGCTCAAGACATACCAAAAAGGCGTCTTTAGATTTGTAGCACAGTGCACTGGTGTATTAGTAGGCCTACGGTATATACTTATACCGGTATTGTTGCAGCTGAGTGAGCTGACCCACTCAACAAAAAAGGCACTGGCTATTTGTACTGGCCGGTGCGAGTAGCGTCTGGAGTTATTTGTACGTAGGAGTAAAGTGTGGGTTTATAAACGCCATTATTTGCTAGATTGCCACGACTTTTTTATAGCTCGGTGATTTAGAGCGCAATGTGTAAGGGAAGTGCTGCACTAGTCTTGGGTTCGATTCTTGTCGTTCCGATTCGTTTTGGGTTCGATTCTCGTTCAGAGACAACAATTGGGTTCGTGAGGATAACAGGCCTAGAATAGAATAAGAATGTAAGTTCTGCTGGTGTTGGGTACTTTGCATGAATGAAGAAAATCGTCACAGTCTATTGGTTATACGACTCTCATGCACAAATAACTCCAGACGCTATTTGTACTGGTTCGTACAAAATATTATGTTTTTGCAAGCAAGAAACAGAGAAATCAATTACCAGCATTCAGTGATGGGCACAATAACCCTTTCTGTACTAAAGCGATAACGATAATCGATAACTTCAAAAAAGCCCTGGGCGATGAATTATTATACCGATGATCAATAAATTTCAATTTCTAAAGGCGATATTGATAATTAATCGATAAATTATCGCTGATAAGTTTTTCTGATAAATGTTGCGGTAGGTTTTCAATGTGGTGGACAAAAAGTTGTTTTTGTAAGTCAAATTGCTGAAATATTTTTCTAAATTTTTCAAGAAAGTCTATTCAGGACCTGAGGACTTTGCCATGACTTTGCAGTTTATGGACTTTGCCGCGGCTTTAAACAAAACAAAGAGAGGTTTTTTAAAAATTGCAACAAGATTTAATGGACACCGTGTATTTTTTCCATGTGCCAAGGCTCCAACTTGTAAAAGTTTGAACACTGCATGCATAGAAAATCGTTTATCGCGATAATTTATTAGCGATAACAAGTATATTACAAAATGGATATTGGTAATCGATAAATCAGAACTAATTTGAGTGATAATGATAATCGCTAATAAATTATCGCCGATAACTGTTTTTGATAAGTTGTCTCGATAAATGCCCATCTCTGCCAGTATTTAACCTTAGCCATGGGTGGCGGAAGTGGTGGGGCCCCGCCCCCCCCCCCCCCAGTTGTTTTTCAGGGGGCCCCTAATTTACTCGTTTATTTCTACAATAATACCTCTGCATGAATGTATTTGAAACTTAATAGGCCTACCATAGAAATTGAAACCCAGGAAAGAACTTAAATCCAGAGACGTTTTCTTTAAAATGGTGTTTGTGGGATGTGGGGAACAGAAAAAGCATAATCTTCTTATAGCAAAAAAATTAACTTGCGACTTATAAATGTCACATTGAGCATCTTAACCTGTAAAAGGCAGACTAGCGATTGGTAGCATCTAAGCCAGGGGTTCTCAACTTCTCAGTCGTGGCCCATGGCCCCCCAAAGGGACCACAGAGCACAAAGTTTTCTCTTGGAAGCCATCATCTTGGTAGAAATCATTAATGAATTATAACAGACATGGACTTTGAACTTACACACTATAGGGGCCTTGGTCTCTTTTAGAGGTCCAGTCAAGGGGCCACAGCTCAGAAAAGATTGAGAATCACTGATCTAAGCTTTCAGTATGAAAAAAGTGTTTTACAGTGCGTTTTGAGACGAGGCGAGATACAGTAGTTGTTGTAAGTGTTGTTTATGGTAAGCTATAGCAACTACCAGTAACCTTCAAAATCAATAAAATAAGCAGCTGTCATAAAATAAAAGCAGCGGCCTGTGGAAAATATCTATAGTCTGGTTTTAATTTTTTGAGTTAATTAAATTTTTTAATTCACTTTGTTTTGCTGTGCAATGCTAACCCTAGCAATTCCTTTGCCAACAAAATTGCTTTTTCGAGTCAGAGAAAGCAATTAAATCGTTTTGATTCTAGTTTTACATGTGGCGATGCGATTTATGCGGTTCTACTGTTTCTCTACCCATCACCTTATCGGTGTTGGAGATAATGTTAATTGGAGTTGAGTTATTGATCATCCCAACTTTATCTTTTCATATGCTTCAAAAAAGCTTACTGCTCTTGTTGTTTCTGTGATTGTATACGTGACATATCGTGAAACCCTATTTGAGCGCCACACGGCCACAGCGCTCTGTTTTTTAACCCTTTTCTTCTTCTATTGTGGCGTTATATTAGGAGTGGTGTTCAGTTAAAGGATGCTGCTATATTTCTTTACTAGCTGGTCAGAATTTTGGGAAGATAAATTTAATTAATGAAAAGGAAAAAACGTATGACAGAGTTAACATGTAATCTTCAAAGAAAAAAACATCTACCAGAACACAATTACTGATAACTTGATAAGTAGTCAAAAATTCAATGCGGAAAATCAGGTGACACATTTCTGTGTTACCCTCCTCGTCATTTTCAACATCTTCCCCTGTTGTGGCATTACAGGTGGTGTTCAATCAGAGGGTGGCGCTCTATTTTTCAATCTTTTCCCTATAGTGGTGCTCAAACAGAGACTTTACAGACGCTTATGGTATTTACAGTAGCTGTTGGGGTTGTTAAAACAATAAACTTTAGCTACACAATTACTCTGTCCACATGTCCAATTTATGTGGACTTTAGACCCACGGTTCTTGGTTCTAGTTTCTGCATAACAATTAAATTTTTGCTGTTAAAATTTGAAAAAGTGATTATGACATCAAAAATTTAATTGTGATGCAGAAACTATAGAGAAGCAAGAATAGTGGGTCCGAAGCCCACATAATTTGGGCATGTCACATGTGGACAGGCTAAGTATGAGTTTTAGGCAAAGGAAATCTGGTCATTGCTTTTGGGCCCCCTCACTTTAGAAATGCTTTCGCCATCGCTGACCTTAGCTTCATAGGTTGTAGTAGGTAAAGAAAAATGGTGATAAGTAGCAGTCTTAGTTTTTTCTAAATAACAAAACTGCCTGCCATTTGAAAAAAGGCAGTGTCTAGAGCGCGGGCGGCTTTTTTCTTTCAAAATTGCTCTTTGTACACACCAACTCCCAAGTCACATTAATTTTAAGTCTCTAACCCTATCCCCTTAACTCTACTCAAATGCCCCTAATTTTTGCATTTGAAGTTACGGCTGATGACGTCTTACCAGTGTGACATCAATGTTATGTAAAGAAACAAACAAGCAGTATTGTGCAGCACTGGGTTTATTTTTTTGTTGTAAAATTTCAAACATAATATGTCCAAATTTGCTCTAAAATTTTCGAACATTTAAAAATTTTTCGACACGATTTATGAACAAACGATTTTACAAGTTTACTAAATCAAATGTTAATAAGTATGATATTGAATTTCAACAAAAGCACGAGACTAGTTTTGAAAACGAAACTTAAACCTAATCTCGTTTAGTTTTTTTCCTTGAGTGTTCTTCTTCCATGTTGAGTTTTTAATACTGAGTGTGACGTCGATTGACGGAACCGATCTTACACGAAAATGATCTTTTTTAAATTACTTTCTTCCGAAGACGCAATAATTATCCTCATCTTTCAAAAATTTATTCTGGCTCAATATTTCACAATTCTCTCAAAATAACAAAAGCAACAAATTGTTTCAAGTTTTCATTAAAGTCTTGAGGGAGCCCAAATCACGAAGCCCGTGTACGATACCGCAGTAGCCACAATCGTTCGGAATGTCTGGACATTATTCCCAAATATGGTAAAACGCAACAACGATTTCTCCTTGCTGACAAGCGAGAATGTTTCAACAAGTACGCATGTTGCAAAAACTCATCAGACGTTGCAGTGGCAATGGTTTAGTTGCAAAACGGAACTCGCAAATTTTTAGTTAAGTTAATGAACATGGAACTGCCACAAGCGTATTGTTGTGCAATTGTTGCGCTGTAAGCAAAATTTTTTCGGACACTTTGTCCGAAATGGCTCCAAATATTTCAGACATTGAGCAAAAAATGTCCGAAGAAAAAAAAAAAAAAAAAACAGGTGCAGCAGCGTTTTGATCATGGAAACTGGTGCTGGTGCTCTTGACACTTCCTTAAAACACTTGTGGAAACAAAAACGGCAAAGGACAACACGTATCCTTCAACCAACCTCTATTTTATGAAAACTAGAACGTAACCATTATTCTCATTCTGGAATCCGGACACTGAGCATGGGAGCACTGTTTTAATAAATAGATACACTGTATTAATAGCTCAGTGGCATAGGGTCAGCTCAGTGGCGTAGCGAGAAATTTTGAAAAAACGGGGGCCATAATTTCCACATTTTGTTTTTGGCAGAACAAATTTAAAGCTGATTGAGAAACAAGAAAAGCTCTAGGGGGCTCCAGGTGCATGCTCTCGTAGAAAACTTGAAAATTTACAGGGTGTAATAGCTATTTTAGTGCTTTTTGACTAATTTTCTTGCAAATTTTGTTTAAGTGTGTTTACCGTAATTCTGAGTGCTTCACTAATTCTGAGTGTTTCACCACATTTACCCTAATTCTAAGTAATTCTGAGATGCATTTTGTTTCCACATTTTCGATTATGCGTGCTTGGGGGTGTAAGGCTTATTGCTATCAAAGAGGTTCGAAATAGAAAATTTGTATGCATCAAAAGCATTTTTGAGAAGGACTGGTGGGAGGATGCATACTTATTGCATAGCCTACTCCTCATCCTACCCCTCCCCTGTATCCGCCCCTGGCCATAAGCTACAGAAACCATCAAAAGAGTCTGGCTTATTTCAATCACTTGGCACCATTGATTTTGTTGTTTTTTACTAAAAGGCAGAGTCAAAAGGGAAAGCCATGGCCCAATGCCCCCTCTTTAAATATGCTTCTGGGTCAGCTATCCTTATAGACCAGGGGTGGGCAATTATTTCACATGAAAGGCCAGATTTGGAAAAACTGTTGAAGCCGCGGGCCGCACGCTGATTGGTAAACAAGGTGAAGACCTTTTTTTTGGAGATCGCGGTCCACGTACGAATGTGATCTCCAAAATAAGAGGTTTTCACCTCGTTTTTTATTCCAATTTTGCGTTGTTGAGGCTTATTTTTTGAAAATCACTGCCATCCATGATCTCTATAGGAAAAAACGGTCTTCCGCTAAATTCATGGTAAGAATTTAAGTTTGTGTGAGTACCGGCGGGCCAGAATAAAAGGACCGGCGGGCCGGACTTGGCCCGCGGGCCGTAGTTTGCCCATGTCTGTTATAGACGATTGCAGTTGTGACATGTAACTTAGCTACGTCAACTGCCGAATCCAAATTTTAGCTGACCTAATATGGCTTTTGCTGCTTATTCTACTAGCATGGTGTTTTTTTATAACTAAGGCTATTTTCAAATTATGTTGAACTGATGACTCAACAGTATATGTACCGAGTAATTGAGGAAGACTGCTAAGTGAGCTTGCACTGTTTAAGTTAGCAGCAACCCTTCAAGTATGTGAAATGCAATCTGCTCTAGCAGCGAATTGAACCCTTCATGTAGGATCTGTCACCTGCACAGTGTGTGCGGTACCGCTAGGCCATGTCAGTCTCATCCAAGTTCAATTAGACTTGTGCATATTTAATGGCTACACAGAGCTAGTTGAAACAGATAACATAGAGAACTGCTGGTACAGTGTACAGTAGGCTTACCATACGTCCTCCTTTTTAACAAAAAAAAATTCGTTTTCCGAGGACGCCAAAAAATGCCCAAATGTCCTCCTTTTCGGCATTATGAATAGTGGAAACATGTCAAATCATTCTTCCACAAAAAATTTTGGGAAGTCGCTGAGCAAACTACGACCCGCAGACGTGATGACCTTTTTTTTGGCCTTCACTGGATTTTGGGTGGAAAATTGGACATCTGCGGATGTGATAACTTTCTTTTTTTTTTTTTTTGGTCTTCACTCAAATTTAGGCGGTAAATTGGACATCTGCGAATGTGATGACCTTTTTTTTGGTCTTCACTTGATTGTGGGTGAACGTGGTGACCCTTAAAGAACCTGTCCTCCTTTTGCGCAGCGAAAATATGGTAATCCTACTGTACAGTGTTAGGTAACTTATAAGTGCAACCGGTTCTTTTGACACAGGTAATATGATGCATAGCCTCAGGGCTAGGCATTTGCTTTGTGTTAAAAAAAATAATTGTCGGTATCTTGTAAGGTCACTGTTGTTTTGGTTGCTATTTTAAACTTTGAATAATACGTGTATTGTCCAAGAAGCAAGTTATTTCAATTTAATCAAAATCACCTTCTTATATTTGATTCAAAAACTTGGAAGATTGAATATCACGTCCTGATACTGCTACAAAATGTTTGGAGTTGTGAGACAAGCATTAACATCAATGGTGAGAACAGTAGTTGGAAATATTAAGACTTCAAAACCTAAAAATTTAAAGTAACTCAATGAGTTTTTCAGAAAATAATTGTTTTGTTTTGCCATGTCTTGAATTGTTCTGCAATAAGCTAAGCAGTGTCGGCTATTTTTTAAATTTCAGGTGTCTGGTATGGGCAGAGATGGGCATTTATCGCGATAATTTATCAGCAATAGTTATCGGCAATAATTTTTTACCGATTATCGTTATCGCTTAAAGCTGTTTGGATTTATCGATTACCAATATCGCTTTTGTAATATATTTTGTTATCACCGATAAATTATTGCGATAAACGATTCTTTATGCACATAGTGTTCAAAGTTAGGGAGTTAACGCTATGGCAAAATGCACGGTGTCGATAAAGTCTTGTTCCAATTTAAAAAATCTTTTTGTTTTGTTTAATCCCACGGTAGAGTCCATGAACTGCTCTCTTTTCTTGAAAAATCTAGAAAAACACTTTTGTGATTTGACTTACAAACAAAATTTTTTCAAACACGTTGAAAATTTATCGCAACATTTATCGGAAAATTTTATTGGCGATACTTTATCGATTACTGATATCGCTTTAAAAATTGATATGTATCGATTATCGGTATCGCCCGGAGCACTTTTGAAGTTATCGATTATCGTTATCGCTTTAGTACAGAAAGGTTTATCGTGCCCATCACTGGGTATGGGTTTAGTTTTCTTTGATTATATGGTTTCACTTTTCTATTACAAGAACCCAGTTTAGATACACCTTAAAAATCTGTTGCATGCCCATCAATGAAACTGTGAAAGGCTTATTTTCATCGCAATCAGGATTTTTCTGTTATTAAGAAACTTCATGATTAATTTGATTGGAAAATGGACTGCTGAAAACAAGTATTCTACATCACCACTCATGCTAATTTTACATATATTGTGTCTACAGGTTCGTCAAAATGTACGATCTATTCATGGATCGACACGTTTAGCTGGTGGAGCATTGTTTAATCATGTTGATACTTCAGATAACAACCCTGATACTCCTTTTGATTTTACAAAGGAAAACTATAAGGTGTTGTTTTCACATGCATTTCGTAAATTACTTTTGTTATTTCATTGGCAAAAGAGCAGTTTGGATTATTATAGAAGGTTTTGGATTAAGCTAAATGCATTGTTTATCTTGCCTTACTCATTTTTTAAGTATTTTTTCTTGGTGTACGTACACTTTTTATGTACAGGGTGATCCGAAAGTAACTCCCTATTCTAAAATAACTATGACTTATTCAAATTTACTGACAACTTTCTCAGTTTTTGCGTGTAAGTTACTCAGTCTGTGGCAATTACATCTATGCTCTTGTTTCTATATTTTAATAATTTTAACTTAAATTTGAAAAAGTTAAATCATGTTTTGTAAATTAACATACTAATTGTGATGAATAATAATTTTTAAAAAATTCAACCACATTTAAATAAACAAATAAAAAGATATTGAATTTTAAATGAAAGTCCATGCAATGCACTTTTTTCTCATGTTTAATAAATGAAGAAATTACACTTCAAAAACAAACCATTTTTATTTTAGAATAGGGAGTTACTTTCGGATCACCCTGTAGATATGCTTCACTGGAAGGTTTTTTTAATAGGTTGAAAAGCAATTTTACCAACAAAATTCTTAAGTCAGTTGTTAGGCTACATTTGATTTGTTGCTATTTCCTATTAATTGTTCATCAATTTGTGAATGACTTCACCTAGCTGTATCACGTGCAGGTCGCAGACCCTATGTGACGAGTTTGATGTATGCCTGGAGCTGATTGCATTTAACAAGTATGCTAGGTAACTGCTGCTCAAAGATTGAAAGTTCCTAAGTTGCGTTGTCCTTAAGGTACTTTGAATTTTCTATTCAATGTAGTGGGATTTACTTATTTTATTAACAATGCTTATGTAACTTAGCGAGTTCACGTTAGGCTTCATTAATATTACTTGAAGTTTTCATGGTTTAGAGAATTGATGCCATTTTGGAAAATTATCCTGAAGGCCATAAAGTGGCAGCAGTGATGCCAATCTTAGATTTGGCTCAACGCCAGCATGGTTGGTTGCCCATATCAGCGATGAATAAAGTAGCTGACATTTTAAAAGTCCCTGAAATGAGAGTTTATGAAGTTGCTACGTTCTATACAATGTACAACAGGTACTACTTGTTTTTGCAGTGGAAGAGAAAATGTATTGTGCTTGTGTTATAATTTTTGAAATTGTTCTGTAAATAGCTCCCACTGTATTACTGTTGTTACCTTTTTAATTTTAGGTATTTCTTCATGCACAAGCTAGCTTAGTCTTGTGTTAGGTGGTATCTTTTGTTCCAGCGCTTTTCCATTATTTTGCAGAGTATTCCATAAAAATCTTTATCTGTCTTATCCTAACAGGAATGGTTTAGTAGTGTAATACTGGACATTCAGTATTGATGCACTAGTAGTTCTTAATGTTTCTATGCAGGAATGTTGAAACAGGTAGACAACGTAAAAATTAGCATGTCTGTAAACCTGCTTCTGATCGTGTTGGCGAAAAAAATGACTTTTGCTTATTATTTTAAATAGAAAACCAGTTGGCAAGTACTTTCTTCAGCTTTGTACTACCACCCCCTGCATGCTGTGTGGATCCGATCAGATTCTAGAAGTTATTCAAAACAAACTTGGCATTAAAGTCGGAGAAACAACTGAAGACAAAATGTTTACCTTGGCCGAAGTAGAATGTCTTGGTGCTTGTGTAAACGCTCCTATGATACAAATTAATGACAATTATTATGTAAGCCATATCATTGTTTGTGTTGGTAATGCAATATCGTTTGTTAATTCTAATGCAGGCTAAACCTGATGGAATCGGTTGTATGTGTTAAAAACTCGCGATTAAGCTCGTTCAAGTTTGATTATTGAAGTTTGTAACTCCCGTCTTTTTCGTAAAATTTACCTGTAACAATTCTAGGAGGATTTAAAACCAAGTGACATGGAAGAAATCCTTGACGATTTAATCGCTGGAAGAGAGCCTAAACCAGGACCAAGGTAATAGTTGCTGCCTCTGTTTTTATTAATTGACGTGATGATCATATGAGTAAAAGATTGCGATTATTTAGCTAAGTTTGCGTCGCGATCCCAAGCGAGGCTTGTTTGACGTGTCGTTTTAAATACTACAATCCTCTAATTTTCCAGGTTACCTCTGATACTTTTTCTGAGTCTTTCTGTTGCTTACGTTAGTGATTTTTTCGTCGCTTTATTTATGCCCTAGTTTTTTTAAATTTATTTTTCAACCGTTGGAGTTGAAATTGCGTTAGTGGTTTCTCGCTGTTGTTTGAATAATCCGTTTAACCGGTTTTGTAAGTGTAATTTTTGTTACTGTAGGCCTTAAATGCTGAATGCTTCATTTTCCGTCCGTAGAAAAGTCTGTGACGAAATAACACACAACTTTATTTGATTTATACGAGCCTGTTTTTAATTAATTTTTGCTTAGCAGATAATCCAACTGACATACTACCTTTTTAAATTGTTTTTTACTAAATTTTGAAATTGAATTTTGTTTATTTTGTCGCAGAAGCGACCGCTTTGCTGCGGAACCTCACGGTGGCCTTACATCATTAAAGGAACCGCCGAAAGGACCAGGATTCGGAGTTCGTGACGACTTGTGATAAAGAGACTACATTAACTCTTAAGGCCTAATTGTTTTTCAAAATATGTTCTATTGTTATATGGTAAAAAATATGTTCGCTTAAATGTTGGTGTGGTTTATTTACCTTGAAGCTTACTGGTGAAAAATAAGCATACGCTCTACCAGTTACGTCATTTTTCGTTGTATAAGGTGGTTTGAATCAAGGATCTTGTTTCTAGTGCTCTAATTTAGGCTATTTTAAAGAAGTATGCATCTTGAAACTCCGTGCGAAAAAGTCTGGTATTAGGCCAATTTGTTTCTGCATACCCGGTCATGCGTTGGGCATGCTGGTCACCCATGATCGACGCTGCAACTACAGTATTATAACTATTGCATTTTCAACAAAATAAAACAAAGCTAAAATAACGCTTAGGCCTACGTGTTGTCAATGTCACAGTGCAGTACTTCACTTAGTAAAACTGGGCATCATAATCACTTGTCGTTTTCGACCATTGCTTTAATTGGCCAATGGCCATATCTTAGTTGTAACTTTTTTCACCGAGCATTAATCTCCGTTATTGTGAAAGATTAACGCATGGCTTTCCCAACCCCTTCTTAAGTTTTCTCATTACTGCCCTCCCGTTTTGATATGAAGCTTGATCTGAAGCATACTTTAAGCATTCACTTAAATACCGCAATAATTATTAATTACCCCCTCTTCCCCCAGTAAATTTTTCTCTGGTTAGTCCCTGTGTAGACGATTTGTAAAATAAGCAGGGTTGGGAATTGATACCCAAAAATGGATATTCGATAGTTCACCAAAAAGTAAAAAAAAATAATCGATTTTGATGGTAGTTTAAAAAAGTGAAGAATAATTACACTGAGCATTTAACGGCGTACGCCAAGCATTTTTCGTGATGTCCTCACATTCATGCGGTTACGTACAGACAAACGACGGACATAATGCGAAGCAACTTTGCTATTAAAAATCTGTTTTTATGTGTATTTTTGGCCCAAAAAAAAATTTATCAGCAGCAACAAGGTAATAACATACCGACGATTGTTTTAAATTTACTATAGTGAGATAAAGTAACTTGGAAAAAAATAATCGATAATGGAATATCGAATTGCGCCGAAAAAAAAAAAAAAAAAAGTAAAGACAAGGCCATATTCGATATTCATTCAAAAATGGAAAGGCTCCAGTGCATTCGATGAACAAAAAGTAAAAAATATCGCAATCGAATATTGGTTGCAATCGATTTTTCCCAACCCTGAAAATGAGGAAACTATTGCACTTTCAGCAATTCCACAAAATGACGAAAAACGATTGGACAAGAGTGGTAGCCTAATTATAAACCAGGAATGTCCAAAATCCTGCCCACAAGCACTCCGAGAATCAAACGGCAGAGCTCATTATTAGGCCTGCTATAGTTCACTGTCCTCTGTTCTCTCCACCTTATGGGATAACTGGATTGGTACGCAGTGGCGTAACTAGACCTTTTTTGCGGGGCAAATGCCCAGGGTCCTTTTCAGGTGTTCAGGGAAAGCCGCTGGACCCGCAGCTATTTTTTGCTCTTCACTTGACTTTGGGCGGAAAAGTGGGCATCTGCAAACGTGATGACCTTTTCTTTGCTCTTCGTTTGATTTTCAAGGGACGTGTTGACCTTCAAAGAACCTGTCCTCCTTTTGCGCAGTGAAAATATATCCTGCCCTGCTCGCATGACTTTAAATTGCTCTCTTTCAAATTTCTGGGCACGCCCCTGTTAGTGTTGGGCAATGCCCAGGGTGTCGGCTAATCCTAGTTACGCCCCTTTTGGTACGCCTGGATGATGACACAATCACCTGGCTGCATGAATCTTGCCCGGACATTTAAAACGATATCATGCTCATACGAACGAACTTCGCTTTTTTACGCTAATAGTGGTCGCACTTTTGTACTTAATCGAGAATCAAATGCACGAGATTAAGATAAAATCCTTGCGGCGTAGGCCTAATAATTAATCACAAAAGCAAGGAATTGATTCTGAAAAAAATACAAACTCACCCTGAAAAGATAGTAGGGTGTTTTTTTTTTTGGTATCGGTAGTGCAGAATTAAGTTATGACACCGATAATCGCGAAAAAACTACTTTGATACGAGGTGTTAAAAAGTCGTATTATTTTTTGTCAGTTCATGAAATAAGATCGTTCGTTTTTGTTTTTTGAAGTAGCCTACAAATATTAAATTCCTGTACCGCCGTAGATGCAGTTGAAAAAGTTCTTGTTTATTAAAACTCGATAAATTATAATGATCAGGGTCTACTAGACACCCGTTGGGGGAGTTGGTTGAATGCTGCTAGGTACTATGCTGAGAAACTTCGCTGGTTCGAAAAGTTGTTAACTCATAGAATGGTGAAAAAGTGATTGTTAAAACAGTTAAAAATATAGTGAATGATCCCAAAGCAAGCCAATCGATCAGTTGAAGAAAATTGCCAATGCTACAGTGAACTGATATGGAACTGATTTACGAAAATTTCTATCATGAGCAACCACGTAAATAACTAATAATAATAATAACTATAATGTACTGGTTGTTTGATGATTGATTTCTTCATCGCTACCCTCCTATCACGAGAAAGCGGCGAAGGTGCTATGCGTAGGACAAATCCAGACTCGCTTTGGAGTTGCCTTTGTTTCCAAGTTTTCCGGTAAAATTTTCTTCTGACTTCTTGAATTTGCTGCTTGCCATATTCCACCAAGCATAGATAATCATCGTGAAACATCTTATCCAAGGACGCAACAACGAGACTAGGTTGGGAGGTGAATCAATAACCTTGCGTTCATGGTCGTCGTAAAAATTCCCTGCTTGACGCTCGGCTTGACGCTCGGCGTAAAAATTCACTGCTTGACGCTCGGCAAGGGACAGTGTGGAGAACAAGCCGGCAAGTTTACTAGTTGTGCCATTGGGAAAAGCACTTAGCGGGATTCCCCCATCTTGGTGTGGTAGACAGATGGCTGGCAACTCCTAAGCGAGCTCGTATAGCGCATTGATCGCTTTCTAGTGATAGGAGGATAAATATGCAACTAAATAAAATAACATAAATAAAAAAAAAACGACGCTCCAAACCACTGCGCCACGCAGCCAACAATGTATTTCCTGAATCCAGTGCACACATGGCACTACAGGACGAAGAACTGAGAAAAGATCATCAGAGTGACAGGGGTCACTCGTCGCGTGAATCGCGTCATCAAAGTCTGTAGTCGTCTTGTCCACTCTTGATGGGACCTACACTTGTAACTGAAATTACAGCGCCGAGTTACCGCTAGGTGGCTCTTGAGTATTAAAAATATACATCATTTGTGACTGTCTAGTGAATCTTGAGAGACCTTACACCTGCGTTGTAGCAAATCCGAGGCAGTAGTGAGTTGGGTATTCTTATTTCAGGAACTAGAGTTTCGAAAAACACTACCGGTCGTGGTCATGAGTAACAAGTCTAGTTAAGATGCTAAGTGAAGTCACTAATTTTAGCTCGGACTGGTTTAATTTGTTAGCAGTCGATGTGATTGTATGCTTTTGTATTAATTGCATACCTGGTATTTATCCTCCTATGACGGTAAAGCGATCAATGCACTGGACGAGCTCGCTTAGGAGTTGCCAGCTATCTGTCTACCACACCAAGAGATAAGAGTCTACCACACCAAGAGGGATTCCCCCATCTTGGTGTTTTGGGGGATTCCACTTGCTGGCTTGTTCTTCACACTGTTCCTTTAATGCTGAGCATTGAGCAAGGAAGCTGTGAATACCAATTTTAAAGTCATTGGTTTGACTGGACTCAGAATCAAACCTGAGTCTACAGCTCCCGAGGCTTACACTCAGCACTCTTACCTCTGGGCCATCCGAGCTGTTAGTGATGTAGGCTACCATGCTCGACGAGTCGACGTGGTTCGACAGAACGTTATTGAGTTGGCAATCATGAATAGACCAGACTATCAGTATATGCAGGAGTATGGTGTCAAATTACAAGCTGCAGTCGCTTGACACAGGCAATCAATTGGTGCACAGTCTGCCATCTTTGGCCAAGGCACTCATTGCCATGTGCTTAGCAGTAGAAAACCGGCATACCGTATTGGTTAATACAGTATTATTCTAAAACAACTGAGTGTTTTGAAGCAGGTTTGTCTAACATTATTAATCTGTTAATTACAGTTATATACTCAGTACTGTAGAATAGTACCGTATATATCATCAGATTCCCTTGCTCAACAGTATGTTAGCATTTGCAAAATAGCAGCTAGAGTCTTCGTTGAAATTGGACGACTGGGTATTGTAAGTGCAAATCAATCAAATTGATGCAACTGCACAATGCTTTAATCTTTTAGTGACTTGGTCCATTGTGATGGAATCAGAACCAATATTGTTATGGTACTTGGGCTTTGAGAAGCTGGGTAAATTCCCCACTGCCCTTAACATTGCCATACTATGATGTCACAATTTGAACTCTCCCTACTGATGGCTGATCTGACATATCACCCTGAAATCCTATTTGCAACAGTGCACAGTGCAAGTTGACCGAATTCCTAATTTTGTAACAGTGTAATGTGATACTAGCATTGCAGGATGTTGCATCATTATGAGAAAACAACATTTTGCAGTAACTACAGAATAACCATTCAGCAGCATTACCTTGGATACCAATACATTACAGCATCACTGATGGTAACCAGCTGCCAGTTTATGCCCTTTGCTTTTCTGTTTTGTTCGATATCATAGCTATACGATACAGTATAATAGGCCTATACTAGTTCACACATACAAAAAGGAAACCTTCATTCAGCATTGATTGCCTGTTATACAAGTGGTTGACATTATCAGTTCTTATTTTTACATATTTGCAACAACTGCCGGTTCCATACTTTTTATTTCTTATACCAGTACTGTATTTATCACCTTTTTGATTTTGTGAACATGGCATTGTGCAGAGATGTTGCTGTGTTACCAACACATACAATAAATTGATTTTTTAAACACTGCATTACAGGGTGTCCCAAAAGTTTCGCCCAATTTTATATTAAATGCAATTGTAGGTTTAATCAATTTTGATTGTATGATAAATGAGAACTAGAAGCACGTTAAAATTTCACACATAACTAAACAGTTCTTATTGTGCTTCTAGTTCTCATTTATCATACAATAAAATTAACTTAAACTTGCAATTGTTATCAATATAAAATTGGGCAAAATTTTTTGGACACCCTGTACATGGTCTGCTGTAAGTATGGTTATTGCATTTGTGACTTCATAGTGCCGCAAAATCAACAGTTGATCGAGATTTGCTTGTCTTTTTTGTGATTGTTAACTGCTATTCATATTGCTGTCTACGCAGTATGCAGTGCTTAGCTATATCTAAATCGCCAATCAACGATGTTTAAAGCTAAGTAGTAAGAACCAGTCTTCCTGGTTTACATAAATGACCTGCCTAATGCGTGTGAATCTAAAACAGTATTATATGCAGATGACTCAGTATTGCTTTGTACTGATGTGAATACTGAAAAACGCAAAAGTAAATGTAAAAATTCGTTTCTTCAACTTGAAAATTGGATTAATTCGAACAGACTTACGCTAAATTATTTAAAAACAAATTGTGTGTTCTCCAATGTAAAAAATAAATCTAATAATGATTTTTGTATTGATACCTTAAACGGTACGCTACCAAAGAAAAATGTTATCAAGTACTTGGGGGTCATGGTAGATCACAAGTTGACCTGGTAGGAACACACGAGATATGTTATTCAAAAACTAACCACAGCAAGAGGAATCCTTGCCAAATTAAGACACCACGCCCCTCAATCTATAGTAATAAATGTGTATTATAGTATTGTCTATCCGCATTTATACTGTGGTGTCACATCATGGGGCAATACCGCAGCTAAGTATGCTGACCGTATTCAAATTGAACAAAATTCCATTGTCAAAATTATCACTGAATTGCCTTTCATCAAAACAAAAATCTCTTCGTTATATGACAAATTAAACTTACTGAGATTAGATGACATTTATAAATTAGAAGTCTTGAAATTTATGTTCAGTTTTAAAAAGAATATTCTGCCAAATTGTTTTTAGGATTATTTTACTACACCCTCGAAAATACACGAGTATCCTACCAGGTTTGTTTGTGATAATAACTGGGCAGTAAATTTTCATTGTACCAAATCTACCACACAAAGATCGACAAAATTCACTGATTGTAAACTATAGAATGATTTGCCTTCAGAGTTTAAATCAATTCGAGAATTTAGCGTAAAATCAGTAAAAAATCAAAACTTTAATGATGAAGCAAATTTTCCTATGTGGTATTAAATATAACCGTTTTCTTATTCATTTTTTACTGCTGCAAGTTGTAAGCTTAATTATTTAACTATATGTTTACGTGTCTTCGCCTGTATGTTTTATGTCTAGCAACGTATTAATTATGTCATCAGAATGTGAGAGGCTGCAGACTCGACGACCGCGCCAATTTTTTGGGGTTGGACTCATGGTCTTTTCGCAGCCTCTCACAGGAAAAACCTCATTTGTGTACTTATATAATTTTTCTCGTCAGTATAGTTTTTTCTTTTTCGTATTTCAGTGTTTTTCCAAATAAAAAGAAAAGAAAATGAAAAAGAAAAAATGTTGGAATATTACCGATAAGTACAAGTAGTTAGTCATTTTAGGTGAGATGTGATTACATAAAAGATGCTATTTTATACAGTTAGTTCTACAGTCTACTCTTTTTTCCTTCTGAGCCGTAAGCAGCTACTGCTATCATGTTGATCCCCTTGCTTGACGTTATACTTATAAAGGTTTTGTATTTGTTTAGGGTCATTCATTCGGTCTAATCTCAGGTTTGTAAGCTTTTTAAATCTTAACTTGGGTTTGCAGGTTTTGTTAAGTTTGTTATATAGTGATTCTATAACTTTGCACTGACAGTAGAGTGCATACAAATACAATTTTACGCATTAAAATTGGATCTATCTTTTATCCCAACACGTCATTAAGACATGAACATGGATTTAGAAAAAGAGTGCACGCTGCTGGGGAATCTTTTTCATCATATTGTCACTGATTTAAAAGTGAGTTAATTGGCATGTAAAGCTCATGGAAGAATTGTTGATTGTAGCGGACATTATGAAGGTGGTTACTGGTTGTTGGGATCGTTTTATGTACATTTACATTAAATTTTGTTTTTTCCATGCATTGATAAAAAATATTGCTTAATAAGTTGCTACTAGCAGCTTGCTTTGGTGACAAACCACTTAAGTGTAGAATGATTTGTTTCTCACTTTGAGAATGGCCTGTACAGTGCATGCTAAAAAAGCTTTCTTGGGTAGCAACGAAACTTGGGTAAGAAGCAGGTTTGCTTTTGATAAACGATTTTGCACTTTTGTTATAGTAAAAATAACGCTCCTGTCAACTGCACTATGCTGCCAGCATTTTTTAGAATGTTAACTACGTTGTTTATTTTTCAGTCAAGTTCTCCTGCCTGGGATGATTTTGTCAGTAGAGGTACCAAACTCCACAGTTTACTGAAGTAAGCTTTACTTTTGTAATTGGCAGTCAATATCCCCAACCCTAATATTTGTATTTCATGTTTGTTTTGTAGGTCGGTAACCGTAGCGTTGTTTGCTTTCACGGAATCAATTCAAAAAATTGCCGATTTGGCTACCAACACAAAAGGTAAGAACAACTATTTGCTTAATTTGTATGGTTTGTAGACTTTTAATTATGGATGGCCATGTTTTTTTTTGTGAGCCGGAAGTTCTGATTAACAAAATGAATATTTTTTTTGCGTTTGCCGAAATACCGTATGTTTTTTCAATGGAGTGGGCGTTTTTCCATGAAATCATTCTTTTATCTGTCATCGTTGTATTGCATCATGCCAAATCGTTATTTTTCGTTATGTGGTATTCCATCAGCCGTGGCATGTTTTCCTATCTGGCAAACTTGACTTAATCTATTGCCTTAGGCCACTGTTTCTTTGTTAAGCAGTTCAAGAGTGCTTTTCCGTGTTAGACTTTAAGTAGTGTTTGAATTTTCCGCTTTGGGCTTTTTTATTGGTTGTCGGACCCTTAGATGGCTTTGACGTCATGACAAGTGCCATCACGACCAATTGGAAATTTAGTTCTTAGTGAAAAGCCGTCAATGGCGCATTAGGGCGGATTAATCATAACAAATCTAATTGGGTAAACGAATCCTGTCTTAGTCATAGTGTGTGTCGGTGGTATTTGTCAAAGAAATTCTTATTTTCATTGCTACGTCGTTACGAACACGACGAAAATTGTTTGTTTAGTCATTTAAAGAAGCTTCTAAACACAAGACTTATAAGATGTGACTGGCAATTTAGTCAACTTCAATTAATTAAAATTTTACGTGGTAGTAAGAAGCCAGTGGCCGCTGTATATCAAACTTCGCGTGTTCGTTTTATGCTTGGTCTCTGTCCATTTTCAGGATTTTTGCAATTATTTTTGTGAATAATTGGTGCATTATACGGACACGCAAGTCATTTTAGCAACATAAATGGCAACTATTAAAATCGCGTCATTTATTGAATTGTCAAATTAAATGTGATGCCAGAACGAAAAAACTTCGTGCACTAAGCTACACTTTCGTTTAACGAAATTAAACTGTACATTTCCGGGCCATTTAATGCTCGAGTTTTTGACATTAAAATATGTGAAGTCCCAAGCTTATTGGTCAAAATTGTTTATTCTTTTGCGAGGTGTTTTGTTTTTGTAAGGTTGCATTTGTCTACCAAGAATTACGTTCGTTCTTTGATATTTTTCGACGAAAAATAAGGCAATCGTAAACATCGGACAGGGAAGTCAACGGTTACGCAATAGCAACTGTTTATCTAATTGCTTTATGGTGATATTGCAGATATGTCGAGCTGCTTTGTTAATGTAAATTAGCCGTTTAGAATTGCGCTAGCTATAAAATACCGACACTTTAACCACCTCTTGTACGCTTTTCAAGTTCAAAACGTCGTGAATAGGAGCTGTAAACTGTGACATCATTACATTGTAAATTTGGTGAATCATTTTTAAGCACCAACGCAATTTTGTCGTAATCTTTTCGACTCGGTTTGTCTATTTATTAGTTGGTATTAGACATTTCTGCATTTTTTGTGGTTTAGTCATCATCGGTAATTAGATTAGTTTCAGAGCGTGCTTCGTTGTTCTTTGTACATATCTTCTGCTTTATGCATCGTGTATTCACCGTAATGTAACGAGATGTTTATTTTGTTAAACGCTCAATCCGGACGAATAATTACTTAGAAAGGAGTTTGTAAAGGAAGCAAGAGTTTACAACGACTTTTAATCAATGGTTTATTAGTTATTGTAAAATGTGTTTGCCTTTTTGTGATGGCCGGTCTTTCGGCATGCGATATGGCTTAAGAAATCGGCATGTATTATAACGTAGAACCAAAATACAGTTTTTAGGAGATGTTTGCTGTTTAGGTTTGTAAACAAATTATTTTATTGACCGAAGTTTTTCAAAATTACATGTTGCAGTATATGCTTGTACTTAGGCTATGTTGAAAAACAAGAAAACGTTTTTTGACTGTATTTTGGAAACACGTTTTTTTGTTATTGCTTCTGTGACTGAGCGTGGGATATTTTTGAGACTTCTGTTTATACTCAGCTTACATATAACATTGTTTTTATGCTATTTACAAGCATAATATTTAAAAACGTTTTCAGTATCAAATTCACGATTGACTTATAGCGATCTCTTGCTTAAAGGTAGATCATCTTCTGTACAAATATAGGTGGTTTTTCCATTATGTCTGACGATTTGATTTCCCTTGATGCCAGTGGTTATAATTACATTATTACCAGGCAACCAAACGCCTTTTTAGAAGCAGCTTCCTTCGTCTGTTTTTTTTAACTAATATGTACCAGCGATATCTAAAGAGCGGTTGATCGGTCGTGCTATAAACCCGTGTTGATTTTTTGCTGTGCTCTTGCTTAACCAATAGAAAAAACTTGTTTCTGCGTATTTTTTTATGACTGTGGTACATTGAGAACTGTAGCGCATTTCGAGGGGGTTTTGAATGCTCCCCCTTTGACTCTTATGGTAGCTTTGTAATTTATGACCTTGTATTTCAAAATTTCCCGCTGCCGTGTGCTCCTGATTGAGAGTTTCAGATTTCGGTTGCATTTTCACAATGCATGCGCGTTGGTCATTCTCGGCAATTTGAAACTTCGTTTCTTGGTTAAAACTGTTACCAAACACACTGAGCAATGCAAGTGCATTCTTCCGATAATAATTGTCAAGCGGGATACTTAGAAACATTATTTTGAAGTCTTCATAAACCTCTAGTGTTGTTTCTCAGTCTATAAGTTACAAAATATGCGCTCCAACCAAAACAAGCCATTAATGTGTCTGTTTTAGTGTTTTTTGTTCTGATGATGCTATAACATGTGCGCACGGTTACTTGTTTACATCAAAGCAATTGAACTTTTTGGAGATCTGCGTCTCTAGATGGAATTAAAAGCCATAGGGTTGTGTATACACAAGTAACATTGTCAATTCTACGATATTTTTGTTAAAACTCAGCATAATTCGCATTAGTTCAAAAGCACACTCAATTTTTCAAATGCGTTTGTCTTGACCTTGACTTGGATATTGTTTTACAGGAGTCTTATCGTTTTTCGATAATCCATCTATAGATTGTAGAACTACTGGCAATGTGTTTTGAGTTTAAGAACTCTGTTGTCAAGTGGACGAAAGATAACTTTGCTTTGAAGTTGACTAAACCTGTCGTTTCCACGTGTTCTTCGTTGTTTCTTTTTTCGCGACACACGACACCATCACTTAGCCATAGACATGTAATACGTCTAAATAAACAAAAAGGAATTAAAATGGTAATTTTAATGCCTGGCCATCAAGACCTTACTTTGAATTACCTATCACTTTGATCATTACGTAATTTGAAGTCTTTGAAGACAAACAAGCTTTTCGCCCTTACTTCAGCCTTTTTCTGTTAACGTTGCTTCAGTTAACCTTATACTGTCTGTAATTGTGGTGTTACTGTGAGCGGGAAAAGATTGATCATTTTTATGTTGATTGTAAAAGTAGCCTATCTATCACATCGTTGATTGTAGAAAACTATGAAATCAGTTTATCGATGAACACTTAAGCTTAAATTTTTAAGTTTTAACTTCGATCATTTCTTCTTTTGTTTCTACCATCACTGATCCTACCACATAATGAACTTTACACACACAAACAATACACTATCCCTCACAATGCATACATAGCAATAGGAGGTAAACACGCTAATAATGACTTAGTTAGGCAGTTTGGCGATGTTTTCTCAAAAGAAAATTAATGTTGTGACGTCATGTCATGGATGGGTGGTCACAGTGCGCAAATTCACTTAGAGGTTTTGCACAACTTTGTGCATAATGTCTCTGAATAAAATGGTTGTGTAACAGTGTTGCAAAATGCATAGTTCGGCCATTATATTGGTAAGCAAGGCGCCATCCCGGGTACTTATATACTAGTGGAAAGATTTTTATTTACTTGGCCACTCTTATGGCTAAGATTGCGTTAACGGCTCATTGGTATGACCATTTTCCTGTTTATGATGTTGATATCACAAGATTGTGAAATTATCTAATGGAAAAGTTGCTGAAATTGATACATTAGTGTATTTTACTTGTATCTGTTCCTGTTTCTTGCTCTTAAGTAGCCTCTTGGGTATCCTGTGTTTTCCTAGCTCATGTCGAAAACAAGTATTTTGTGTAGCTAGAAATAAAAATAATTTAGTCGAACGTCGTACTGAAAGAGTAAACTTTGGAATGATTGCTTTGTTAGTGCCTAAAACATAATTCATTTGAAACACATCAATAGAGCTATTCTGCTGTTATAATCTATTGTTGAGAAATGTAACATAAGAACCAATCAGTGATTTGGGCTGACGAACGTACAGGTGTACAAGGAGCAATCTGCTTTATTACCCGAAGCAAGTAATGATTTGGTCGTTTGTGATTGCTGCTGTAAACTATGCGATTAAGTACATGTCCAAATTCGTCAGAGTCCCAACTAATTCAATAGGTTTTAAGTCATTGAAAGTTAGTTTAGACTACACACTTAGCTCTCACGATCGTCCATTCATTTTAACCCCTGAACTTCTGGCCTTGTCGCCGTTTTTTTAACTTTTGTATCAGATCGGTGTCAAGTTTAAGCAACAATCGCCATTTGATACTTCGCCGTCTTTTCAAAAACGTCTCTGCTTCAAATCGTAAGTCTCGTGCCCAAATAAGGCCTTACCGAGTTGATATTATACAATGCAATTCTGGTAATAAATGTTGATGCGTTTGTCCTTTGTTTCTCGGCTTCAAAATTACCACGGCCTCTCTGTGATTGTTCTTGTCGGGCATTTTGTGCTTCCCAGGCCTCATATTAAACCAGAACAAAAAAAAAAAGATCCCGAAGTGGGAGGGGGTGGAGGTGAACTGTAAAAGCATCTCCGATTCAAAGTCGTATAGATTTTTCTTCGAAACGCCAACTTATGCGCAAAACTCGCGATATGTAATATTAATAGTGCACCGGTACCGATAGTAACATTCTGTCCCGAAAACCGTTTTGGTTTTCAATTTTTGCCTCTCATCGATCCCATTTTGTGTGCACGCAATTTGTTATTGCTTGGTAAAGGGATTTAAGAAATATGTTAAATCTATCTTTGTCATCACTAACGCGAGTGTTAGCATTGCTTGTAAGCGTTCCTAGATACATTCATTGCAAGTCCAAACGGTATTGTTCTATAAACTTGTGCTGTCACTCACTGTTGAACACGAGCGCCAAATCTTATGTAGACGGAGAAGCATTTGTAATTTAAGATCACGTCAGGGTGAAGGTCATGTGAACGTGGATTACAAGGTAAGGTGAAATAACTGTCTCGAAAATCTGCGTATAGGTGTTTTGTTTTATCAACACCTTATCAGTTCTGACACAATATTCATAATTGCGACATTGCATCACAATAGTTTACAGATAATGTTCTAGCTAATCTTTTCATGATTAATTAAATTTTCTGATAGCATTGTTATATTATGGCGTGGGAAAACATTGCCCAAGTTTGGATCAGCAATTACTGCAAAAATTAATGATTAAGCAAACCATGTAACGTTTCCGTTTTGTAATGTGTAACGCTTACCTCTTGGAGGTAATGTAATTCTCAATTCGGCCTACACAAAAGTCTAATTTGATTAGACCTCAAGAGTTTTATTTTAGGGCTTTGTGTTCCAATTCACATTTTTTCAATTCATTTTTCACAAAAGAATTTCGTAAAAAGGAACGTTAAATCTTACAAACACTGAATATGTGTTCAACGCTTGGCTGGTAGCATATCTCTTTTCCTGATCAGATTGGTTTTTAACGAACACTACTGCACGGACAATAAGCAGACTCAAATGACCGCCATACATTGTCTTCATCAGCATGATTAAATATGATGCTAATGATATGCAGGAGCGTGCTATACGTCAACGGACGACTTGTGTCAAAATCTCTAGGCTGCAATTTTTCCATCGGATGCAAAGTTTCTTTTACGTATTAATATTCGCAGAAACAAGTATTTTTTAGTTGCAGTATAATTTTACAATTCGCTTCACGCCTGTTGTTAATGTTATACTGTCAATTGAATGTCATTCAAAATACATCATGTCATTTTAATGTCGTCTATTCGTTCTCTGTGCTCGTTATTTTCTCGGATTAAGGAACACACAATGTGTTTTTGTGGCTCTTTTCAGCGATCATCAACAATTGTTCGGAGATAATAGCGAGGCGGAAGCTCCTTTAAATAATAATTTTACCAATCCATTCAAAATTATATTCTTCATACCACAGAGCGCTGGGTTACTTGTATTACCAATTGAGCATGAGCAATATGAAACAGTATGTGCTCCGCACTGGCGATCCATGTAATTTTTTTACGATGGTGAATTTTTCGTTCTCAGTGATCAATTTTGCCTCCAGTAACAGGTGCATATTTGAAAGTATTATCGTTCGAAGTAATTTGAAATTGTGTTTTGACATAATTTTTTGGATCTGCATCTCATCAACCAAAGACACAGAACTGTGTTACAGTGACCATCAAGCTAACACCATAGATTTCTATACAATAGAAGCTTTGTTGTTCTCTCTATAACAACTAGTACTGTTTGTGCTGACGCTTTACGAATGGTAGACCTAGCAGTCTATTGTATGACGGCTGCTTGGCCGTTCAATCTTATCTTTTATTCGTATTTGGTCATCTGTATCATCTCAGTCACCAAGTCGGTAGCCTAATCCCTAAATATTGTCGCTTTAAATATGTCTTGGTTTCGTAGTTTTAAAGCGAAAGCGGTGTTCTAAAAACAAGTAATGATTTGGTCGTTCAGATCGATCAGATGGCCGAGTGGTATAGAGCGTCTGCTTCTGGATCGGTAGACTTGGGGTTGGATTCCGAGTCGGGTCAAACCAATGACTTAAAAATTGGTATTCACAGCTTCCCTGCTTGACGTTCAGCATTAAGGGACAGTGTGGAGAAAACCGGCAAGTTTACTTGTTGTGCCGTTGGGAAAGGCACTTAACGGATTTCCCCCATCTTAGTGTGGTAGACAGATGGCCGGCAACTCTTAAGCGAGCTCGTACAGCGCTTTGTCGCTTTCTTATGATAGGAGGATAAATGTGCCAATTATAATAATAATAAAACATCAGTGTTTGAAAAACACTGTTAATCCCTTCATCCCTTCAAGAAATAGCGCGCTTGCATAATACTCATTAGTAAGATGCAAGAATATAGATAGGCTTTTTACATTGGGTTAAATCCCTACGCAATGCATATACGTAATCGACGTTCATTATTTGGGTTGTCTTGTTAGCTGTTAAAAAGAACATTGCCCAACCGTAAAGTGTGTCGTAAGCAGATATTATGTTTTTTCTTGAGTCCTTACTGACTTTAATTTTTTGTTGGGAATTCTCCACTTTAAATTAGTTTAGGTGGAGATAGTGGCTAGTGCTGCAAGAATAGATTTCCAACGCCTTTTGTACTAAGATCATCCGATAGTTTGTAATTTCTTGACCCTTGACAAAACTTATCACTTGGCGTGCATTAATTAAGGTGATGAAATAGGTAGCAAAACTGGGTTTTCGATATCGAGTTTTTAAGGCCAGACCAATTGTTGTTGATTATTGAAAACCACTGGTGTTATGCAGGGTCATGTCATTTATGTTTGGCTGAATGCAACTTATTTGTTAACAACACATCGCTAAAACACCGAAGCTCTGGTGTTGCTGGCAGTGTTTATAATTTTTACCTCAATATCCGCTAGCTTTTAAGGAAATTACGGATTTAGTCAAATGGCCACCATTAACATGCTACAGCTGTTCGTAGTTTCTTAAGCTGGCAATTACATTATTGAGGTTTTTAAAAACGTGTTAATTTATTGTCAGCTGCTGTTGAATCAGTGGAATTTATTCGCGCTTATAATTCGTGCTCAAATAACCCTTATCTGGGCTGCGCCATGGCTTTAGGCCACTAAAAGCAAGTTGGAACTCTTGTGGGCTAACAGCAATTAGCAAATTCACAAATTTGGTCAATAGACGAGTCATTACAAGCTGCCTCCAAAAACTTAGCAGAGCTGTTTTGAGTATTATGGTTGGCTGGGCTACTTCTATTTCTCGATGTAGGTATTTTAAATTGTTACCCAAATTATGCGCATTAAACATTTAGTGCAAAGGGTCATAAGCGGTTCATCACAATTACCTACAAGCGCGCTTGTCTAGGCAATAGTTTCAACCTCAATAACATATGTTCCTGAATAGATGGCATTGATTGACCATGGATTTCAGCGAAGAAATGTTTATATTTTCGTGTTTAACAGCTTTTGTATGCTGGAACATCGTAATTACAGACTGCCAAAAAATGATAAGTGGTACTTTAAAGCCTTGATATTACCACATTAAGTCCATAAAATTAAGAAAGCGATTTCATAGCTTGTAATATTGAAGTAAAGTATTCAATTAAAATATTTTGACATTTGATCGGTGACGCGTGCCGCATAATTAGAGCGCGGGTATGACGTAATGGTGACGCATGTGTAAGCCCAAGAGTGGGGCCTATTTTTCTGGATACAACATTGGTTGTAGTTGTTAAATGTACCGCTTTGATTTAATATTAATCACGTGATTTATAAACCGACGTCATTCTGCTTCACGTGGCGCGGCAGTTGCACCTCCTTCCGCTGTTTTTTTCGTATTTCGTCTTAATCAACCGCAATACGGTTCTATAAATGATTAGGTGCTGACATATTTCACTGCGTGCTGTCTACTGTCTACTGAGCTGCTGTTTTTCTCGGTAAAGCAAATGGTTTTTGCAGATTTGAAATGTAGACTAAACAGTCTGCAAATAAGTGACTTTGCTCATTGCAATTCTATCACCGCATTTGCGATTTTCCGTCGATTGCCATATCAATTTGGAACTCCATTCTTGTACATGGTGTGGCTACGTATTGAAAACGAAGTTTTTTCTGTAAAAAAGAAGTTCTTCACTTCTATGATTGATAAGCTTGAACCGTTTATTTTTAATATTTTGCCCTGTGTTTTTTGAGTGGAACGTTTTCGTTATTTAAGTGAGTTGGTGCACAGTTTGAAGCATACTTTTTCCTGGCTTTCAATGTATCATGTGTTTGTTGGAAACGTATTTGAGAAGCTGCAATGTGCTCGCAAGCACTGATAGTATCAAATTGGTATTGCGTTTTTGATTCAACGCGTTCAGTTGGATTATACCGGAGGTAATAACATGTGGTTGTTGTCTTTTTGGAAGGAAGTGACGAGCTGGTTCATGATTATCCGATTATTTGGCGATTGCTCGAAAAATCACTTAATTAAGTAATGTTAAAAACAAATTAGCAATGCACTAATTTGGCCTAGTTTCAAAATTTCGAATTTTAAATGTTGAGGCGTGTGGGTATGGGCGAAATCAATCAAATAATTCTCATTCGTGATCTTCGAAATGTAGTCCTTTTAAGGTTGCAGCGGAAAACGAGTAAGGTTTATCAAGTCGAGCAAAAGTTTACAAAAAGTGCAATATTTTGTGAAACGGAACTAAAACGCCGAAAAAATTATCCGGTTGTTTAATGGGTGGAGGCAGTAAGCTTCGAACTGTATCAAGGCTGGCAATCGCGTACTTTTTTCATATTTTAGTTGGTATTGTCAGTTGCGACAAACGTGTTTGTAAGGCTACACGTGCGAACAATATTTGCTGTAATTTTTAAATATTTACATGAAGATACGCTGTATGTGCGTTTTATACAACTTTTACAGTGCGGGGTTGAAAGAAAGCGTTAAATGACAAATGAAAACAATGCCACTGCAATTGCAGTGAAAAGGCTATATATGCAAGACATTCTACCAATCATTGAACCCTTTTGGCATAGTTAGGCAATTTTTTTTTTCTGTGCTTTGCTTATGACCATGGGGCAGATGCAAGATCCAATAAAATCCAACTACAAGCCTTAAAAGTAACGCTAACTTCTACTCTGCTGATTCTAGATTTGTTACGCGTAACTTCTTTATCGTTTTACCCCAAAAAGATTGTGAAAAGTCATTCCATTTGTTTGGCGAATCAAAGCTCCTGGTATCGCTATTGATCACTATATTAAGTGACATGTATTAGTGTGATAGTTAGCCGTTGCGCCAAACAGAGAGTGCAATGGTATGCGCATGAGCAGAAATGCACCACAATAAATCGTCAATAAAGTATATATTTAAAAGCCTCCCACAGGCTGTTTCGCCGTGAGGCTTTTCAGGGGGATACTGAAACTGTAAAAACGAAATGCAGTTTTACCCTTTGTTGTTTTGCTGTGTCTAGATTTCGTTTTTATAGTTTTAGCATCCCCCCTGAAGAGCCTCAAGGCGGAACAGTTTGTTGGAGGCTTTTAAATTTGTATACTTTATTATTGATTTACTGTGTTTTGTATATTTTAATTTACTACCTTACTCAATCTGGTTTGATGTATTACTTTTCAGACCAAATTTTTCAAATTGATTATTTTAATGCAGGATCAACCAAGGATGTGGGTAGCGCATTAACTCGAATTTGTGTTCGTCAAAAAATGGTGGAAAGTAAATTAAAGTTGTTCACAAAGTAAGTCATAATATTTTATCGCTTTGATGATTTGTTAGACCACCAACGCTGATACATATTGCCGTGTGTCGCCGGTGGCTAGTTGTCTAATGTCTATTCCATAATCTTATAACACAGATTTACTGTTTTGTTTAAACTTTGATTACATGTGCTTTATAAAGCTGTGTTATTGTTTTTGGTTCGTTTTGTTTCTTTGTCAGCAGCTGCATTTTATGTAATAACATTGGCATTGTTCAATTTTTGATTGCCCACATCGCTTATTTTTCAGTTCTTTGTTGGATAACCTCCTATGTCCGGTACAAGAACGTCTGGAAGAGTGGAAAAAAGTAGCTAATCAGTTAGAAAAAGATCATAGCAAAGGTAAGAATGTTATGCTTTTTCTTTCCTTCAATTCAAATCTTGAAACATTGCATTCATTTACAACTTTTTACAAATTCTTGTAGTGGCTAACTGGTCATTCAATTAAGTCTAAAAATTTTATTTTCGCTGTGTAATTGCTTCATACTCTGATGAATTTCATCAGTTTGTAGTTGTTTGTAAAGCTGCTCCAGTGATGGCCCACTGTTGGCAGCATCGCTACCATTTGAGCAAGACTATCTCACTCTTTATTGAGCTTCTTGTTAACCATGCAATACTTTCATGCTTTTGTATTGATTAAGTTAGTTTAGCGAAAAGCCACCCGATTACTTATCGATCACCGCTTTCAAATGCAGAAAAAGTCTACAAATCCTTCCGCTTTCAAAGTCAAAAAAGTACGGACTTTCTGACTTTACAGATGATCGTTTAGGCTTTGAAAGCCAAATTAGTGATACGGGTTAGGGTTACCTTAATCATAAGTGGGAGGTTACCCTACCCTAAGCACTGGGTTAGGGTTGGGTAACCCTATCTTAACCTAACCCTAACGCTAATCCTAGCCATATCAGTAACATGGCTTTTAAGGCTGAAACGATTATCTGTAAAGTCAGAAAGTCATCACTTTTATGACTTTGAAAGCGGGAGGGTTTGCATACTTTTTCTGCATCTAAATGCAGTGATCGATAAGTAATGGGTGGAAACTGGAAAAGCTATTGATTGATGCTCGTCGAACTAAGCCCATTTACCCTTCCAAAATGTCTATTTAAACTTTCTTTTCTGGGAGTGCACTAAGCTTGTTTTGTAGTGTATAACAGCAGCAGTTTAAAAACTTTAAACTTTTTTGGATATGACTTGTGAACCAAGGCCTATTTACGATTGACTCCTCTGGCTTAAGTATTATTTTTTGGGAGGAGGCACAATTCCTCATGCTGAAGAGAAAAATGCATAACGTACCAGTTGAAGCTAACCCATTTCATTAGTTTGCCAAATTACGATAAATCAGAGAACGAAGTTTTTTACTAAAGATATCGAAAGCTTATGTAAATTTAAACAATGCCCGAAAAAGGCCATGCGGAGGAATCTGTTGCATACTTCTGGATGACTTTATGATTCTCTCATTCGATGAGACATTGCAAGCCTATTGCGCAATACTTTTTCCCATTTTTTAGATTACAAACGAGCCACTCAAGAAATCAAGAAGAGGAATAGCGAGAACGTACGCTTGCAAAAGAAGGCCAGAAAAGGTAAGATCTCACAACAAGGGCTCGCTTTTTTAACTGCTTCGAAGATTTTTGTTCTTCAAGTGATTATAACCGTCGTTTGTTGTGTAATGTTTCGCTTGACTGCACTACGCAGGGATTCGATGCAATTTAATGCCTGCCAGTTGCCCGTTAATCCGACGACAGCGTAGTTCTTTCAATATTGCAATTTTCCATTCGGTCGCATGCGTTAATCTCGCAAAAGCCTAGCTTTTTTAATTCGTTGAAATGGATTTTAGCGTGTAACTGCTACTGCAAATGCACAAACAGACAGAAAACGACTGCTTGGACTCCTGAAACTACTATGTACTGCTAAGGAATAACTGAATAGGCTCAGAGATTATTGATTTTTTGGTTCGAAGTAAAATTGCCGTATTTTAACAATTTTGAATTAAATTTTTTTTTTGTGAAAATGTAAGGCTGGCGATTAAAGGTTGTTTTGGAGAATAGAATTGAGGAGAATTTCACAGATTCGTATCGTTAAACCCTTTTGAGTGTCCACTACTACTACAGAAAATCATCCCTGTCTTATGAATCATTGTTGAATAGGTCTGGTAATTCGACTAGTTGGAAGATAGAAATTACTTTGTTTTTGCGATTAGACCGTTATTACAAGTGAAAATTCTACACTAGTTCGAATTCTTTGTTGTTAACGAACACTTAAGGCTCTCTTGAGCCAGTTAACTGCTGTTTTAATCATTTACTTAAGACTAATCCAAGTCCTGTTTAAAACGCTGTTAAGAGATTTTACGCGAAAATGTTTTTCAAACTATCTGCTTTGTATGTGTACAGCTGAAAGATCGTAAATATAACTTTTCATGGAGAAACGCGTGATAAGATGGAGTACGTCACTATTTTAACGGCTTGATAAAGGCTCTGTATTATTTAGTAATGTTTGCATGTCTTAATTCGCTAGTAATTTGCGCTTGTCCATTTTATTAAGTTTGGCGATCACGCGAGATTGGGGTACTACTGCAGTATATATGTAAGCAATTGATTTCGCATTGTTTGTAATTGTACAGCTGCCCAGTGCTCACGGTGTTAAAGGGTTTCTATTTTCATCAAATGTTTCTTATTACCCTGCCCATTGCAGCAATATCAATATATTTGCTGTGACCGCCTTTTTCGTTGTAAATGACCTGTCAATACATTATTAATGAAGTATATGTATGGAGATATAATCGCTTGCTATTGGCATTTGTAAAGATTTAATTTGTTTAAATGAAATATTGGTGTTGGCATTGACATTTGCTATGACTGAAAATTCATCATGAATTTGCAACAAATGCTCAATTTTGCTGACGCAGCCTTAGAACAAATGCTTGTGGTTTTCCCCGAAGTGAGATTTCTTGGGTTGGAATTTTCCCCCATTTGCACCCCGTATCAACAACATTTCCATGCACTTGTTTTTGAAATTCTTGAATGAAAAGAAAGCTTTTTACACATTTTCAACATTTCGTTGCAGGTAGCAAACCTGATCTTCTTCAGTCCCAACTCAGTTCAGGGAGGAATGACGTCAACGAACGCTTTGCAATCTTGGAAGAAACCGAAAAATCAGCTTTGCGTAATTTGTTGGTGGAAGAACGGTCGAGGATATGTTTCTTTGCAAACTGCCTTTCTCCTGTCATGGTAAGCTGAGAACGCCAACAAAATGTTTGTCAATGCTTTAAACTAAAAAGTGTTTTTTGTCTTGAAAACTGGATAAAATATGAGGAAAATGGTTCCAGTTTTGCGCAGCCTTGCTTACACTGCTAATGATGACAGCTGAGTCTATTTTGTCGAAACGTTCAGTTTTGAGATTTACCGTGGATTTATTTTCCTGCTTAAGATATTTTTGTCCCGTATTCATTGTGTTATGAGGAAAATGTTTTATACACAGTTTTAACTGGAATTTAACCAATTAACTTTCAGAGTTAATTGTAAGTACTATCAGTTTTTTATATTTTGTAAAAATTTGATTTTTTTCGATCTTAAATTTTTACTCACCATATTACTTGTCAAAATTTGAGCGTTTTTGCTGCTTCATTATGTAATGATGCAATGAATCTTATGTTATGCAGTCGATTCATTTTGTCCTTTCTCGGCTTTATAATAAGGTTATGAATCGTATCACCGGCACGAAGTGTGAAGCAGTTGCCAAGTTTTCGATTAAAGATTCTACAAATAAGTACATTCTGCAAATAGGAAACACATACAGTTCCAAATTAAGTTGTTTTTCGCTTTCACCTCATTTTTCGCAAGGCCGGATATTTCGGCGTATTTCATGATGAATTCTAGGTCAAAACATAGTTTTAGGGTTCGGCTTAGCGCTCGGGTTGGTTTTGTAATTGCGGTTGGGTGTTTGGATTTGCAAAGTCTTGCCGAAAAGTCTTGCCCTTTCCTGTTAGACCGTACCGTGATCATTTTTACTTCTTGCTTGGTCTAGTATGCTAAACTTTGTTTTGTGGTTTAGAAATCTGAGTTCATAACCCACTTAGGTCGTGCAAGATTTTGAGACTGATGTCTGCAAAGCTTCGCCCTGAAGTCATAAAACCGAAAAACAGCTATGAAGTTTTGTAATACTTAAAGACACTACAAAAATTGAGTTGTGACCTTTTGCTTTAAATTATGATTGATCTAAATCAAAAATTTGGAGTTTTGATTGCAGAAGCGTGAGTGCAAAACAATTAGTGTCTACTATGGTAATGCGCAATTTCGTAAGTAACTCATGATTCTAGTTGTGTTAATTAAAAATACCTGTGGGTAGCTGCATCAGAAATGCAGCAGCAGTTTTACGCTTTATTGTATGTTTATTTTTTTGTGGTTATTATGGGTATTTAGAAATACGGTTTAACAAGAAAAATGCACTTTGATAAGATAATACAGACATTAATACGCCTTACAGTAATTTTAGCCGTCGTTATGTGTAACGTAACACTGAAAAGCAAGCACTTAACGATACTGATAAGAATCAGCTATTGCTTTGAGCAGTTCGTCGTTCATTTTAATAAAAATAGAACAAACAGGACTGCTTTAACTTTTTTAAGCTGCACACAGCTGCGACTGTTAGTTTAATAATAGCGCAAGACAAGTATCATAGAACTAGTTGAGTATCGATCTCTCAACCTTTGGCTCCGTAAGCCAATGCTCAAGCTACTCAGCCAACTCCACGTACAATTTCGGAGTGGTTGAATCAAATCTCGAGTTGATGTAACCCTGTGGATATGTTATTGAAAGCTTGTGTTGGAGAGTTAAACGTTATTTAAACCCTACATATGGTAAATGTAAAATGTGTTTGTCACATTAAATGTTTTAAGCGGACATCTTTCTAATTAAATTGAAGTCCCAGCCATTTATATGTGCTTTTTGGAGCGAACGTAGTTCCCGTTTTCGCTTGAGATTTGGCTCATCTCTTACAAATGGTTCCAACGTTTTATTCCCTTGGAAATTCTTTACAGGTTTCTAACGTTTGAAAAAATTTATGCCAGTGAAAACTTACTGTTTTGCCTTTAAAGCTTAGCTCTGTTGCCCTTGCGAACAGCCGAGGGTCAATCAATGCCTAAGAGTCGATTCTTCGTCTTTTTTGTTGTTGCTGAGGGCTTTTTTTTTTTTGAAGCTATTGGCTAGTAATTTCATACCCAAATTAGTAACGTCGCGAGATTTAAATCAATATTTTTAGACAAATAAACATGTTTTGGTTTTAAAATAAGGTCTTCAAATTTGCAGCTTTATTTGGAAAAAGAAACCTCAAATAAAATTTTGATGATTATGGTTCAAAATAAATCGACTTTGCCGAATTGGAAATGGACTTGCAGCTCTTATTGCAAGCTTGTTAGTAGAGCATTGCGAAGTAGACGCTTGTGTTTGTTTAAAAATTCCTTACCGCTATAAACTTGGCAGTTCAAGATCAGTTTTCGCAAAAGACCGATTTAATTTTGCACTGGTCGTTAGCACTGCGACGATTTACCAATTGGCAGTTTTTGCAAAACAAATTCGTTTTCGCCTAGCTTTTAAAGCCGAAAGTTTTACACATGCACACGCATTTTAGCCTTTCAGTGGCTAAGCAGGGCTAGTTTTTCGTTAATTCGCTTCTTAATTTTGTGTGTTTTTTAAACAACCCACGCGTAATAGATACTTTGCTACGGTGCAATGTTTGTTGCAGTTTGCTGACGAACGATAAATTTGTTTATTTGCTGATTTTAAAGTAATTAGTTGCGCAGTGGCTGAAATCATCTCTTGTCTGCCTACCCACGCAATAGTTAAGCAATATTGTCTCAATATATTGACTTGGGTCCAATATATTACCATTACCAAATCATTTTATGTGTTAGCGACACGTTACTTAGGGTTTACGAAACCAATTTGTGATTATTGTTTTTAATCGTAATGTCGCAAACGAAAGTTTAATTTGTTTCTGCCGGAAGGTAACTTATTCTTTTGTTGACTTGAACTGTTGTTACCAAATAATGCTGGCAAGGCTATGTCCAGCAATGAAAGCCTAACATACTAGAAATGGTGTTTACCGTAACGATATCCCTTGTTATGGGTTTAAGGTTTACGATGTCCTTAAAGAAACTGTATGCTAAAAAATTTGCAACCTGGTGCATCATGCGATAGTTTTATTTTTGAAAGGCTGGATAAGGGCATTTAAATCAGTATGTTACGTTGTTTCAGGACATGCAAGTATCTATACTAAACGAAGCAAGTCACCTCCAACAGCTGAGCACAGATATGTCCAAGTTATGTCGAAACCCAAAACAATTACCAACTTCTACCGATCAGCTCGTACAGGACTACATTGCCGCGCACAGTGACCAATCTCCAACTGTGCAGGTAAATATCTCAATAACTTAACGAGCGTGGTTAGAAATTTTGTGTATTAGGCTATGAGGTTACTTACCTGAAAAATGAAGTGTAATTGAAGGAGACCGCGAAGTAAGCTTGCACTCTTCGAGCCAGAAGCCGCATGGTGTAAACGTCAAATGCGATCGGCTCCAATCGTGAACCGAACCTGTCACGCATGATCTGCAACCTGCGCGCTCTACCGCTTGGCCATATCCCTGACGAATATGCATTAATGCATCTACTTTGCAGAATTCCCATACAAATGGTTTTCTTGATTCCTCCAGTGGAGTAACTCCTCCGTCAACTCCAACGTCCGATGACAGCAGGAAATCTTCTTTATGCAGGTGAGCAAACAACGGAAATAAGCTTCAGCTTTTAATTTTTTTCTCACTGGATTAGTTGCTAGACTAACTTTTGGCCCGATGCCTGTATATAGCTGCTAACATTGTACTGTCTTAAGTTCCACAAAATTGCTTTTTTCCGATTTGTCGTTAGTTTTTTTTTTTTTTCATAATTGGTCAAGTTTGCAAATTTCCTTTTTATTTTAGCTTGAATAGTTTGACGAGCAGCGATTCCTTCTCGAGTGGTTCTTTGAACAGAGCTTCGTCGGCTCACCAACGTCATTACCAGGTAAGACTGAAGCTTATCGGGTCTCTGTGTGTTCTTCAGTGTAATTCAAATTATCTACCTTCTGGCTTTTTTGCTCTCATGCTTGTTTTGGGTTTGCAGTATTGAATTTGGAAATCAGTGCAAGCCTAGGTTTAGAACTCCGTTTTTTTGCTTTGTCACTATTTGTTGAAGTCAAATTTCGACAAAATTTACCGCGGGTGATTGTTCAGCGTTTTTGAAACAACACATGACGTTATTCACAAGACTGCCAATGTAAGACTCGGAGAGGAATAATGTAATATTTTAATAATTAATATTGGCAAAATTTTCCTTAAAAGATGCTTTCGTTTTGTCGTAATCAGCCAAATATTCAAGTATCTTCCGTTTTATTTGAATCAGGCCAAAAAAATCGAGTTTTTCCGGTTCACAAAAGACTGGATTTCCGGCTTTTTAGTTAAGCAACCTAGTTTAGCAAGGCCTGAATAGAAACCGAAACGAAGTAAAAAATGATTATCGGATTTTTTGTTTATGAATAGCAAATGAACCAATCTTATGACATTAATTGTTTTGTTGTTGGCGTTGTCATGTGTAGTCCGTAGAATCGGCGTCGACAGCTTCAAAATTTGCTCTATGTTGATGGCAATTATCTCGACAGAGGCTAAATACAGAGCCTGAATATTTCTGAATGCATTGCCTTTTTTTATATATTATTTTGAAACATTTGAAAACTATTCTGTTTCTCGTTTTCTATAATTCAAGGTTATTTTAGAATCACCATCGTCGCAATCACAGTGGTAACGCATTTTCTGGAGGTCTTGGAAGTCCAACATCTGCCAAAAGTGTTCCTGCATCCGGACTTGGAGGACCTCGCCTTTCCATATCGTCCCATGATTCTGGGTTTATCTCAACCGGAAACGGAAACGCTCTTCCTCAATATGACGTCACTTCTCGTTTACCAAGTTCCATTAATCAGAGCGAAAAAGTAAGATATTGTTTTCGATTTTGCTTGATTATGCAGAATAAACCAAAAACTAAAGGCAGATAAACAGATAATTCTGGTTGAACTATAATACTTATCGATTCGATGTATGCGGAGTCGGAGCCGAACCTATTGACCTAACTCTTATTCCCTCTGTCCATGTCGTCATGGTTGCAATTAGCTTCAAATTAAGCCAATTTTTGCTTCCTTTACCGGGCTATTATATCTTCTCGGACATTATTTTGCTGAGAGCACGTATAGGTCTTTCAATATTACGTTGTTGATAGAGTTGCAGCAATTGCTGGAATGCAAGTTGGTGGTAGCTCACCTTTTGCACACGTAAATTCAGTTGTTACCAGATCTTCGGCTTTACGGACGGTCTAGTCTGTCAAGAATATACGCGACTTAAGAATATAATTTGTTTATAACTTGTGCATAAATCTTAGCCAACTCAGTGCGAGATTTAATGTGGTTTTCTTGCCTGGAAGCTCTTGAGGTTAATACATCGTGTAAGTTTGGTTTGATTTTAATGCGATCATAAAATATGTGTATTAAACCGAACCCAGGTTACATAATTATTATCTAAAACGAGTTGAGTTCGAAAAAATAAGCTTAAGTTTATAATTTTTCAAAACCTAGTTTTTATGACCGTTATTTCCCTTTTTATCAACCAATTGCGTTGCTTGTCTGTGTTTAAAAGGTTCCTTGTTCTATTTTTGCTTCGTACTAATTCTGTTCAAATTTACAGCTTTGATGTAATGAATTTTTTTTTTCAGATCGAAACAATGAATGATATGGTGGACGGGGCATTCCCTGTCATACGTGGTCGTTCCCATTCACAACAAACAAGTGGAAGTATGTTGCACCAAAACGCACAAAATCGATTTTCATGGAAAGATTGGGACAAGCCAGGTAATATTTAAAGCGGTGGTACTTTTTCAATTTTCAAAAATACACGCTTAGGGGGTCTCTCGTCTGCGCAACCTGCAAGGTAGATTATCATTGTATTGATTACTGTTTGACATCCCGTATAACCCCCACCCCCCTTTCTTGAATGCTTAATGTTTGCTAACAAATTTTGCGTAAACCTTCGTCATGATATTTTGTTTTATTTTTGTATCCAAAGAATTTTTTTATTTTGTTAAAGGACCGTATGATTTGAAATCGCCATTGCCAAGTAAAACGGATTCCATGAAGGATATTCTTCCCAGCAAATCCGTACCTCCTCCAGTCCTTTCACCCAAACCCTTTTCCTACTCCCAACGTTCTTCCATTGACGAATCGTTATCTCCGTACAAAGTTCCACTCCATCGTGCAAATACGGCCCCAATCATCAATTCGCTTCCACAAGCAGAGTCATTCCCCCCACCCCCTCCGGATATGGCTCCATCATCTATTGCACCCCAAGATGACCCTCTACCACCGCCACCTCCTGCGTGTAAGTACAATTTATTGGTAACTTTTCTTTCTAGGAGGACATTTTGATAGAAGAGCAATAAGTCGCAGTCGGTTAGCTTAGTTGTAAGACATCGCTGTCGGTGCGGGAGGCCTTGGGTTTGAGTCCCGGGTCGATCAAACAGTGTCGCTAACGGCTCGCCACCGCTGCGACGTTTCTTTGGAACTGTGTTGCTCAGGCGCTCAGTTGCCGAGATGGACCCCGCGCCACTCGTTATATGCTTCGGCGTAATGCCGCGAGTGTAATGAAGAATTGATTTTGATGTTTTCATTATTGCGTTTTTATGAATTTTAATTCATTTTGGATATAGATTTTTACGCATTCCGTTTTTGCAATATCTTAATGCTGCAAATTTTGCTAACCTTACTTAAACAACTTCTTCCTGTTAAATGGCTGGCCTGATAAATTACATGATGCTTCTAACCTGAGTTCATGCATTGTGTTTTTTGCAGCGTTGATAATTTCTGGGTGTATGGTTGAGACTGTCATATTTCTTTGTAGGTATGATTAATGACTTGACTTAGTAGCAATTGTCATTTAAATGTAAGACATTTTGATGCTCTTTGAATTGCTATTAGCATTTGATTTGTTGTGTAATGAGTCGTTGCTAGTATTTCTGATGTTTACAATATATCCGTTGCAATTTTGGATGAAGGTCGGCCAAATGAGTCGTGATTTGTAATGCTTTGCTTTCAGTACTTGATGAAAACCTCCTTAGCCCCCCTTCCGCTGAGCGCACCCTTACAGAAGAAATGCTTACTTATGGCACCCCCAGCAGCGATTTCCCAGTGGAGTCCTTGAACAGGAAAAATAGCCTCAATAGTCTACAGTACTCGACAAGTAGTGGCTACTGTAGTCAATATAGCACTCCTGCTTGTTCTGAAGATGCAATTGCTTCTCAAGGTGTGTGAACGTTTTAACATGTGATGATATTTTACGAGAACTAATCCTGTTGTAGTTCTTACGTTTGCTTAAAAATTAAGATGAGGGATACCACGTTTTTCATCACCTTTTTTATCGTAAATATTTAAAATTGAAAAAATTTGATCGAAATTTTGGAATGAAAAATTTGCCTTTTTGAGACGTTTTTGTCGTAATAAGCCACTTGTGTTTTTTGTATTACATCGTAGGGGTCATATAGCACTGTAAGTACAATATGATATGATAGGTAAAACATTTGCAGATGCTGAGTTTTACAATGGAGACAATTACGATTCCCACCGGTATGTTAATGATGCGTGTACTACATTGCCAAGAAGTCATCAGCCTGTGACCAGGTCAAAGACCCTGCCAAGAGGGGGACTTCATAAACGATCTACCGCCAATAATGAACTGCCAGCGAAAGAAGGTAAGTTACTGTGTTATAATTGTTTTCCCATATATCAAATTCTACGAATGCGTAATTCTATCTCTATTTTGTATCATGTAAACGTCTTTGCTAATGTGTGCACTTGCACATGCCTGGTCTTGAATTGCAAATGCACAGCAAAAGTAAAAATTACAGGAACGTGAAATATGTTTTATTTTAGCAATTACCAATGAAATTGAATCAGGAACCGCAACTATCAGAAGAAAACCATCGTCGAAATTCAACTCAATCCGTCGTACTACAAGTGGCCCTAAAGCAGTAGCGCCGCCTACTGTCCCATTTTTTCCTACTTCCCCCGGCATGTTTGTGCCTTCATCAGATGTCCATTACAACAACAGCAATAATCTTGCCTCCAGTGATTATGGCCAGCAAAAACTAGGCGTCAACCGAGATTTAACTCTGCAATTCAGACAATCGGCCGATTTTTGTGGGGATTTCCCGACTCCTACCACCCCAGTGGTAGGGGACCCCAATCATCCGTACCTCTCTTTTAGCACCCCACTTTCCCATTCTACCAACCCAAACCGTACTAAAGACTGAATGCAGCGTGCAGTCAGCGGATGACGATGATTGTGACGTAAATTACGTCATCAATGAGCATTGAACGAGTTGATGAATGATGATCCGCGGATACTCGTGGAGAAAGGAATGCAAAAAAGGTGATCTCCTCTAGATTAAAAGGCAGCGCAAATTGGGTGCGTAGACACTGTCTTTAGTGGTTGCTTAATGCATTTCATAATACTGGCAGCAAAAAGTAGATTTTCTTATGACACTTTCAACAACTTTTTCTGTAGTATCCTTTGTTAGCAACGATTTGTCAACTGTTTCGAAGTACAAAAAATCGTTTCTTTGGTGAATTAAGCATTTCCATTCGGGTGCAAATGTGTTTTATGGAAAAGGTCTTCTGAATGGGATGTTGATGTCCACATGCAATTTTGTTTCGTTTTTTGGTCAATATTAACTTCTCTTTTCCGCCCTTTTTTTCTGTATGCGTGGCGTAACTTATGACCAATAGAAACTTCCCAAACGCGAAACAAAATATGCTCACTTAAATTGTATTATTTACGTTTGCGTTTTTTAAATCCATTACAGACAACAGTTTCTATATTCCGCGTTTCCATTACTTCGTGTAAAAATTTCGCGACTTTTTTCAGTCTTAGATTGCTTACCTGTGTATTTTTGGACTGGTTTTATCGTTTTAGGGTTTATTTTCTTGTACATTGATTTCGTACGAATTTTAAGCGAATTGGGTGTGAAATAAATCACGTGACTACAGGTATTTTTGTCTGATAAGAAATGAGCCTAGCAACCCAAAACAAAAAAAGGCTTAATTTAAATTTAGCTAAGAGTAAGATTGGCCGAGTGGTTGGTGCATTGGGCTCCGAAGCTGGCTTCGTGGGTTCGATGCTCAACTAGGTCATCTCCATGATGCATGTACTTCACTACCACAAAAATCGTAAGCTGCAATTAAGTGGCTTGAAATAAAAAAAGAATAAAACTAAAAATTCGTGAAGTCTTAACTGCCGAATTAGGCTCACACTTCACGTCTAAAGGCATTAATGACCTTGGCTGTAAGTTCCCGACTTGCAACCAAGACTACAGATTTGGTGGGAAATTCTATGCAGCCTCAAGGCTGAAAACGAAAAAGGAATAAAGCATTCATTACTTTTGTTTTCTTACCGAAGAAAGATTTTACTTCACTGGGCTTGACTTCCAGCAAGCTTTTTGAATAAAAAAAAAAAAAAAAACGGTGGTCTGAATTTAAACGTTTAAGCGTGACCTGCGATATTGCCGACCCGGAATAAAACTAGCCCGCTCGATATAACCATTAAAAATCGCTGATCCAAGACGAGTCAAGATTTTAAGAGAAGTTTAAGTGCAAGTCAAGATGCGGCGAAGGTACAAAACTCCATTGATTAGTTTGACCGCATTAATGTGGCTGACATAATTCAGATTAAATAATCGACAAGTTCAACTTAACGTCCATCAATAAACGGCGAGTAACTCAATACAAGGTGATTGATTGGGCTGATGTCAAATTGTCGATCTCGTGCAAGAATTATTTTTGTGTATAACTTATCGAACAAAAATCAATTTCCTGAAGTTTCTTGAATTGCGCATCAATCAAGTCAAGAAAAATTAATGAATGAAGCTGACAAAAACATGCCTGTGTCTGCAGTCTGTGGGAAAATATGAGAAAACAAGTTTGCTAATTCGTGGGTAATTGCAATTTTTATTTGATCCGTTTCCAAAAAACGTCAGAATCAACTTGTGCTCATATCGTTCATGATTTGCTAGCTAATGAGGTAATGTGCATTGTATTTATTCACTTGTGCAAGAACTTCAAACAAAGTTTGCAGCAAGTTGGATTAATAGGAAAAGGTGGCTTATTGGTTTATTACAAACTCTGATTGACTAAAAGATTTAAGCATTTGAAATTAAGTTTTTTATTTTGGTTTTGACTAAATATGTTTTTCTCTCATTTTGCTTCCAATATGGCAAAACAGAATTATTGTGGATTCCCTTGAAATATACGTTACAATAGCCCACAGAATAAAACAATGAAATCTAGCAAGCTAGAATAATATTGAAAGTTGTGTAGCACTTGAACCAGAGGCGTATGCAGGATAAAAAAATCAAAAAGTTATGGCTCCTCAGATTTCCTCAATTTTAAAGTTTTTTTTTTTCTCAAAAAAGTTCATCCGTTTCTAATTAACTACACCATAATTATTTTTATTGAATGAAAATCTGCCCCAATTTTGGTTTTTGGTAAGAAGACTTGGGCATGGTTCTAACCTCTATCAATATTTATTATGGTGCTACTGACTGATACACAAAGTTGCAATGTAGGCTACCAAGAAACTTTCAAAAGCAGCAATGTTTCAACCTTTTTTTAAAACGATGGAATCATGTGAGTTGAGTTTTTAGAGAATGTGAAGGCTTTATTGGGTCTTAACAACGCCCTCTAGCGGCTGATTGATTGGTTAGTTGCATTTTTACTTTCATATCGCAAGAAAAGCGGTCCTACCAAACACCGCAAAGGAGCGACAAAGGGTTTACTAAACACCGCAAAGAACGATAAAGGACTTGGAATCACACCATAACAAAGAACGACAAAGGACTTTAAATTAGGGTTAGGCTTGGGGTTATCAGGTCCTTTGTCGTACTTAGCGGTATTTAGTTAATCCTTTGTCGTCCTTTGCTGCTCCTTTGCGGTGTTTTAATCCTTTGCGATGTTTAGTGGGACCCCGAGAAAGGTATTAAGGTGCAGGAGTAAGTTCGCATTGTAGTGTGCCTGCTTGTCGGTATGTTCTCTACTTAATCTTTTTAATGCTGAATTAGCAATGAAAAAAGATACTTTTAAATTTGGTTTTGGGCAGTTTTGGGCAAGTTGTCCTGAAGCTGGTCAAGTATTAAGTCAAGTTGGATTGTGTGAGCCTGTGAAGTTATAGCTGTGAGCTGTAAACCTGAGACGTTATAACCCTTTCTGCAATTTGATAAAATCGCATTAATCAAACGTGTAAGATGTTTATTTCTTGTGCAAAAGTCAGTTCGCAGTCTTCCTTGAGATTTCGTTTGCATATTGTGTTCTCTTTTTATTTCACTTTACAGCGTTTTTCTTTTTTCGGTTTTGCCTCTTTTATTTCGATTTAACAGCACTCAAATAAATAAACAACTACACAATAGAAATGACAACACCCTGTAAATTATGAAAGTTGGGCATAGGTGTAACTTTTACTGTGTTTTTTCTTTCTCGTCAAAAGTGCAGTGAATAGTTCATCTTCGGAAGATGAATCATGAACTGGTGGCGCTGAAGAACTGGCAATTTTTGCAACAGAGTCCGGCGGACAGAAGCAAATGTTCGATTTTTTATGAATTGCTTCGGCAATGAGACAAGAATGTGTGAACAATAAACTAAGAACAACATCGAATAAAAACTTTCCAAGTTTGAGGACTACCTATAAAATATTAATAGTGAATTTACAACATGAAAACTGAATGCAAAGCTGCTATAACCTACCTCTAAATAGTGATTATAATCATTTGGAAGAGCTGATATCAATAAAAACGAAGATATTAGAAAAGATGATGACCATACAAATGAATGAATACATTCCTGAAATGGAAATAACGTAAATATGGAAAATACATAGGCCTACTAGCTTTCAAATTTTAGATTCGCAAGCAATTTTCGAAGAAATGAGTTTTTTAATGGCTTTTTAAACTTTTTGCTAAGACTACAGTCACATAACCTACCGTACAATCAGGGGTGCATCCAGGGAGGGGGAGCCGCTGGGGCGGCGCCCCCTCCCCCGGCAGACAAATGCACGAAACTTTCGTGGTGTAAAGGTGATATACGTATAAAGGACAATCTCAGGGCGTGATGACCTTTTTTTTGCTCTTTACTTGACTTTGGGCCGGAAAATTGGACGTCTGCGGACGTGTTGACCTTTTTGTTATTGTTCTTCACCTGACTTTGGGCGAAAAACGGACCGCTTGAAATTGCGGCACCCCCCTTTCAAATTCCTGGGCACGCCCCTGATACAATAAAAAGTCATTGGAAAACTTGAATTACTGATTTCGACAAGGTCCAAAATATGGTTAACAATCTCATTCTTTTATATTGAACACAAATTGGCGCACAAGCTTGTTTGGGAGCGGTTGCACAAATGGATTAATAGCATTGCTCATTACCTCAGTAGGCTACTTACCACATAAATATAAGTACACTTCGGTGGTTGCTTTTTGAATGGGAATGAATCAACGAATTCTTTTCGACATATGTTGCATACCTTAGCATTTCTTTCTTCTTGATTGGTATTATTTATTTTGTGTTTTTTCGAGAATGTTATAAAAAATATTATGGCGCAAATCATAGCCAAATAATACAAAATCCTATGGAAGTCCACAATTGAAAATTCTTCGTTTTGCGTAACGTTGAGGGTGTGTAGATAAAAATGCAAACTCTCAAATGTTGTCAAATTCACTCCAAGAAGAGCCTGAAAAAGCAACGCAAGACGTTACTAACAACACCAAGCAAGCAGTGTTTGTATCCGCTTTTTTCTCGTCGAAATCAAGCGCCAGATTGCACCGTCAAGGCCTCATAAAAGCTAGTCTAAATTTAATCCCCAGTTGGCGTTAGATCAGTTTCATATTTCTTGATTTAACCCTTGTACTGGAAATCATTGAAACAAATCAGAATGCTGTTAGTTTATCTCTTCAACCAAGGTTTAAACTAAAACATTGGCGTTACCAATATGGTGAATCGGCCCCGCTTCGATGACGACATTGCTGATTTTCTGCGTTATTCAGCCCGAGCCTATAGCTAGAACTGTCAGAGTCACAATTGTAAAACTAAAATTCGACGTTTTGTTCTTTGGAGTTTCATACCAAAAAAAACGCGGGGCTATATTTTAACAACATGCACATAATTTTAGGCCATTGATAAAACAAACGGACTTAGGGCACTAAAACAACAGTAACAGCATCATCTGTTTCATAGTAAGTGGACTAACCTATATTAAAAAGTATCGTATTGAACTTTTCGTCTACTTACCAGCTGCATCACTTTGATTTTGTACAGGGTTTGTTCATCTTGAGAAAAAGTTTGATACTGCAAGCAACATCCCATTACAAACAACCTGCGTGTAGGCCTCATCAATGTCTAAGTTCTTGCTCTAAAAATATGCACTTAAAACTGCATCAGCTTGTTTTTAATTTGACGTAACTTTTGCTGCATATTATCACTTCCGTACGCATGCCAAAGGCTTATTTTACCCTTGCAAGTGAAGTCCTAACCTTTGTTGATCAGGGGCGTACCCAGGGGGGGCGGCTGGGTCCGCGCCCCCCGCTAACATATAAGTTGATATATATCTCCAGTCAGCGGAACAGTCGAAACAGGACATCTAAGGACGCGATGACCTTTTTTGTTTTGGTCTTCACTCGATTTTGAGGGGTAAATTGGAAGTCGGAAGACGTGAAGACTTTTTTTTTTGGTCTTCACCGATATTTTTAGTGGAAACGGAAACAGGAAATTGCGGCCCTCCCTTTTCAAATTTCTGAGCACGCCCATGTTGATGAAGAGAAGTTTTTACTACTTTTAAACAGGAGCAGTGTTTTTCTAAGGCATTTTGAGGAACCAAAAATACGATGTTTGGTTAAAAAGTTCGTAGACTGAAGTCATACCACAAAATGTACTTTCTACAGCAGTTACAGGTCTAGGTCTCCTTCAAATTACTCTCCTTCCCAGCGCACACACTTCTCCCAGCGGTGTTTCAGCTTGCGGAAGCAGTCTAGGTACGCTTGTTTTTTAATGCCCTTGAGCTCCTTCGTCGCATTTGCCTTAATCTCTGGAATGGTCTCAAATCTTCTTCCTTTCAAAGGTCTTTTGAGCATGGGAAACAAAAAGAAATCACATGGAGCAAGGTCAGATGAGTAAGGGGGGTGGGGGAAGAACAGTGATGAAAAGTTTTTTTGCCAAAAACTCACGAGTTCTGAGGGCTGAATGGACTGGAGCGTTGTCATGATGGAAAAACCAGTCACCACTCCTCCACAATTCTGGCCTTTTCCGTCGGATGGCATTCCTCAGACGTTTCAAAACTTCAATGTAGTAGGTCTGGTTCACCGTGGAGCCTTCAGGAAGGTACTCGTGGTGGACAACTCCACTAGCATCAAAAAAAAATGTGAGCAGCCCCTTGATTTTGGATTCAACTTGGCGAGCTTTTTTGGGTCTGGGGGGATGTTTTGCTCGTTCACTATGAAGATTGGACCATTGTTTCCACGTCATAACCGTAAACCCATGACTCATCACCTGTTATGATCTTTGACAAGAATTCTTTATCATTTTCTGAGTGATCAAGCAAATCCTGACAGACTTGAACACGATGAGCATGTTGATCACTTGTCCATCAGACGGGGCACAAATTTTGCAGCAACGCGATGCATCTTTAATTCTTCCGTCAAAATGTGGTGACAAGAACCTACCGAGATCCCACATTCTTCAGCAAGCTCTCTTACAGTCAGACGTCGATTCGCTCGCAGCAGAGTGTTGATTTCATCAATGTGTGGATCATCAGTTGATGTGGAGAACGTCCAGAACGCTCATCATCTTCCACAGACAGCCGACCATTCTTGAAACGTTTATGCCACCTGAAACATGTCGCTCGCTTCATGGCAACATCACCGTAAGCCGTGTTAAGCATGGCAAACGTTTCCGTAGTAGATTTTCCCAGCTTGACACAAAATTTCACAGCAAATCGTAGCTCCTTTAAGTTATTCATTTTGAAAAAAATTTGTAAAACTTATCATCCGACGACGAACTAAAAAACTAATCTTAACTTAACTGAACATAACCAGCGCTAAAATAAAGATATCTGCAATCAGAAAATGGCGTCATAATCAGCTGATCTCTGGGAACCTAGCGACACCAAGCGAATGCATCTGGAACAAATGAGAGCTGTGCAGTTCAAACAGTCAACCAACTTTTTGAACAGACCTCGTATGGTCTCTCAATATCGTCCAGCGGTCTCTCAAAATGTCAAGCGGTCTCAAAAATTTGCTTCTACAATAGTAAGCTCTGTGCTTTACGCAAAATTAAAAATTTGCAGTCTTTTAAAATTGCGTTATGGTTCCTTGAGCCAAACCATAAAAAAACACTGAATGGAAGTACCTTGCTCCAACTTTTAACCTGCTTGAGCACATATTTTTTCGACACAGCAGACACTTCTGCTGTTCAAAAACACATAGCGACCTTTTGTAGCCTAAGATTACGCCACTTTAGCTTACCGCAAACCAAAAAAACTACGATAAAAGACGTTAAACAAAAGTATAACCATAACGCATGCCGGTAAACTACTATACAGTTTATAGGAAAACAAAAAACTACCAACATTTTGCTACGGTACCTTTCCACAGTAAAATCTAGGCTTTCTTGTAGGTACCGTAAAACTGCACAACTTTGAACAGCAGGAAAACTTGTAACAAAATTCAAAAAAGTCCGGAAGCTAACTTGTTTTGCTTCCCATTCTTTTGTCCATTAAATTTTCCCGCCAACACTTTCCAGGAGGCTTATATGAGCTAAGTCGTTTTAAATTAGGCCTACTGAATTTTTTTCGAAAAAATTTTTGGGTCACGCGCCACTTCCCATAGGAATTTCGAGATCATATTTGCAAAAATGAGGCAGTGAATAGACTTGATCCAACTTTTATTTGGTTCTGACAATATATATAGTGTTTACAGTGGCGTAGCGAGGGTATCCTGCGCCCCGGTGCAAACGAAAATTTTGTCCCCCCTATGTTTTAAAATTCTCTGACTATCTGTATCAGCAGATTTGTCTTGTCTTCGTATGTTAGCGGATTGTTTTTCTGCACTGCCACTACTTGTAAAATATTTTTTCATAAATTTTCTATACTCATTCAAAAACGCTTCAAATTGGGCTCGCCGTTTTCGACTCTGAGCTCCACTCTCTTTTTTTGGCATAATCTTCCTACCAGTTAAATCATTAACTATGTAAACTCTATAAACGCTTATCTGTTTTTACAAATTGGGGATATTTTATTTAATGGTGCGGCAATTTTTCTGGGCCAGAGGGGGGCCGGTGAAAACTTATCTCATGCAATTCCTGAAGTACAATCAGAAGACATTTTGGAGCGAGGTGCAGAACGAAATTGACAGCTTTTTACCAAAATTGCATTTTTTGCTCTGATACTGTAAAATAGATCGTCCCAACTGAATGTCAAGGATACAAAAGACACATTACAGAACCCCCCCATTCAGGGCTTATGAGATGGGGGCTGGGAATTACAGGCGGGCAATCTGCCCCGGGCCCACAGCTGTGTAGGAGCCCATGAAAGAGCATTTTACGGGGTCATCATGGCTGTGTAGGCGCCCCTCATAGAGTTCCAAAGTAGTGTGGTGAGAGATCCACTTAGCCGTCAAAGAGCCCCGGATTTCATTTGGGGGCCCCGAATTATGGTTGAAGACCTTTGTGTTATTTTTGGAGAGACCGCAAAGCCGTCAAGGGTCCCCGGTTTCCATTTGGGGTTACCGAATTTCAGGTGAAGACCTTTTGTTTTTTCGGAGACCACTTAGCCGTCAAGGGGACCAAGATTCCATTTAAGGGCCGAGAATTGTGGGTGAAGACTTTTTTTTTCTTTTTTGGAGACGACAACATCCCAACGGTCGGCTAGGGGCCCACACTGAGGAAAGCTGCCCACATCAAATTGCAAAGCTTTTTCGCTCAAAATCTCAACAAGAAGTTTGCCCGTCGATCTGAAAAAAAAAGCTATCCAGAAAACGGAATTGCATTTCATATAGGGCAGCCAAGCGCTCAGCTTCAATTTTATCCCACGATACCGCAATTCTTTCACATTTGTAACTAAATTATCTCAGCAGCAGCAGCAACGGGGCTGCGCTTCGCAACCCCTAAATTGCCAGATTTTTCCCGATTTTCTCATTCTGTGATTGCTGTCAGTAAAATATTCAAAATATCCGCATTGGAAATCACAGTCTACACACCAATCGCGGTAGCAAAACAATACAAACTACAAAAAAAAAAAAACACCCAGAAAAGGCCATTGAGGCTAAGGTTCAATTTGGTTAATGCTTCGATCGGCACAGTCCACTGTGTTATCAGAAACGGCCCATGGTTGAAAAAGTTTAGGATCACTGTGGCGCAGGTTTAGCACAGTATTACAGCGAACGGCCATACGCGTATCTTAATCGACTTACCAACAATCTTTAGCATCCATCTAACGCTAAAATAATGAAAATCTAATACTGTAGATACCTATCGCTTTACTTTTCTTCCAGCACAGATTTATTTCCTTCGGTTTAATAGTTGCAAAGTCGAATAACTATGTACGCGCAGTTTCAAACCTCTTTGTGATGTCATCACAGAGAAAAGGGACGATTTGTGATAGAGTGTAAAGAGTGATTTAACTCCTCTACCAAAAGCATTATACAGGCATCAGATGCATTGCAACAAATTGATTGTTTTAAAGTTTAAAAGATTACGTCGAAACTGGAGTGTATAAAATCACTGTTTTGTGCGCCCCTTTGGTGCGTGCTTTGTGGTCGGAAGTAAGGCGTGATTTGAATCCTTTGCGAACAGCACACGTTACAATACAGTAATCCACGAAGTAGTTTTTAAAATCTGTGTGAATACGTCGAAAAAAGAGTATAAAAAGAACTTCTTGGTACGCCCCCACTTGCCCCCCTCGCTGCGCCACTGCCGTTTTGCCCGACCTTCCCCTACGGTGCGTACCAGTCTACTACTATCAGACGATGTCTGCCGCCGATGCAATCTTGCTTGTGACCGGTTTTTTACCCTTTTGGTGAAATTTTTGCAAGCCCCATTTTGGCGCCCTTGTACCTTGGCGCCCGGGGGCATATGTACCCCATTGCCCCCCCTACGCTACGCCTCTGAGTGTTTAGTCTCGTTTTTTTGTTAAGAAGGTCAGCTTTTAATCAGTATCGTAAAGGTACTTCGGTCGTTTTTGGGGGGTTAGGTGTGTGCCCATAAATTGCGATTTTTTAGGAGTGGCCTGCTCTCATTTCAAAGAGGGTTTACTTTGAAGAGGGTTCAACGTCACTCTCAACTTAAAAAAAATGCTATTGAGAAGTCAACGTGATGCTGCGGTATTTTGTAGCGGTAAACGATCACTTACAGGTTGTTCAGCTATGTCAGTGCCATTTTTTAATCTAATGCAGTATGTTTATTTTTCTGGGTATTTATGAATGAATTTAGGTACAAGCTGAAAAAAATAACCGAAAAAAATATCATGTTGTCAAGCATGAAACTGTCTTAAACACTTCTATACTGTTAACAACGAATTTTATTACCGGCTCTTTCTATGCAAGTTTTCCGAAATATACTGTTATTGAAAATTGATTGCTCCTGCGTAAGTGGCTACAGAATCATTGGATGTGAGTGAAGCAAAATAAATTGGATCTCGGCCCTACTTCAATTACAGACAAGCAACTCTGGAAAAGGCTTTGAAGGAAATATTATTGAAAAAGATGAGTCTCCAAAAAGACCTTATTCATTCTACTGAGTTTTTTTTGTAAAACATTTTACTGAGAGTACCAATGTTGGAAGTGAAAATATGTCTTCTGTGCGCGATTGGCAGCAAAGAAATGCCCGCATTGATTTCATTTCTTTTTTAAAATGCCAATTTCTGATCAAAGTAAAACAGTAAGCAAAACTAAATTGAAAAACAGAGAGAATAAGTCCCTGTTCAAAGTTATCCGAAAATTCGCGGTAACTTTTATAACACCGAAAAATTACAAGAAAATAACAGTAACCAACAAAAAATAAAAAAGTTTTTACAAATTTTCAAAGGTCTGTTTGGAGCCCCCAACATTTATTAATTTGGTAAGGATAGGAAAGGAATACAAGAAATGGCACCGAAGTGAAGTCAAAAACTGTTCAAGTTTAGCTGTTGTACGGTATCTATCTACTGAAAACTATTGGGTGATTAAATCTATATTACCGTTAAACCGGTAAAATTGATCCAGCTGTCGTCGTTAAAATGTTTGGGATAACAATAGCATAGCAATGGAATAAATGAGGACTGCTAAAATTTAGTTAAATCAAAAAACAAGATCAAAACTAAACCATAGATGACTTACTAATTGGTGTCTGAACTTCCTCGCGGACAAATCACAAATCTCTTACCTGCTCTTGACTGCGTGACTGATTAAACAAATCAGCTAAACTAAACCAACATGACTACTAATCATGAACGCCATTTTCTCAATACGTAAGCAATGAATAATACTGTGAAGTATAAATGGAATGGCTACGCCTGCGTTTACTGCTGTAGTTCGACAAAAAGTTTTGAAATGCAAATAGACATAAGCGATACACGCCTCCTTTTACTGTATATCTCAGAAATTTTCAATGTTTGTTCCCTTTATTGCAAATAATAAACCCGATCATGAAGTAGGAGTATGCTTCGCGGGTTCGCTACCCGTCAAAGACTGATTTTTATTAAAATCTTATGCTGCTGTTGTGAAAAATGTAAAAAGCTGATATTGATATTTTGCCATTTAACTTTTCAATTTAAATGAAATTTTTTACTGTACGTTTGTCAACTGGTAAAAAAAGGGCCAAACCGCTATTTTCGCTTTTTCGCCTGTTTTAAACCATGTTTTTTGAAACCCCTTTCGAAACAACTATGCATTCGGTCTCTTGAAATTTATTACGTTTTGATTGCGTGTTAGTTTTGCACCAAGATTCAGCCAAACAAATATTCGTCTATAGAAGCAGCAATGAGCAATCTTGAAGTCTTTCAATTATGAGATTGAAAGTATTTGAGATCTCCCGTTACTTTTTGCTACGCTACCCCAAAGTTTCAGTTTTTTTTTAAGGCTGGGAAAGCAGATGAAGCGAGAAATCGTTTCTATTAAATGCTTTCAAAAAACTGTTTGCGGAGATGGCGTAACTATGGTAACGACGTTTCGTCTGGTGGCTGTTCAACGACCATCATCAGTCATACACACATGATTGCATGAAACAAAACAGGAAAAATAGCAAAGAAACAGGAACTACGTGCTTATTAAAGCGAGTAATTCGAGCTACTGATGGCTTTGTGACGATACGTCACAAAACTTCAAGTAAGTGCAGTTGCTTAAATAATGGTTTCTTATTTTAATGCAGGCTTGCTTAGAAAAGACGAGGCAGTCATGCAGTAGGCCTAAACGTAGTAGTTTAGCTCTGTTACGTAAGAATTTTTGCACTATTTGAGTTGAATGTATTCAAGGTGTAGAATAGGGGTCGGCAGCCTTTTGAGCGCAGCGTGCCATTTTTTGATAGTGTCAAAATAGAAACTTCTTCGCGTGCCAAACGGTTTTGTTTCCTTACTTGACGTAGATTTTGCCGTTTTGTCCCATTTTCCTCTAAAAATATCAGTGAAGAGCAAAAAAAGGTCTATGCCTCCGTAGATGTATCCATGCCCCACTTTCCTCTGAAAATATCAGTGCAGACCAAAAAAAGGGCCTTCACGGAGGTAGATCTCCTATTTGCCAAGAAATACCTTAATTGAGTGACTCTTGGTTTTGAGCCCACAGCACTGAAAATCGCTCATAGATTCAAAAGTACATTTGTTAAATATGAAGAGCTTAAAATTTGCTTGCGCATGGAATTGCTTCTCATGCCACGAGAAACCTTCGGCGTGCTACTTTCGGCAGGGGTTGCCGACCCCTGGTGTAGAAAACGATCATGATTGCGTACTGTAAATTTGAACATTTCACACAGCCTCAGGCGCAAGCGTTGTGTATTCGTGTTATTGTACAGTACACGGTTTAGCACGAAAACACAGCAGTGAGTCCAGCAGTTAAGGTGTGTCTGAAGCAAGGCTGCGAACTCGATCGAATTTTATTTGAGTTCAAGTTCGAGTTCAACCTCTTTTAGCAAGTTCGAGTTCAAGTTCGAGTTCTCTAATTTAATTATTTGCGAGTTCAAGTTCAAGTTCGACAAAAATAAGCTTTTTCGAGTTCAAGTTCATGTTCAGGCAGATGAATATCCAAAATCGAGACAACTTTTTTACCGCCGGTGATCATGCAATTAAAAAGATAAAAATATTTCGCTCGCGCAGTAGGTTCAAGACTATACCTCAGCTGCTTAGTGCCATCGAAATTGTCAATGTTGTGGTCACAATTGAACAACAAACTATATTGTTGTAGTGATATTTTATTTCTTTTCATCAATTTAAATATCGTTCTAATGAACTCGAACAGTTTTATTCAAGTTCGAGTTCAGAAAGAATATTTTTCGAGTTCAAGTTCGAGTTCGGCAAAATGATCGAGTTCTTTCGAATTCGAGTTCCTTCAAGTTCGCAGCCCTGGTCCAAAGTATATCGTGGTAGGCCAGATGTAAAGTCCATGTAAAAGCCAACACTTCTATTGCATTCCTAAATAATCTGGGAACACTATATCTATAAAGACTCTTAGCATGACCGATATAATTAATTAATGTGAGTAGTGCATTAAAACTGTATTTGGGTTGAAGATGAATTCTTGATTATAGTTGTACTTTGTTTAAATATTTATTACATTGGTAAAATTATCTAGAATGCATCCTCAATCTTAGAATGCGGAAGAACATTGATTTGAAAAAGTTGTATGCCAATGATCCACCAAAGCTGTTAAAATGTTTCAAATATGCTGTGTCATCCCTACTGTTTTGGTTTCTGGTTATGTACGTTGGTTTCGTATTACGAGATGTTCAGTGTGCTCGGTTCGTATTCAACTACGCAGTGTTCATCAATGTCATGACTTTGCTGGTGAACTTCATTGATTTTGTTGTGAAATCTCAGGAATTGTTCATCTGGGAGATTTCGGAGGACACCCTTCATTTTTTTACTCTACTTGGGGGTGCCCCAGCAACTGTAACAGCAATGATTTTATTAAAACATAATATGAAGAACCCTTCGTACCAAGAAGCGTTTTTTACATGGTGTGTTTTGTCTTGTTTATGGATGATTTTTGTGCTTTTTATTGTATATTCTTATCAGCAGGTTTTTCTAGAGTTTCTTAGGGATTTTTGAATTCGGTTTGCGTCACTGTGTATTTCCGTAGTAAAAATATTGATATTGTTAGGCTACTGTTAGATATTTGTTGGCATTTTTTTAGATATTTTATGCTTTTACAAAGGAGGCAAATTAAGCCACAGCAAATTTCAAAACTGACGTTTCGACAACATAGATTCAGCTGTCATCATCAGCAGTGTAAGCGAGGCTTCATTGTATGCCGTATTTTTACAAAGTTGTTAGCATATGAACTGCACATTGTAGCGTAAAAAAGTGTTTATTTGGAAAATGTAAATACTGATATTGCTGGGGTACGGCATACCAATAAGCACAAGTGACAATTTTCCGTTGGATAAGAAATTTTTGTCTCAGTAATCTTGTTCGCATTTTTAGAAAAAAATTGTGTCTTTATTACATCACATTTAATATGAAAATTTTCTTGTGCCTCGACAATTTCGATAGTTAAATTTTTATATCAAAGTTTGTTTTTGTTTTGTCTGTTGTTATTGTTTCATGTACCGGTATAACATGGTTGCAAAAAAATGTGCAGTGACTTCCACTGAGAGAAGCTATTACTTTGATGATGTAATGCTACTAGCAAGATGCATTTTTGCCGGATTGTTCAGTCTTTTCAACTGGCTTGGGATAGTATGTTTTCTTGCTTGCTTTTCGGACAAAAGGACTGTTAGCATTTTTATGGTTTGTTTTTTCTTCATTCAGCTTGGAACCTTGACAATGATTTTGTATGATTTGGCTGTTGCTGATTTATTTTCGGAACATATTCCCAATTTCAATTTGTATCTCTGCACTTTTCTAGGAGGAGGTCCTGCGTCCACCTCGTCCATCATTTTCTTTGAGCATAGAGCTGATGATGCCAATTACCTGCACCATTGTTTCAAAGTTTGTCTCTTCTCCGCTTTTACTCCGATATTCTACAGTTTTGCTGTCGAATCGATGCATTCTAGTTTTACAGAAATACTGGAACCGTTAACTGGTATTTAATCCTTAAATACTTCAGAAATAAGCTGTTTGCTTTATCTCAAGAAGAACCAATACCGGTGTGGTTTTGATAGGACCTTTTATCAAAATCGCTTTGCAAGTATTATTGTTGCATCATAATGTTTGAAATGGTTTATCCTAGTTCGGTTAATTTATTTTCAGCTCTCTCTGTAACAAGACAAACCAAGTCAATTTCAAGTGCACGTTTTGCTGGAGGAACGACTGCTGGTAATTAAAGACGATGCTAAATCACCGAAATTATGTTTACATTGGACCACCATCTTGCGAAAATGATATGCTGCAGTTCGGCAAATGCATTGGATATGGATTCTTAACTCTTTTAGCCTGGGTCGGTACTATTTGGTATTTGTCGTCGATAGGAAGCATGTCTGCAAGTGTGCTTGCTTTTTATGCGTTAGTTGTGCAAGTATTTACGTTTAAATGTTATTATGATGACCATGTTGCTTTTACGCTTGGCAAAAGCAAAAGGGTTCCTGAAGATTTGATGCATCTTGCCACCCTGTTAGGAGGAGGTGCAGCTGGAGCGGTGGCAATGCTTATACTTCACCACAAAACTCAAAACTCCTTTTTTCAAACAGATTACACGTATATGTGCATGACCTCGTTATGCATTATCATATTTATTGGCATATTTTGTGACCCTTGCGTTCTGATTGTGTGCAAGATGGTAAATTGCGCAAAGATGTTAATCTTGTGGTAGAAACATAATAAAGGAAGCGTTTGTTTACAGAATCCCTGTTTACCGTAACTCAGTTGAAAGTAAGCTGAACACATGTCATAGCCTAGCCTAGCCCTAGATGGTTAAAAGCTATCAAATCGGTAATCGCTAATTCTCTGAATTCGATCCCTGCATGCGGCAGTCGGTAAACATACTCTAGCCCGAGGCACAGTTTTAGCGAGTATTTTTGGTGCCAATTCAATATCTGTAATAGGACGACCACGTGAAAAATGTAAATCGAAAAAACACAATTGCGTATTCAGAAAAAAATTTTGATACAGTAAAATGTAGCCAAAGTTTTTCTGGTCTTTACTACTTTATAAAAATATTCGTCACTGCCATACACTTTTACGCAGAAACTAAAACTTAAGTCACAGGGCCGACTCCTCTGTCCTAAACTAATGAAAAAGCATCAAAATTTTACGAGCTGTTCAACTTCAAAGTATTTCCATCAACTCATTATACTTTAGCTGTGTACGTAATGAAGATCCAAATTGAATCAAGCCGATGTTCATGTATTATTAACTTACAGGCTCTACTGCGCAAAATTATACTGTTTCAGCTTGCATCTGCAATGAACAAATCAAGCTTTGTACAGTTAGTGTATGTAAAAGAATAGCCCAGAGATTGCAGTATCACCCAAGCAAATATTTGCGGCTAAGTTCATTTGTGATAATTTTTACACTCCTTAAAAACTAAAGCTGAGCTGCTTTAATTGCTGTATAACACGTTTTTTAATGATTCAAAAAACCGACGCGTCCTAAATCAGGTTGTATGTCTTAGGCTTAAGTTAGCCTCCTTAATTTTCCGGGGCTGATGAGTTTAAAATTATAGATTTAAAAATACAAACTAGCGAATGTAAAGAAAAGAGTACTACAAAATGTTGACTTTTTGCCTAATTTCTAACAGTTTATCCATAGATGCTGGTATTAGGTGGTATTAAGTTTCATGATTCAATTTTTTTTGGGTTTATCTCCTTAAAATCTTTTTTTCTTAGCAAGCGATAGAAATTGCCACCAACCATAATAATTTCTGGACACACGGATTTAATGTGCCTATATCAAAAATTGTAACAGCTCAGATGGTCGAGTGGTAAGAGCTTCCGCCTCGGGAGCTGCAAACTTGGGTTTGATTCCGAGTCGGGTCAGACCAATGACTTTGCAATTGGTATTCACAGCTTCCCTGCTTGACGCTCAGCATTAAAGGGACAGTGTGAAAACAGGCCGGTAAGTTTACTAGTTGTGTAGTTGGGAAAGGCACCTAGCGGGATTCCTCCATCTTGGTGAAGTAGACTGATGGCTGGCAACTCCTAAGCGAGCTCGTATAACGCATTGATCGCTTTTTGGTGATAGGAGAATAAATATGCAACAAAATATATATGCATATTCCCCTAAATAGAGCTACATTTTCTCTCAGGAAGTAGCGTACCCTTTACCTCTTCTCTTTCGTAGGCCTGCAGTTACGAGGGCCAAGTTTGTTGCAACTAGAAAAACTTTTGTTCTTTTTTGATACCGGTACATCAAATATTTTTGGGTCACCACTGAGAAAGGAATAAGATTTTGAACTTGAAGTTTAGAAACACCCAGACGTTGTTTTGATTGGCTTATCATGGGTTGAGTTCAGTGGCGTAGCGAGAACTTTTAAAAGGGGGGTGGGGCTATAATCTACAAAAACCAACTAAAGTCTGGTATATTTCTGTCACTTGGCAACATTTATTCTTTTTTTGCTAAAACGCAAAATTAAAAGGGAAAGGGAGAACCATGGCACAAATCTCCCCCTAAATACGCTCCTGGTTGAATTGCTATTGAAGAGCAGGAGGGAGTTTAAATGTCGAAACAGAAACGATTTCGTTTCAAATACTCAAAGATATTCTTAAGGAAGTTTGACCAAATTGCTTTGACATGAGCGTAGGGAAAAAAGTCGGGAAAAAAAGAAAATCTTTTTCTTTTTGTGCAGGGATAACGAAAAATCAATTCTAAGAAGGTCTACATTATTAAAAGTCGACCAGGGATTTGGTAGAACAAGACCACCGTTTCATAAGCGAAAGATTTTGATGCGCGAGCAAAGAATTCGGTTTTGGGTTTTCAGTAATAAGGTTGTTCTTTTTAGAGAAACAAGCAAAGGGATTAGAAATTGTAGTTTGAATTAATAAATAATGCAATATTGCGTTCAACGTACGGTAATTATTAAAATATGAAGTGCGTTGATGTCAGCAGACTACAACTGTCTAGTTAAAACAAAGCAGATTACAACTGAGCAAGCGTTGTAACACTTTGTAAATTTATTTTGGGATAATATACCCTATGAGGAAATTTCGCTATTGTAAACACAGCAAAAGTTGAGACAAAGAGAAAACTGAAGAGCAAAAACATTTTTGGAAGAGTAGCAGATAAATCTATTTGTTGGGTAAGTTAATGAAAAGTGATGAATCTGCTGGGGGTTCAGCATCAAGTTTTAGAGTAAGTAATGAAGTGATTTAAAATTGAACTAAAATTCAACCGTAGTTGAGAAAAACTACACTATGAAGCAGGGCTGCGAACTCGAACTTGAACTCGAAAGAACTCGATCATTTTGCCGAACTCGAACTTGAACTCGAAAAAATTTTTTTTCTGAACTCGAACTTGAACTTGCATAAAACTGCTCGAGTTCATTAGAAAGATATTTAGATTGTTGAAAAAAAATAAACGATTACTAAAAAATATAGTTTGTTGTTCAAGTAGTCACAATCCGTGTAAATTGAAGTTATGATTTTACCAAAAGAAAAGCTGCATGTCGTTTATTTGTTCATGCCATTGCGACCTATAAAGTCCAGGGCTGCGAATTCGAACTAGAACTTCGTCATTTTTGCCGAACTTGAACTTGAACTCGAAAAATAAAATCCTTAGAACTCGAACTTGAACTCGGGCTGGCAAATATTTCTCGAACTCGGTTAAAAATCAATCGAGTTCGCAGCCCTGCAATGAAGTGAGCTCTTACTCTGCTAGTGAGCAGCCTCCCGCATGCATGTCAAATGCAATTGATTACTTCGTGGATTCAGCGATCAGCCAGAAGATTTAAAAAAACTTGAAAGTCTCGACTACGAAAAATCAGTGTGGTTTCATACGTAAACCAATGAAGTAATGACTTATTGAAAAGAAACAAGCAAGGATCAAAGGATAAAACTAACAGTAAACAAACAAACGTAAGAAATAAGGCATGAACGTGCGACAGAGTGCAGATACAAGCAACAATGTTAATATAGCTTACAATGGTCACTAGGTCTATACCAGAAGTCGGCGACCTGCGGCTCCAGAGCCACATGCGGCTCTTTGAACCCCCAGTTGTGGCTTATTTTGGAAGTAAACAAAGACCTTTTTTGGGAATCATTTTCGGAATAACTGAAATTTTTGGACCTGAGGGTAGTTTTGCGGCTCCAGCTGGGTTTCGTATTGTAACAAACGGACTAATTTGGCTCTTTAAGTGCAAAAGGTTGCCGACCCCTGGTCTATACTAAGCTACTAAATATGTTTTCATATTCTTTATAAAAAGACTTTTTTCAGCAGGGAAAATGTTTTAATAGCTGCTAGAAGCAGACGTTGGTCAATTTTTTAAACCCTATCGGCCATTTGTTTTCGTTAAATCTGAAGCTCGTGTTGTCGTAACTCATAATACTCGTACAGTACATTCTACTGCACAGAAAGAGGCCAGTTGTATTTTCTAAGATTACAATTGGTTCCAGTTCAAAATTGGGACTAAAACAGTGATGGATTTCCTCAACGGGTGATGCGAAGCGAAATATTATTTCGGAATGTTTCAGTGCGGAAAATTTATGTGGGGAGCTTGCACATTTGCACATTCCTAAAGCCAGTAGGCTACTGACAGAAGTTTGTAATGAAGACCTCTCTGATAGCTTCAAGATTTCATTGTTTGTGTCCAATAATTCGTAAATCGAAGGGCAGTGCTTGAAATTCGATTAGTTAGGAACCTATAAATTATTGATGAACCTTCAAACGACTGTTATTTTGCCTAGCAATAATGGTTGCCCACGATCGAGAAAATCTCAGACAGCGAGACTGCAGTTTGCTCTTAGCTTAGTTCATAACTCGAAGCTTTTTAAGTTTAAAGGAGTTATTCAGGGAAGAATTCAGAACTTTTTAGGGGGCTAAGTACAAAAAATGCTTATGTTGCAACACTGTGCTCTAGAAATGTCGAAGTAGGCTACTAACGTATTAATATGGATAACTAAGAGTTTCACTAGGGGGATTGGGCCCTCTTAGCCTCTTGGATCCGCTTATAATTTGAGTTCTTCCCAGTTTTGAACTCGAATCGTTTGTAATCAAGACTCAAGGTTCAGGAGTCAAGTTCACGACTGAGTAATTTCGAGTTAATCTGAATCGCGACAAGTTCAGCGATTTCGTAACACCGAGTTCAGTTATTTTCCTGCACCGATTCTATTCGTAGATACACTAAAATCTTTCTACATGTAGAATTACTCGTATGCTTTTAGCACCCTACTTGCATTCTGGTAAAGGCTGCATTGGTTACTTAACAAAATAAAAACGGCTACTAACTATTATTTAGAATGTGGTTGGAAGAAAATCGTGTTCGAAGGTGTAAATTCAATTAACGAAGTTTTAAAATGTTTCTAGTTTTAAACCATTGAGATTTTATTCAATTTGCAATCAATGAAAAATTCATTAACCGAAAGGCGTTCGACAAATTTCGATTTTTTAAACTGCTCCTGGTCAAATGAACAATGGCAACGCTTATTGAACTCTTCATCTCACTGCATAAAAAGTGATGGGCTGATAAGCAACTCAAGGAGCTTCTCAATGTTTTGTATGTTAATTCTTGACGAAGACACCTTTCTTATGATCCAAGTTGGATTGAAAAGCATCGTAAATCGACCCTTATCTTTATGGCGTTGAAATGAAAAGCAGTGATTTTCACCCTTTCTGGTGGAGCGGAATTCCGGTGAAACATTTTAGAGACTCGAAGAACCCGTGTGCATTAATTTAACTCACTAATTTGCTTAAACCCAGCTTTAAAATTGTGAACTTGCTGAATCCCTAGACGGTACTGGCGCCACCCAAGGGTTCCGTAGAATCCCCGGTTGAAAACCATTGGCTTACATAATGTACAAGTATAGTAACAGTTAACGAAGACAAGTTGTATGATCATAATAATGCAATTTCGGAACAACAAATGTTAAAATTCGATCAAAGATTTAATTCATAACTGTTTTTGCTACTCATCGTTTTGAATTGGGTTAAAAAAATTTATATCTTGTTGAATTTTCAGTGATCGATTTGTCATAATCACATTTTCCTCGAAAGTAAAACGTCACGTATGACGATATAAATTCAAAAAAGAATAAAGATCACGCGAGGTTTTGCATGAAATGGCGTTCAAATAGAAAAATGTGTAAATGCATAAAACAAAGATTGTCCATCAAAGTCAAAAAGATTGATCAGCAAATCCACTTTTGAAGCTTTGCTCCTTCCAAGCATTTACAGATCAATTTAGTTCAAGCTCAAAACAGTTTTGGAATAGATTGAGTATTTTTGAAAGGATTATGGGCAACCTGATTACTAAGCTGAGCTTATCGATTTTTATAGGAGCGATTTTACAAGAATGCCATTTGCCTTTGTTCTTCAATAACATAAAACCTATGCTAGAGAATTGTAAAAACATTCAAAAGACCGTGAACCTATTCCTATTCGTCACCAGTGTCTACAGGTTAGCTTATTTTTCACAGATCTTGTTTTTTTATGATAGAACACTAAACTTGTTTCAAAAATGATGTAACAGCCTAATGAGCTCTTGATTAATCGCAACAGACATTTTAACATTTTGTGCTAAAATAGTAAATGAAGATATGGAGTTTCAACAAGAAAGCAATCATGCTGGAATGAACCACAATCATCTTACTCGGCTTGTGGAAAAACCAATCAAGTTGATGAAGAAATCTAACGACATTCAAACAAATAGTTTGACGAAGAAAACCAGTATAACACAATTCAAACCAGCTGAAAATCATGCTGTATCTACCCCCGAATACGAATCACATAATCCACGTTTAAAATCATTTCAATCGCCACAGGACTTGATTGAGAAAGGTTTAAATCAACGGTTCTTGGAAGAAGGTGACCCACTCAGTTACCCTATAACGTTTACCAGTAACCATATGTCGAAAAACCACATGCCGGTAAAGGTTGATGTCGAATCTGTTCTCAGAACTCCTAGCAGAGAAAGTGCTGAGAAATCCAAGTCCGTAAATGCTCATAAAAGTGCGTTTAAAACCATCAGTGAAACAACGTTAACGAGAACTCCTGATGTTGTGTCCAATCAAAACGATCCATTTGTAAAAGAAACTACGTTTTCTGTTAAGCCAAAAAGCCGAAGTTCAAAATATGTCTCAAGCTTATCATTGCACAACTTGAACATACCCCAACCAAACCAAGTAGTGAATGTTGACGACGACAATCAAGACACTTCATCAAATAAATTTATTTTCAATGATCCTTCTCATTGTGCAAAAACGATCGGTAGATCTTTTCCTAATCATCAAGAATGTCCACCAAAATTTAATGACGTTTTAAGTCCAAAAACTTGTAGAGGAATGCCATTATCTAACTCGACACCAAATGTTATTGAGATGGATTCGTTTTATAACGACTCATACTATCACTTTTCACCGAATTCCAAAGGAATAAACATTGAAAATGAGTCGTTTCAATTCGATACAATCGATAAAAGAAGTTTTCAAAGGACTAACCCCAAAACAAAATTCAAACGCAACTCAGGAACCAGGAGAGCTCAAAGACGAAAAAGAATAAATTGCGTAATCCACAACAAAGCAAGAAGAAATTCTGCAATACTAGCAAAGGTAACTTCTTGGTGATTACTGATGAGTTTGATTATGTGGAGCATGTGCCTGCATGGGTATGAAAGAGCTGCCAAATAGGTACTGCAGTGGTGTATTTTATTTCCGTTAACACGAGAACCGTTAACACGATAAAAATATGATGAGATAAAAAAAAATATCAAAGACGGTGCAAGAAAAAAAAAGCAATAAAACGACGAACGTTTTAGCATATAGGCAAGAAATGAGCAGTTTTTACTTTTGCTAAAAATTTTCATTCTCGGTTAACAACATTTTCATCTCAGGATCATCAGATTATTCCCTTGTACAAAACAAATCGACTGCAACGTCCAATCAAATTTGTTGGCCCTAAAATGTGGAATTCTATTCCTATTGATTTACGTAAACACTCATTCACTACATTCAAAAAATATTATAAAAGTTTGTTAATTAATTCAACCCTCGATGTCATTGGATGACATATCCATGGCATATATCTAGCTGTTAATCTCATCCATTTTTCCTCTTTGCACTTGTCAGTGATTGTACTTCGATTATTGTTTTATGATCATTGTTTATTTTCAAATTATTCTAAATACGATTCTTGACGATTAGAGTTCATCGCTGTCTTGACTTTTGTTGTTTTAAATTTTCATTTACAGGGTGACTACTTGACTCAATGACCTCACGGTCCCTTCGTAGTCTCCCTGTTGCGGTATTTTAATCGCCACAGCAGCAACAAATAAATATAGCTTGAGTTGTAAAGGGCTAAAGTAGGCATGGTATGCAGCAGAGTTGTCAGTCGAGCTTTTTGGGTCGGGTTGGATTCGAGCTCGGGTGTGTATTGTGAAAAATTGTCGGACTTCAATCGGATCGGACGCCGGAACAAAATTGAGATTTTCAGTGAGTGATAGATTATCGCGACTGGTAACTTTAGAAGTATTGCTGTTCGTAACTGGTGTGACTGTGAATGGGTAAAACTCATTTTCTTCTTTATTAAAATTTCTTCAAACTTTAAAAGTTTAAATCGGGCTCAGTTCGGCTGATAAATTATTGGGGTTCGGGTCTGGTCGGGCTCAACATCTTCCACCCTTTGACAACTCTGGTATGCACCTAAACGGGCCTGCGTCTGAGAATATAAAGCAACGCTTTTTTTTGGTAAAATTTTATCGTGATGTAATGTAAGGGCAAGACTGACACTTTTATCATGCAGACTAAATTTTTGTTCTCCCTCTGTTTGGGTCATTTGCGTGAAGGTGTGTTTGTTCATATTTCATCGAAATAGCAAAAAATACAAAAGAGTGAAATAGAGAGAAAAGTTACGATAAATGGGCGGTAGGCTAGCAGTAGCATCATTCAAAAAGCTGTAATAAATATTAAATATACTTGTTGTTGATGCTGGAAAAGTTTATAAGTCGAAATCGTAGCCTATAAACCTTCCTCACATACCCTACTAATTAACTGCAAAAACGTTGCAAAACAGTTCAATAAAGCCGCTTAGCCGAGGTACTAAAGTAAAATAACTTATTCAATAACTTTTAAACTGAGATAACTGATGAGCTGTTTTTTGTGTGAAGAAACATTTCAGCAAGCGGACAATGCGGTTGCCTGAAAATCGATATTCTAGAGTTCGATTTTTGTCGGTCTGTATGAAGTTTTAAATAGGCAACTCTCTCATACAGCGGCGCTATGTATGTAGTCAAACGTTTCTCAGGTTCGATTCGGTCTTATCTTTCAAAATTTTTTATTTAAAGGTTTTTGGCCGACTTCCAACGCAGTCACCACCAAACATTCACTCAGCTTCAGAACTCTATTAAACCGAGATAGCACTTGCTTTGCAAGATACGTACAGTATACTACTGAAGTTATACTCAAAGCATTATACGAAAAATTCGACAACATCACAGATAATAACCACGAGAGCTTGCGCTGCTTCTGGATCCGTAAATTCAGCTTTGATTTCGGGTCGGGTCAAACCCGAAATTTTCAGTCGATCAGCGTTGAAAGAAAAGTGCGTAAGAGCAAGCCGACAAGTTACTAGTTGTTCTGTTGTGAAAAGCTCTCTGAACGGGATTGCCCCACCATTCAGTGGTAAATAAACGGCCGGCAACTTCTAAGCGAGCTTGTTATAGCGCCCTGGTCGCTGTCTCATGAGAGGAGGGTAAAATGCTACTAATACTACTTTATTCCTACGTAGCTCTCTAGACGTACCAGCTGAAATTTCCTTAACCATGGAAGAAAAGCACTTTACTGTCAGTCTTGCACAGGGTGCATCGTTTATTCAATGGCTTAGGTTTCATTTTCTTCAGGTCAAAGCAAGATAAGGTGATTGTATGTTTCTTTGCAATGAATTTATATAAAAGATAAGCTTGCATCAATATTATTCACAATAGATAAAGTTTTCTACATCATGCTTATTCAGTCAGAATTCCGAGTTGAATCATCTCTGTGTTTTGTCCAGCTAATAAATTACTACATATTTATTTAATTAAAAATTTTGTTGCATTATGTCAATTTCAAGCCCAATAAAATCAATATAAACTATCGACTTCTCATTATTTAATTGAATTAGTCATGACATGCTTATGTCATTTTGGAAGTTCCACGTTAAACTGAAATGATTTGCTTTAGCCTTTAAAACGAATGTTATGACATTTAACCAGAACATAATGCTGTCTGCATAACGATCAAGTTTATTCCATTTTTGTGATTTTAGTTTTCAAAGTTACCTGGTGACATTTCTTTGAGAGTAAAATATAAATTTTTCTTGATCGCACCGGTAGGACCAGTCGTTCGGCACATCGCCATTGGTGATGGACGTCTGGGGTTCGATTCCCCATCAGGTCAAATCGGACACAGTGTCGCCAACGGCTCTCCACCTCTGCTACGTTTCTATTGAGTCGCGTTGCCCAGGCATTAAGCCACCACTCGTTACACACTTCGGCTTAATACCGCGAGTATGATGAAGATTTTAATTCGTGTTAATTTTTTTAGAATTTACCATACAAGCCTAAAGCAACCAGGTACAATGAAGATATTCCTGACAATTTCTACTCTGCCTTACTTACTATGCTTTTTTGTTGCTTACCTCTTGGGATTGCGTCTATGATTTGTACTTATAAGGTAAACACAGTATATAGTTTGTGTGTTATAAAAAAAAAGAGCAGTTAATTCAGTTGTTCAGCATGTCGCTATCGATGCGGTAGGTCTAGGGTTTGATTCGTGGGCCGGTCAAATCAGACACAGCGTTGCCAACGGCTTTTCACCGTTGCGGCGTTTCTTCGGAGCAGTGTTGCCCAGGCGCTGAGCCGCGGAGATGGGCCCCGCTACTTCTTACACCCTTCGGAGTAATAACACGAGTATAATGAAGATTTGATTTTTTTTATGTAAGATCGCCCAATTGTCACATGAGGTAACACTTTTTGAACTAGGTATGAAACTTATTTAAATCCAGTTTCTATATCTGGGACGATTCTTCAAAGGTTTAAAATCAGCAGTTATTTACCACTTGGAATTAACAAACGAATTTTTGATAGCTAGAAAAATGCGTTTGCAGCGACCATATTAATTTGCCCCTGATGGTCAGTAGGTTTGGCAAGAGGGATAATTCTATGCTCGAGTTCTTGTCTCCTCAAATCTCCTCCGCCACTCTTAAGACGTCATCGATCAGATTCTTCTGCAAAAACTGTGTACGCACTTTCCTTTTGAAAATTTTTTTTACCGGTCCACACTCCGCACCACTGCACCTTACTGGATGTCGAAGACGTGAATACGCTCCCTAAGTTTTGAGAACAAATTCGGGCCTAATTTTGAATCTAAAACTAGTTTATTTGAACAGAAAAGAAATTCACTTTTAAGCGTTTGAAACCGAGGATAAGTTCCGGGATATTTTATGGCTTTTTTAATCTTAGGGTATCTCATTACTGTAAATTCGAGTTGAGACTTGAATTTTTGGGTTCGAGCTTGAACTAGTCGACTCATTTACACATTTTTTCAAGCATTGATACGATACAACGGAAGGGCACCCACACCACATCTGCCTGGTGGCAACTAGTCTTTTGTCTTTGCTTTGTTGATAAAAATTGATTTGTGTTTGATATTGCATAGGCTATAATTTTGCATTGTATTACGCTACGGCTAAGCTAATTTGGTTTATTAATACTTCATTAGCTACAATTTTTCAAGGCTGGCTTTAGATAATTTCTTGTGAGAAAAGTACTAAAAATTTTAAATTTATAGAGACAAAGTCAATTATTTGCAGAAAAAAGTCGGTGACTAAGATCATTTTTCCGACGTTATTGATTTTGAGACTTGTTTCTGCTTGAAATCTTTATTGACCACTGAAAACGAATTGATATTTGCTTACGACTGACTGGTGTATGGTGGCACGTGAATATTTTGTTATGGCTGTTGAATACTGACAATTAACGCAGTAATGGGCTGGTTTCATAATCGCAGGGAAAAGAGTACAATATAATCTACTGCATGGTACTGTTCGCGGGTGGTTAAGTACCAAGGGTTCGCCTCCTTCAAATTTTGAGTTATACACATAGTGATTTTAAACTTTGATACCTTTAAACGCACGAAACTGCCAAATAAACATTTTCTGGGTTTTTAGCCCCCAAAATATTGGGATCAGCCTCAATCTACTTCTTCGTTTTATCTTTAATTAAAGGTTTTTAGCCTATTGCACAGCTCGACATTGAGCTACAAACTGATGAATCCACTAGGAATAAAACTGTATTTATTAGTTTTGAAACAATAAATAATCAGCACTTGATGGTGTAAGGGTAAACTAAGAGATCTACTATCGCCACCTGGTGATGTTTACCGAAGTGGGCAAAGTGATATTCTTTTCGGTGGTAGCAACTTGTACTTTGCAGCCCAGCACTACTCAATTAAAAACAGTGTAGAACAAAGGGGGGCATTGAAACTAGATCTCGATTTCATCATTTTTATCCTACCGTCACGAGAAAGCGACGGAGGCGCTATGCATAGGACTATTCCAGACTCGCTTAGAAGTTGCATTTGTTTCCGAGTTTTTCGCTTAAATTTTGCTTCTGACTTCTTCAATTTGCTGCTTGTTGGATTCCATCAAGCAAAGATAATTGTCGTGAAGCATCTTATCCAAGGGCACCACGAGGCTTGGGTGGGAGTTGAACCATCAGCCTTACGCGCATGGTCGTCGTAAAAACGACGCTTTAAACTATTCGGCCATGCTGCCGACAAATCTATGGTGACAAAATTAATTAGTGGAATACTACACTACTGCTATATACAGTGCTACAACATGATCCAACAAATATGCTTTTGCTATATTCTTTTTTCGTATTAAAAATTAATGCGATAATTGCTCTCTTTTTTCTTATTTGTAAGCATCTTGGAGGTCATGCGCATTCACTTTGCTTTAATAACATGCAGTACATCACAGAAAATGTCATTTTAAACACCTTAAACATATCAATGTTTGATGTCAGTAAATTAGGCTGGAGTGTCATGTTGCTGTGTAACGAACCATAATAATCAGGGAGTCGAACTGAACCCGAACCTGAACCACGAACCGGTAAAAACCGCTTTTTTTCTGTGAACCCGAACCGAACCTGAACCGTTTAAATTTGAGATCATTGAACCTGAACCGAACCCGAACCTTTAAATTTTATGCAACTGAACCCGAACCGAACCCGAACCTATGATATTTTGTGTACATTGAGTCTGAAACAAGTCAGGACTGGTCATGCCAACTTGGTGGGCTATAGCCAACCAAGTCGAACCGAAGCCGAACCTGAACCGTGAACTGGTAAAAACCGCTTTTTTTCCGTGAACCCGAACCGAACCTGAACCGTTTAAATTTGAGATCATTGAACCTGAACCGAAACCAAACCTTTAATATTTCAAATATGTGAACCTGAACCGAACCCAAACCTTTAAATTTTGGTGCAACTGAATCCGAACCGAACCTGAACTCAAATTTTTGAAAAGTCTTGAATCTGAATCGGAACTGAACCGTTAAAAATTAAAAGTCTTGAACTTGAACCGTAGCGATATTTTAAACGGTTCGACTCCCTGAAAATAATTTACGATACTAATTGTTTTTGTTACATATTATGCTATCAGCAATAACGTAAGTATTCAATATCTAAACGGAGTAGCTTGCAAAGTTTAGTGATCAAAATGTATGGCAAACGAATCCGTTTTGTCGCCATTCCAGTGAGCCGGTGAATATTGCAGGAAGTCGAACCGAACCTGAACTGGAGTTTTATAAACCGGTTTTACGCTATTTTTGTCGAACCTTAACCGAACCCGAACCGTATTTTTCAAAATCGCAAAGAGCGAACCGGAACTAAACCGAATAATGTGAGTGCCTGCGAACCTTAACCGAACCCGAACCGATTGAAAAAGCGGTCCGTTCCGTGAGGTCACTCGCGTCACTTTGAAGCTGGTTCGAATTCAAAATAATAGTCACTTATGCAAGTAATCTATGCATGGTGAAGAAGTCTTTTACGTTTGATATCCCCGGTCCCATAGTGCACGCGTAACAGACTAAACAAAGCGCTTTAACGCTCACAGTGGAATGAATAGGCCGCCGGTGTCAGAGCATAGTAACAATTTAATTACCTCGAAATTGGTTTTAATGCAAGTATGCATTATATTGGCCTGTCAATGCGAAGAAAAATTGCTTTGTACGTTTCATTTTTTAAATTGTGTTACTAAAACTATGCCATTTTTTACTGCGAACCTGAACCGGAACTTTATAAACCGGTTTTGAAATATTTTTTACTGGAGCGAACCCAAACCGAAGCGTTTCAATTTATCTGAACCTTAACCGAAACTGAAACGAAATTTGAGACCGCTGTAGAACCCAAACCGAACCTGAACCGGAAAAATTAAAAAGTTCGACTTCCTGGAATATTGAGAGGTTAGGCCTACACATCAACGAAAATAGCCCAATTCAAAGCTAGATTCACCGAAGTTAAACGTACTACTTACTGGCTTAAATACGCCAAATTTCCCTGCAATTTCTTGGACCAACTTGGTTATAAGCAGTGCTATCTATGCGAAAAACTCACTTTTGGTTTGTGTGTTTTTAGGTTCGCTCTTATATTGCAATTGCTGATCGCGAGAAGGCGCAACAGAGCTCTCTACTTGGTCGAAAACTGGCAAACACAGGGGTGATGATGGGCGTAACATTCCTAGCTTATGTACTGGTGTTTTTTGTCATAAAATCAAACATACCTTTTGCTGCAGTTGAATATGATTATTATCTTCCAGATGCATCGTAATTTTAATGTTTAATTAAATTGATAAATTTTTGAGTAACTTGTGTTATGAGATGAACTGAAAAACTGAATTATTTTGACCGCAGCATCCTACAATATACTCTTTTCTAATAAATTTTGTCTGGTACATGCGTAAACAAAGTATAGGCTTAACAGTGGCGTAGCGAGAAAACAAGAGGATGGGAATCATAAACAGCAAAAGATATCAAAAGGGTCTAGCCATGGAACAATGCCCCCCTTAAATACTCTCTTGAGACTTTAAGCAGGGAGTTTGTACAATAAACTATGCTTGTGATGATCAAAACTTATTTTGAGGACACTCGAAAAAGGTGTCCTGGCAAAACACCTTTTCATGTGATAATGCTTATAGAGTTTGGGCAAAAAAGAAGTACTCTGGACTCGAACCCGGTATGATGAAACTACGGCTTCACGATAACGCTCTTGCATCTTGAGCCAGCCTGAACACGCTCCATCACAAAAGGTAACGCTTTAAACGTTGAGCTCGCCATCTCAGTACATGTAGATGTCAGGGGAGTATATACAGTGGCGATTCTAAGGAGGGCAGAGGGGGCCATGGTCCCCCAGATCTTTTGCCTGGCCCCCAGGTTTCTTCCCCCTAGTTTTAACAAGCTCATGTAGCCTATGACAGGGTATGAAAATATTCTAATTGATTGCCCAACCTCAGAGTTAGACATTCGTTGTCTTTGCTTTTTTGGTTTACTAGGCTATGTGAAACTTGCATAGTTTGCTTCGGTTTTTGTCTTCGCTTTTCAATAAACTAGTGCTTTCATCGCATCACACAGTTCCGTCTAAATCGTAAAAAAAAGCGGTAAAGTCGTAAAGCAGCTAGTGCAGATTGAAGAAGCTGTTAGTAATGGGTAAAAAGGAATAAAGAACTAAACAGATCAAAATCTTACGTATCGCGTCTTTGGTAGTTCGTGTATTTACCTTTCACGTCTTTAATTTATTTTTTTATATTATGTTTTTTGATGAGGGGAGATATCAAGTGGTGTAACTGTAGTAGAAATAATCCTCTTCTGTACTACGGTTTAGGTTTGAGCTACCACATGTTTATTTTCGTCCAAGTCTTGTAGTTACGCGTTTGATCCCGACGCTCTTTTTGCATGCCTATAGTCAAACTGGGCCATCATGAGAGGTAAAATGTAGGGATCCAATAACTGTCTGCACTTAAAGATGGAGGAATTACGTTAAGTGCCTTTTTCAAGGGTGTTATAACAAGCAAACTTGCCGGCTTGTAGTCGATATTATTCTTTTTATGTCGAAGTCGAACGTACAGCAGGAAAACTATGAATACTAATTTTTAGGATGGGCAATCAGTTTGACTCGTCTCGGAGTCAGACCTTGAGTCTACCGCTCTAGAAACAGACGCTCTGACCATTTTTCCATCTTAAGTTGTAGTGAATGTCAATAATAAATGTATATAGTGAGTCACATTGCAATATGCTTACTTTTTAAGTTTGGTTGCAAATCTCTCTGAACTTACTCTTTTCCTCTCAAACATAGTTGTCAGTGGCCCCACCTCAATCTATCTTGGCCCCAAAGTGGCCCCCCACTTTTAGGGTGCTAGAATCGCCACTGAGTACAGGGTGACCCCAAAAAAACGGGCCCCAATTCTAATTATTCTAAATACACGGGGCCCGTTTTTTTGGGTCACCCTGTATATAGGGGGGCATTCTGTCATGCCCCCTCCCCCCATTTGACTTTGCCTTTTGATATAGAAAGGTCAAACGTAGCTACGTGACTGAAATGTACCAGACTCTTTTGATATCTTTTGCAGTTCATGCCCCTCCCCTTTTGAAAATTTCTCGCTACGCCACTGAAAAATATAGCAGGCTATATCTTATTTGTGCTTCAGTTAACTGACTTTTTTATGGTTCCTTGATCCCAAGGAAAAAAAAACCGAGTTCAACGTATTTTTATTCTGTCCGTACCTATCTTGAACTCATATCCCTTTAATGCTGGACGTCAAGCTGGGAAACTGTGAATACCAATTTTAAAGTCATTGGTTTGACCAGACTGGGAATCAAACCCGAGTCTACAGTTCCAGAGGCAGACGCTCTCACCACTCGGCCATCTGAGCTGTCAGAAGTAGTTTGAGTGTGTGACTGTTTCAGTGCAGCAAGCAACTACTTTATTCTCCAACCAGTTTAATAGAAGCAAAAGTGCTGAACAATAAATAAAAAGTGACATCACACATACTCATAAATATGAAACAAAATTTAAACAACAATATCATTTACAAATAATTACAGTACAATCATTAAAACATCAAATTCGTCTAAATTTGCTAGCAGAATATACCATAAAATAAAATATAGCAGCCATTGATGTAACCATCATAGCACTACGAACGTTACGGATATTGAAGAAAATGTAAAATAAAGTAATTGGCAACACGACACCATCATCATCTATATATCCGATTGTGATGACAAGTTACAGGTGACGGTAATTATTAGAAATAAAGGTATCAGATGCTCTGAGCATGTAAAAATAAAACCGAAGTAAATGCGGCAGTAGCATACAGTATGTTTCGTTTACATTGCGCAGAAAATTAGCTACCTGTTTTGAAATACCAAAGGCAATCTTTTTAAAACTAAGATTTTTCGAATTAAAAAAAATACAGCGCTGTCCCGCTCGGCGGTATTTCTCGAATAGTTACCACAATATTTTTTTGGAGTTCAAAGAAAAGTTTCAGCAAAGACAATCGAAAAGAATTAATTTCTATCAAATTGGAGCCGTTGTGGCTTTCCTGAAAGAGATAAATTTAAGCCGCTCTTGTTTTTTTAACTCATAGAGTTTAAAATTAAAACAACTTCCGTCGAACTCCTCTTCAGACAATCCATCCAACGGATTGATTTCTTCATAGCTCTAAGCTCTTTCTCCAACGGTTTGCTATTCAGATGGAAAACCAAAATACTCAGCATCTGTAACCGGTTGGCATTGCAACAGTTGCCTTAGAGCTGATCTAGATTTTGATCTTCTGGCCAGGTTTTTTACTGCCGACTTACTAGCTCCGTAAATAGTTGACAATTCAGCAGCGCGACGATTCGTAATCGTGAAAGTGCTCTGTAATCGTTTATCGTCTTTCTAAAAATCAAAAGACATAAAATTAACTTGTTGATCAGGTGATATCTGAAATAGTAAGCCATCCCAAATTTATTAGGATCGCCTTAGCAGTTCAAGAAATTCATTAAACGGTAAAAAAGGTTTGCCTACATCAACAACAGGAGACAGTACAATTGAGGAAATTGTCACTTGTAAGTAAATAAAAGGAAAATTCCACAAATATAATAGGATTTTGCGTCGATGGGTCAATCCACAACGGATTTCGCTCTCAATGGAACTAATCAGATCGATTAGAAACTACAGCATGATAATATATTGCTGTAAACTTTTACAAAATTGCACCGGTATGAAGTTTCCGCACACTTTTCATGTTAACTGACTCGCTAACTAACAACCTACAAAGTATATTGTAGAACAAATATGTAAAAACAAACAAATTTTAAGTCGTGCGAAAGAACCGTAATCTCTCAGCGAAAAATAATAACGCACCAACGAAATGCCGAGGATTGGCCATTTCACAAGTACGAAGAAGAAGACTTGCGGGCTGATGTCGTAAACGGCCTGTTAATATTGGCCTATTGTGACCAACACAGCACAAAGCTTTTATCAGCTGCACTATAGGCAACTTACTCAATCTGCTACATAGATGAACCTTATGCTATTAAAATGAAATGCTTATTGCTTACCGGAAAAAGGTCAGCTATTGCGTTGGTGGGACTTAATTTCCCCCATAATTTTGTGGCCTCCTTGTTCCATGAATATTCTTTTGCTTCGGTACTAGTAAGCAATATCACGTGACTCCAAGCGCGCGAGTCGCCGGCTTTTTTACGTAAAGATGACGCCAAGATACCTCCATAACTCTGATCAGCAAGTATAACCAGTTGGCGAGCATTACATCCAGTTATGTCTTTTAGAAACTCATTGACTCGATATTCCTCATTTTTCGCAGCCTGAAAAAACAGAGATTAAATAAATCGGCCATCTTGACTCAAAAAATTTATTAGCGGCCCAGATAGGGAGTGCCATACGTAGATATTGTATGTCAATGGACCATACATGGATTCTTCATGGACATTCCTTTAAATTAACCAGTGAACACAATATAGGGTACAGGCAATACTGGCACATAAACAGGTTTTACGCCTGACCAACGAAAAATTTATTTCAAGACAAGACATGAGGTCCATAAACATATCTGTGACCATACATGTTTACCTATTTTAGCGTGCTCTATTTTCGATTCATAAAGGTAAAGGAGCAGTTTTTTTTGAGCCACTCCTTTAATGGCGTTACAGTAAGGGAAAAATGGATTTTTGAAACAGCGGTGGTAATATTTACTTTTGGCCGCTAATAACAAGAAATGATACGAAGATTACCAAACTCTGAATAATCTATAATTCTTGTCAGGTGGTTAAGAAAATCTTCAGTAATATTTGGTCTACAATAAATACATTGGGAAAACTTTCATAACCCTTACCCTCCCGTCTCCATTAGTGTCCCACAGTAAAAGTGACCCATCCGTTGTTGTGGGACTGTTTAAATAAATTACCAAGGAATCAACGCAATTTAGAGGCGTGCAAAGGTTTTTAATGTGTCCTCGAATTAGCTGTTTGTTGTTGGCTGGAAGCCCGTGTTGGTAGGAGTAGGGATGTTGGCGAACTGAAAAAAAAAAAGGTTGTTGAAAATTAAAAGAACACCGGTAGTTTCAGCGTGATGGAACAGTAGTTTGTACGACTGATGTAAAAACCGCTGCTTCAAGATCAGTTTGGCAGAAGAGAGAGAAACATTTTCATGTACTTTCACTGCTTTGTAGTAATTTAGCGCCAAGAAACTTTGGATACCAGTGCATCATGATTTTTTTTATATGTTGCCACTCTTTCTCAACTCAAATTTTAAATTCATCGCCTTCGGTTGTCGTAGAATACTGCGCATCAACAAAGAAACAGCATATGGAGCATAAACGCAAAAAATCTTGGCTAATACCTTTCAAATGTACCTGTTATGCAAACATTGGTGAAATCGTTTACTTAAAGTGTAGATTTAATGATGAAGAGACATGCATGTCTAAAAAGTAACCCTCTATTTTCAGAATGAACAGTGATATCATAACAAGCCGTATAATCTGACCACATTCTAAAATCAGAAACGAAAAGGATGTTTTGAAATTTACTGCAAGCTAACACTACAAAAAAAACTTACGCTCATTAGGAAATTGTTTGTGAAAAAAATACTGAATTTTGTCCGTAGTAAATCCATTTGTTTTTAGCATATCAAACATGGCTATAGCGTTATCTTGATGTTGGATTTGAATTTTTTGCGATGTTAAATTGTTCCAACCTCCAAATATTCCGACAGCGTAATCACAAAGTCCAAATTCTTGGCATACTTCCCGGAGTCCCGAGTCTGAACTCCTCTATAAGAACAAAACTTCTTTTTTGTAAATGTTATTATTCGCTAAAAATTAGTGATTCTATTGGCATGAAAATTCTAGTTGTCTATTTACTACGTATGAAGTAACATTTTCGTGCTCCTGTCTCGAAAAAACAACGGAAGGGCTATAATGAGCTCGCGTAGGAGTTGCCGGTTTGTCCACCCCACCACCCTAAGATCCGGAAATCCCACTAAGCCTTTTCCCAATATAGGAAAACAAGTAAACGTGCCGACTTGGTCCACACTGTCCCTTTAACGCTGAGCATCCAGCAGAGATGCTGTAACACCAATTTTTAAATCATACTCAGAATAGAATTCCTAGTCTACCGATCCAGAAACAAGCGCTCTACCTATTTGAACGTATGCCTACTCGTGATATAGAATTACGATTTGTATTCCCACTAAATAAAAACATAAAAAAATGAAATAGGAAGTTTATAGGTCTATACCTGTTGCATTTCTTGAAATAAGGAAGTGTTTGGTATCGAGGCAGTGTCGACCTCAGAATCGATAACCTTTGGGCAATCAGCATATTCACTAACTCTTTCAACACATTCCAATCTTTGAGATTTAGCTGACAATAGCAACAGTTGTTTTAGTGAGATTAAACAATGAAGGCTTTTACAGAAGTCTATCCAGTCTAGATATTAGGCTAAGAGAATGATGCAAGCATATGAATTAACACGAACAATTTCAATTAATAAATTGAACTTGAGTCTAATCAGATTTTTCCGATTAGGTTTAACTGAGCCTAAAATCTTGGTGGGTTAGATTCAAGTTCAATTCATTAACTGAAATTCCTTTTTTCTTAATGAGATTTTGTAACGTAAACCTATTACCATAGGTGCAAATCCTGGGGGGATGTATCCCCCCCAATAATCTGGCAGCATCCCCCCAATATTTTTTATGGAAGTGGAAATTCCCCATACGATGTACAGTAAGTCTACCCAACCAAGACGCATGAGTGCTAATTATGTAGATTGTGGAGCGCAAATCAGTTCTGTCGGCAGCAATTTTCGTTAACACGGCGATTATTACCGATGAATAGGCTATACTGCCCCTAAGCTACTGTATATGTCAGATATTTAATTTTTATTCGTGCATTGTTGTGACAATTTAGAAAAATTTCGTGATAAAGTGATTGAAAATTTTAGGGAAAGTGTGTGAGTTACGGTAATATGCAGCGGAAGTAGAAGCGCACGCAGGGAGGGGGGCACGGTGCCATGCCTACCCCTCCCCTTTGGCCTTGTAATAAGGTGCAAAAACCTAACTTTCAGTCTATCTCAAACTAATAATGGTTGCAGCCTCCTTTCACTTATTTTATCCAAGCTTCTGTTTTAGACATAAGCTGCGAAAATATTTTTGCGTTGTCCATAGAGACTTCACTCACTGCAAGCCCATTTTCGATAAAAAAGGGTAGTAAAATGAGTGTTTTTTTATATGAAAATCGTAAAAATTCGGTAAAGGCACAACGGGGGGTTTGGGGGTTTTACCCTCTTAGCCTCCGGCGGCTGGGGTAAAACCCCCAGACTCCCCGTTGTGCTCTTCCCTTCGTCAAATCCTGGTGCGCCACTGAGCAGAAGGAATAGACTAAACCGATGATTGTTAATGCGAGCAATGGAATTTCCAATTTACATCCTCCCAAACATCGAAAAATGACAAATTTTGCTAAATCATTCCCCCAATATCGAAAAATAGTCAATTTTGCTAAATCATCCCCTTCAATGCTCAACATAGATTTGCACCCCTGCCTATTACTCAATTTTTGCTATTAGCTGTATCAACCGATATTATCACTCTTTGAACTAAGTTTAAAAACATACCAATATTATCACGATGGCCATCATAGACTAACGGGATAAAGTTAATTTCACATTTTTTGATAATTTCTGATTCCGTAGCGTTGGCTGACAGTCTTCTGCAGCTTCGTCGTGTTGCCAGAGTTAAACAAATATTTGATTCTAAAAAAATTCAACACTTGATTTATTTTTTGGAAAAACAGTTCTGTCATAAACATATATGACATGCACTTAACTGCAGATTATGAACACTGTTTCGACTTTTCTAGTCACATCAGTGCAGTTTTTTCATATTTTTCTTGAGTCAGTTTATTTGTGTCAAAAGAGTCAGAAATGCTTTGTTCAGCAGACATCTATAACGGTGGTATTTTCTCATTCAAAAATGGGGATATTTTAACTAATTTTATCTACAATTTTATTACTTTGTTTTGTAGAATAGATTTTTTGATCATTTTCTGAGCTTGTGCGTTTTACTGTAGAAAGCCGTTTTCAGTCATTTTTTCGTAATAAAACAGTTCTATTGTAAACAGAACGTAAAAAAATCTCTTATTGCAAAATATAGAACCAGCTGTACAAAATGATTTTACGGAAGACCTATATTCAGATTATTATTTACCTCTGGGTAGACCATGATTATTTCTACAAGTGCTGTTGGTCATATTATAAATGTAAAAAACAAACACAAAATGACCAAAACTGGAAAGAGGGAAAGGATCCACCACCGCCACCTCACTGGGAGCTACTGGTTCCTTCAGACTCCCATCAGCATAAGTCTAAAAATACGTATAAAGTTACTAAACAGGTTTTGTAGTACACTCTCCTCTTTAGTGCTTTAAGTTGATGCCTATTTTGCGAATGAGTAACCAAGCGGCATGTTCACAATCGTAAAAAGATGCTGCAACGGTAAAATAGGCCGAGCCGGCCTATTTTGTGATTATCACTGCCGTCTTTGCTGCGACTGGACCAATTTGGTTTTCTATGTAAGACCAAACGATTTTATTAGGAACTCGGTTTTCTACGTATTGACCCAAATTGAGCTCCTAAAACACCTTAAAAAAACTGACAAAAAGTTGCCTGGGAATGCTGCGATAGTGAGATAAAGACCAACAAACGTTTTTCTTTATTGCTTGTGTAGAGGCCGGACATTGTCTGGAATAAAAGCATGCAGATGGAAGGAAGAAATCGAGTTACCAAGTTGCTACTTTCACAAATATAAAAATGAAGTGACGACTCACCACTGTGTAAATTGTATTTGTTTTAGCTGGTGCGTAGTAAAATATCATGTCCTCCAACGGAGTGCTGCGGATTTTTTGACAATTAGCTTTGGTTGTCATCATAAAATTCTCGCAGTTAACCGACTTGATAAAGTACTGCACAACAAAAAATAATACAAAAAAGCATAAATTACACGTAAAAGTAAGTTATGAACATTTACACGAGATATAACAACGCAAGTTTTTACTTGAAGTTGATGTCAAGAAAGTTGATAGAAGTATGGTAGAGATTTGGAGGGGGATTCGAGTGGCTCAAGTAGAGCAATATCAAGGCAAAAGCCTCAAAATGATGACGTCATATGAGTAACATTCTTGCATCTTGACCGCCACTCATTTTTTCGGCTACACGCCAGGTAATATACTTTAAGACTTCTCGAAGCTTTACAAAAATCCATAAACGTTTGTAAAAAACATTTAATCCCTTCACTGCCATTCCTTCTTTCCACAAACTTAAAAACATGATTTCTTGAAAAGATGGTTAATCAATCAAGAAATAGTGAAATTGCTGACAAAAAACCTTTAGCTTCTTGTAATTTTGTTCACTTATTTACCTGAGTTTGAAGGGCAACATAAGCAACTCTCGGTTTTGAATACGTTGACAGAGGTTGAAGTTTTGGATGAACATGGCGTGTGTTTTCATTTTTTCCAGGAATCCTGTGTTCAGCATGGTGAGCTCTTCTGTGATTTATCCTCCTGGAAGATTTTGCAATATACTCAACATTGGATGTTCCGGTGTGTTCAGATCCCGATAAATCTTGCGATTGAGCCACGGTTTTATGAAGACTTTTTATAGATAAAAATAGAGCAACAACTACAAAAACAATTTTCATTTTTCATAAATACTTTTAATATGAATAGCGTAAAATCTAAGTATTGCCGTCTGAAAAAAAGAAAGAAATTGTTAGCTATCCGCGTTGATGATAGTCGAAGCCTGACTCGAGTCTTAAGTTCAAATAAAAAAAATTGAGCGTTATTTTTGTGTTATAGCTAAATCATCGGCCTTTTTCAGAAATTTTGAAGAAAAAGTTATGAGCGCGTGCGAGTTCATGCCTTATCATTTCATTTGGCATTCGGCACACGCCTGGTTTCCGCGGGACAAAAACATTACAAATTTTATGCGTTCGTTGCGTTCAACAAACTGTAGACAAAGTTAATTCACATGTCCTTATATAACAAAGATTTTGAATGGATGTCAATATTTTTAATCCGAAATAAGTCCTTAAACCAGAGGTGGTGGGCACAATTTTGTTACTCGTTAATTCGTTAATAACGAAGCTAACTTTTTCATTAACTAGTTAATTCGTAAAATTTACTTCCGTTTGTGCTTGATAACTTCCGTTAAATTTTTGTAAACGCTTATTTCACTTATTATTGATTAAGTTTGACGTCGATAAACTAGCAAAATGCGACCAATGACGTCAAAAAGCGAGTGAAAACAACAAATATACTGTTTGTGAGCAGAAAATTGCCCAAATGTTTACGCAAACATTGATATTAAAAAAATTTTAAGCATTTTTTTTAAAAAAGAATTGCCGTTTTAAGTCAAAATTACCAATTTAACGAATTTAATTAACTTCCGTTAATTGGAGCTGAATTTAACAAATTAACGTTAACGGAAGTACCTAACTGTGTTAACGAAGTAGTGGTTAGCGAAGCTAACGTTTTGCATTAACTTGCCTATCTATGCTTTAAACCCAGGTCATCCATAAAAATTAAAATTCAATGCCAAGGCCAAGCGATATTGCGAGTGTACCATATTCTTGATGACGAGTTCGATTCACGGCTAGAGTCGATCACATTTGACATACTGAGTGACTGCTGACTCGAAAAGCATAAGCTCACTGCACGGTCACCTGCAGTTCTACGATAAGTTTTCAGTTCGATAATTTGAAATTAATCGAGAAAGAGACGATCAAACTCTCAGGCCTAGGTTACAATTAATGTAAAACCAGTAATGTTTTTCATCACGTCTGTAGTTCTTGTAGAGTCATTATAATTTTCTCTTGACTCGCTGTTATAACGACTTGGCTTAATTTTTGGTATATTTTGCAAAAAATATTTGGGCCCTCATGACGTTATATCTAAATTCTCCTGCCCATTTTTGTGTTCTTTCCTTTATGACGTATACAGATGAAAAAAATTAACGGAAATTCTCCCAACTCGCTTACTTGGATCTTCCGCAATTAGACATTAAGCTCATGCTTGACTATGTTATCATCAGCAGAACCTCTTCAGTATATGAAGTTTTTGTGACAAAATCATACGATAACAATTTATTTAGTGAACAGAGACTTCCGTTAATGCTGAAAAAATTGTGGGTGACTTTTCAGTTTAAATATTTTCTGTAAAAATTTGTTGCATTGCCAAATATTTTTGGTTTTTAAATGGTTTGTTTTTATTTACTCATCGTTAAAAGTCATACTTACTTTGGGGTGGTCAAAAAAATTGCAACCAACTTTACTTGGTGTAAAAATGGAAAAAGTTTGTTAAATCGCAAATAATAATAGCCTGAGTCATGCTGTGACATGTTTTTGGTTTAGAATGCCATCTTGTTTACGTTCACTAAAATGTAAATAGAAACAAGTCAAGCGTAACTTTTGTCGACAAAATCAACAAACGAACATAAGGGCATCTTTTCTAATAGAAAGTTATGATTAGTGTGTGGTATTATTTGTCGGTAGTAGCAAATTTGAAACTAACTTTCTAGTCACGATATGGACAGAAACGGACGTGGGTCAATTACTTTTTTGACGTATGTCTACTAAGGTGGGTCAGGACTAAAACAGTGCTCAAGTGAAAATAACAATTTAAGCACTGGATACTTGTCTAATGAGAGCTTTGTGGAATTTGTAAGTTCAAAAAATGCTTTTGACTGCTCAAATCAAAAATTAGCCAATGGAGCCTAGTTTTTTAAGTACTGTGGTGACAAGTTTAAGGCTGCCTTGCGTGATAGACTGCTACGATGATCTACAACTTTTAGGGCAGGACGTATCATTAACACGTAAAGCACTCCTGTAAAAGCCATAGCCGCGCCCTTATTTACTAAACTCCGTCAGATAGTTGTCTAAACTTTTTAAGGTAAGGGTGACAATATTTAACGTCATAACTTGCTAAAACTGTAACGTGAAAATGCATTTAGCATTGTTCATAAACACACAGCTATAATAAGCAACAGAATTTCCGAGTTACGTCCTTAAATAATCACTAAATAGTACATAGAAAAATGTCAATGCTTTTACATTATATTTAAAGAGTCAGCTTGACATCAGTTAGAAATTTAAGCCTTCACAAATATATGGTGAATAGAGGGCGAGGCATGGGTATCAGCACATCATTAAGCTATTTAAGTAATCTTACTCGTTTTAACATTTATCGATCGATTTGTTCATTTAAACTTTTTTAAGGCTAAGTTTTGCAGTGTAAAATATCTTCTCTCAAAAAAAAAAATATATATATATATATATTAAAAAACTGCTCATTCCTTGGATAATTTTTTTCGATTTTTATGCGGGTCTCTAGCCTATGCAGTTACTAACTGAAGGGCAGAAAGCTTTTACATTTACTCAAGTCCATGCTGTTTCTTACGACTTTCCATATCACGCAATATTTGCGTTCATTTGACCTGCAGCCTTAAGAAATTATTTGATTGCATTAACTTCAATTTTGGAATTTTATGATGACGTGTTTTATTGACATAACTAGTTACTGTTTAAAAATGGTAAAAATGGAGTAATCTCAAATATTGAAAATATTTCAAAACTGTTAGAAACATTTGTTGTAATCAGGGGCGCCGAGAGAAATTTCGGGCCCCGGAGCAAAAATTTCGCTTGGGCCCTTTGGTCAATGGTGCCCCAAAATCATGTGATGAGCAAAAAAGGTCATAGCGTCCGCAGATGTTCGAAGTTTGCCCCAAAATCATGTGATGAGCAAAAAAAGGGTCATAGCCTCCGCAGATGTTCAAATTTCGGCTCAACATCTAGTGATGAGCAAAATAAGGTCAGAGCGTCCGCAGATGTTCGAATTTCGGCTCAACATCTAGTGATGAGCAAAATAAGGTCAAAGGGTCCGCAGATGTTCAAATTTCGGCCCGAAATAAAAAAAAAACATCATCGTGTCCGCAGGCCGTAGTTTGAGCTGATGAATTTTGCATTCTAAACCTGACAATTCTGAACCCCGGGCCCCCCTGTGTCCCCGGGCCCCCGGACAGTGACCCCTTCTGTCCTCCCCCCCTTCTCGGCGGGCCTGGTTGTAATAACGTACTTCATCGGAAGAACAAAATTATTGCGTCAGATTTCCAATTAAGCAAGCAGAAGCGATTTGCGAAGAGCAGACATTTTGTTTCTTGCCAGTTTTTGAATGCAACGTAAAGAAATGGCATCTTGAAAAAAATTTGAATTAGCTGTACAAAAAAGTTCGTCACGGTAATAAATAATTCAAAGCAGGATAAAGTTTCTTAATACTGATATGATAAAGTTTAACCATACATTGTTATGTATTTTAAAATTATTTTAAATTACTGTATTTCCAGTGGGAGTTTAATTTTTTAAATATCCATTTTTAAGATTGATGGAAATATCAAGAGTTGCATAAGAACGAAACCCGTCGCAAAAAAAGTGTTTTTGAACAATCGTAGTGTGTTGTTGATTTACATTGAGCATATCGTATAAAATTATGTTTTCTTGCGCTGCATTTTTGGAAAATTTCGACTATTTCATATCCGATTTTGTTAGTAAAACTAAATTTTTTTGCACAAAATTTCTTCGATATCACAGTTTCGCCATAAACTAGTCGAAACTTTGTTCTTTCCAACCTAAAAATTTGTGGGTAAAAATTTCATGTTCATAATTATTTTAAAACTTTGCAAAGCCCGCTTTGTTTTTTCTGAAGACATCGTTTCTTGTTTCTCATAAACTTTCGACATCGTTTCTCCTAATGATTATGTTTAGTCGTTTTTAGAAAGGTTAAAATTTCAATGAATTAGGCTTAAGTTGAAATTGATTTATATATAGCGCTTTTTGGCACTAAAAAAAATCAAGGTCTCAAAAAAGTTAAAGTCGCCGAACGCTATTTTTAAAATTTCAAAAATGATTTCAAAATGCAGATTAATTCTTAAATAAATGTACTAAACCAAATCTTTTGCCTACGTGCAACAAAAACATGCTTTAAAAACTCTATCGCTGTAAACGGAAGTGTATATGGATTAACGCCTCAAAGTTGTCTTTTGTTCAGCTTCATAACGTAAACATTGCTTTATATAAACAAGAAAGGCATTCTTATAACAAACAATGCCAAAACCTGATAAAATTCAAAAGACAAAATTCGGAAATCCCAAATTTAAAGTAGAAATATGCTTGGGACAAAACAGATTAAGCTGTGTTAATAAGACGTTGTGACGACAGCTTTATATAGCACTTCTACACACAACACTAAAAAAACTGTGAAACAGCAAATAAAGAACCTCTGAGGTGAGGCAGTTACTACCATCAATTTCACGTAGAAACATAGTCTAATTATTTTTCAGGTACAATTAGTTCACGTACGATCTTATATCTATATTTAATAGGTCGGTGTGTTTGTTATGTAAAAAACATTAAGTCGTTTTAACATAACAAAAAGACTTGAAATTTATTTTTAATAGTTATTTCATGATGTATGAAACTTCCTGTTGGTGTATAGATGGTTTAATTATTTTAATGTACAGTAGAGACAAAAATCTTTCGTAACGTTATTTCGAAATTTGTATTTATTTAGGCTACAGTTGTTCATTATTTAGACTCGTGAGCTAATGACGTCATATAAAAAAATTAACGCGTTTCCTAGAAACCGCACTAACCTAACTCTACAAGTCCATTTTTTTGAAATTTTTGATATCGATGGGTTGGGCTAAGACATAGCACATAATAGGCCACATAAATTACATTCGATTTTTTTTCTATCAAACAGAAAAACAATTCCAGTATCAATCCTTTTTGGTGTCTTTGGTTCTATTAAACTGTTCAGATGTCCGAGTGGTAAGAACCACTCCCTCTTGAGCTGTAGACTCGGGTTCGATTCCGAGTTGAGTCGAAGCAAAAACTTTATTGGTATTCACCGCTTCTCTGAAGCTCAGCATTAAAGGGACAGTGTGGTGAACAAACCGGCAAGTTAACTTGTTACGCGATTGGAAAAGGCACTTAACGGGATTTCCCCATCCTGGAGTGGTAGACAGGTGGCCGGCAACTCCTAAGCGAGCTCGTTATAGCGCTTTGATCGCTTTCTCCTGATAGGAGCAACAAATACTATTATTCAGTCCATGTCAGTAAAAATTTTTTGTTGAATTAATTCATTTTTTGTTTAAATGTAGTTGTAGTAGTGATGCTTCAATGTAATTGTATGTCAAAAATAAAAGCTAGTAAATTCCGTTATAAATAATCATCCGCTAACACAAGTAATTTGCTATTTTCAAACAATGTATTCTCATCAGTGGCGCAGCGAGAAATTTTGAAACGAGGAGCATAGAGCATAAGCTGCGAAAACCATCAAAAAACTTTGGTATATTTCAGCACTTATCAACAGTTGATCTTTTTTACTCAGAGGCAAAGTCAAAGAGGAGGGACATGACACAATGCCCCCCTACGTACGCATCTGATTTAAATACTTTGATTCAAAGCTAAACCTCGGCAGATATGCAAACTATTTTTCAAGCCATGAAATACTTGAATTGGATCGTGTGAATTAAGCTTTTGTTACTAAGATTTATAATTATATGATATGGAATGAAATTGTATGGCCAAATGGGAGCTTGTTCTCACATATTTTAAATTAAAAAAAAACCGCTGCTTGTTGAACGTGTTGGGAAATACCAAAAATGATTTTATTTTAATACAAGGCTTCATCAAAAAATGTCAAATGTCTTATAATTTCAATTTAGAGCTGAAGTTTCCCCGCCAACAATATCAAGCAAAAATAACACAGAAAAAATGTAAAATTTGTGACTGGTCGGAATGTTCCTGACAAAATAAAAAAGAGAAAATATTTGAAAGGAAGAATAGTAGCCTACGTTTTTAGTTGGCCTAATGATGGTGACTGTATTGATTGGTAAATCACACCCATTCGATGAAAATTTGAGCTCAAAACAATAGTCTTTCTGTCATAACGTACGAGAGATAAAATCTAATTAGGTAATTCTGGTAAAATACTACGCACGACAAATGTTTTGCTTATCGTAAATTCATCTTATCTTAAACGACACTGTAAGCCATTACATGATAAAAATCAGTGGAATCACCTCATAAAAGCAATGTCTCCTATTGCAAAAGAGCGTGATCACTCCACGTTACACGAAGAGGAACAGCAGCATCACGTCGACGAAGATATCTTGAATCAAATAGTTGCTTACGTATAGCTGAAAATTGACTTGAAAATCAGGTCGTTGATGGAATGATTCTTACTCAGGGCCGGATTTAGACAAGTAGAGGCCCTAGGCTATTTGATCAATGAGGCCCTAGTGAGCAACGATCAGACTCATCTTTACGCAGTGGCGTAGCGAGAAATTTTGAAAGGGGGGTATAATTTCCACACTTTTTTCAAGCGTTTTTTTTTCGACAGAACTAATTTGAAGCGGATTGAGACACAGAAAAGGCTCTTGAGGAGTCCGGGGGCATGCCCCTCCGGAAAAGTTTTGAAAATTTATTTGCTGAAATGGTTATTTTAGTGCTTTTTGAATAATTTTCACGCAAACTTTGTTTAAATTTTTTACCTCAATTCTGACTGCTTCGCCAAATAGCGTATGATGCATTTTGTTAACACGTTTTCGATGTACGTGCTGAAGGCGAAAGGCAATTGCTATGGAAGAGGTTCGAAATTATGGAAAAATTGTATACATTAAAAACATTTTTGAAAATGGCTGGTGGAAGGATGCATACCCCTCATCTTAGTCTTCAGGCCATAAGCTACAAAACCATTAAAAAAGTCTGGCATGTTATAGTCACTTGGCACCATCTACCGCAGTTATCATAAAGTCAGGGGCCAGATTAAGAAATACTGGTCTAAAACAAATGAGACTGCCGGTTCGAAAAAGAGTCATCACTCAAAAATGAGGTGAATTTCAGCTAAAAAAAAAGGGCAGTCTGCATAAGTTTGAATCTCGAGCTTGTGACTTAATTGCTGGGTTTAATAAGACCGTCTGAAGCATGCTAAATCTTAGTGCAAAAACGTGGTACCAACAAAACTAGACCGAGGCTGTAATTGTAATACAATTTCACCATAACGCAAAAAAATTCACGCAGGTAGGTAGCAGTGAAAGACCGTAAGTGGTCACCTAGTCAACTGCACCTTAAACAGCATGGTAACATGGCGTTGTAAATGGGAGTAGGCCTACATTTGAACAAAGTTAAACTAGATGTATAATAAAACAAACACTTGAACCAAAAAACAAAAGAAAACATATACACATTATACAAATATACAGGGCTGTGATTATTATGGAGCAGTTACACTGTACTGTAACATGCGACAAGCAGAAAATTTCCGATAAAATCAACGTCCAAAGAATAAATTGCATAAATCATGGCGAATCTTAGCAAGAATTGTACTGGTTTAAGATGTAAGTTTTAAAGTACTTTTTGAAACCGTAAAAAGAGCAATGGCGTTTTTCCAGCGGAATAGATTTCCAAGAATTTAAACACATATGATGAAGTGATTTCTTACCAATTTCCGAACCAACAAAGGATTGATAAAATTCGTTGCGACTTTTTTGTCTTGTATTGTAATTGTACAATTTGTCAAGCTTGATAAAATAATTGTCAAAGAAAGATGGCAACATTTGATTATTAAATTTAAACATGAATTTGGCGATTTCCATTTGAAACATATCTTTAATTTTTAATACTTTGAGTTTCGAATACAAGGAGGTCGTTGGATAATTTCGAGGACGGAAAAGACAAGCTCTAGGGATGTTATTTTGAAGAACCTCTAGTTTACGCAGGTGGTTTTTAGCCGTTCTACCCCAGTTGAATAAAGAGTATTGAATTTGAGAGTGAAACACGCTAAAATACCAGCAAAACTAGACCGACAACGCAACTAGGTGTCTTATCTTTTTTTAGCGTGATAGCTGAACATGAAATTTTTTTGGGTGTAACCGTAATGTTACCTAAAGGCAATTATGACTGAATGCACATAAAAATCTTTGCCTAAAAACGTAAATACAAAAATAGTGTGCTGTTATGTTTGTGAACGTTATTGCTTCCGCAGAAAGGTTTATTGTTAGTATTAAGTTTTTTCACTGTCATTGGACGGCCTCTCTTTTCCTGCCTGATCATACCGTACTCTTTACTACTCTTTCCAAGTTAACTGGTAAATCAGAAGTGTAAACGGACTACTAGTTCAGGTCCGAACCCAGTCCTTACCCGAGCCCGACTTACCGATATAACTCTGCGGTAAGAACCAGCAGCCTAAATGATAAATCAGATGATTTAAAAATTTACTCTTCCGACGGTATATTTTCTTCTGACAATTTAAAGGACGTCTTGTATACACTTTGCAATAAAAATAGTAGGATAGTGTTTGGTAAACAGCTGTACTAACCATTGTGCACTGTCTTCCCCTCGACAATACGCGTTTTCTACAAGCATGTTGAGTGTTGATCCAACAACCGCTGAGCCAATTTTGAGTTATTTTTAGTTGTGCTCGACAGTTAGTCATTTTATCTTCCGAAAAAGGAACCACAAAATCTAACTTTTATCATAAGCAATTTTCAAACATTTTTCTCTTTTCATTGTCGAAATAGTTAGCTTGTGTAGTCATGGGCGTGGCAGATGGGAGCCGCCCCCTTGAATTATTTTACGAGCGGATTGCCCCCGTTCTTCTCCCAAATAGTGAGGATGACAACAACTAGTTCGATTTGCAGTAAATTGTATCAGCGGCTAGGGAAAAAGAAAAAAATCCTAATTAACCGCTGGCTAGCCCATTTTTCAATGCTACAGTACCATCTATGCTTTTTCCCATGCTGCCATGCCTGGTAGTTAACAGCAAATGTCATTGATACATATACAAACAAAATTACCTTCGACTATTCCAACTTTACAAGTAGGCCTATTGCTGTGCATATAGTCCAAAGAAATACAATATCATCAAACCAGTGCTGAAACTAGCGCCCCCGAACCCCCCAACCGGGGGGGAGGGGGCGCACAAAAAAGGGGTCCTGTATATATACAGTACGTATAAGTACTGTTTACTCAACGTATGATAAAGGTGCCTTAAATAGGCTATTCTAAGATTCAATATATTTTTTGTCTTAACTCGCGCGATGTGGGGCCCTCATACCATAATTATGCTTTTGGCCATGGGAGACCCCTGCAAATTTTTCGAAAAATAGCAGTCGCAAAACTAGCAAACAAACGTTTAGTAGCATATACCAAGGGCCCCTCATCCTCAATTGAAAGGTGCCAAAATAAGCCTTAAAAACGTTTTTTCTTCGCATAGGTAGCGAAATGTTAGAGCAGGGTTTGCATGCAGCATTATTTTAGTGGATTAGGAAGGGACCTAGCAAAACAGACTATTAAACCTTGTTAAAACTGGGTAATTTTAAAGGCTCTAAACGCACAAAAATCCTCCAAAATAAGGTCAAATTCCGCAAAACTCTTTTGGGGGACACGCCCCCAGACCCTCTGGCTTGGCATCGCCCTTTCGGCGCTCGCTCTTTTGTATCACTATCCAAGAAAAAAGTTTTAGGGGGCCCCGAAATATGATTTCGGGGGGGCCCGCATTGCCTAGTTTCGGCTCTGCATCAAACCGTCAATCTTATGCATGGCATTTGCTTAATGCTAGGGCAACCATATTTTCACAGCGCAAAAGGAGAACAGGTTCTTCGAAGGTTATCACTACGGCCCGCTAAAGTCAATAAAGTCAAAATTTTGCTAAAATAAAGTCAAAAATATGTTTATTTTAGATCAAAAAAAAAAAAATGGCCCTAGTCATTACGTTTGCAGATGTCCAATTTTCGCCCAAAATCAAATGAAGAGAAAAAAAAAAAAAAAGATTGTCACGTACGCAGGTCTTAGTTTCAGCTGAAACATCCCAAAATTTTCGTGTAAGCATGCTTTGTCAAGTTTTCGCTGTTTCCAAATGCCAAAAAGGAGAACATTTGGGCATTTTTTAACGTCCTCGGAGGACAAATTATTTTTTGTTAAAAAGGATTGAATGTCCTCCAAAAAGAGGACGTATGGTAAGTCTAATCAGTATGCTTATGCAAGCTAGTATCGATCCCACCACACTGACTAACAGAGATCGTAAGGAATTTTGATAGCAAGATTTAATCGGTAGGTAGGTTACCACCACGCCTACTAGAGCAGGGCTCTTTAACCAGGGTGCACGGTGCACCCTAGGGTTCACGACAACTGCCTTTAGGGTGCATGAGTGAAACAGAGTGCATAGTAGAGATGGCTCGGGCTGACTTTTTTGAGGCCCGGACCGCCCACGGCCCGAAACCTCGGGCCCAGTAACCCGTAACCGACCCGGCAACTCGTACCAAAAATAAAGCCCAGCCCGCCCAAAACCCATTCCTTTTGTGAACCTTCAATCACATTAATCAAACCCAAAAAGATCTCAAAAAGTGTTAGCGGCTCGTTAGCGGCCCAGTAATAAACAAACATAGAACCGGGCCGTTAGCAGACCAATAAAAAGACCGGTTAACGGCTTGTTGGCGGGTCTCTTAGCCGCTCATGCCATCTCTAGTGCATAGGGGTTCACCACAAATATTTTAGACGCGCAGGTTGATTACGGATAAAAACATTTTCTTAGGTGAAACTCGTAGGAAAATTTTTGCTGTTACATCTATAAATTGATGAACAGTTGTTGCTATTACACATATATATAAATATAGCCCATTGGGGAAAGCGGGGCAAAGCGGTCATGTGGGGCAAAGCGGACACCTCCATGCTATCACAAAACCAAAAGTAAAGAATTCTTTTTTGTGCCTAACAGCTAGAATTAACTGCGAGAATGTATGACAAAATTTTTGGCGATATTGTTAATCATTTGATTATTTTTTCAATCTGGGAGATTGCAACTACGCAGGATTTGATTATTCTTTTTTATACTCTGCTCACTTTTCATGTGTATTGTGTATTTTGCATAAATGTGTTTTGATAGGGTCTTTGCATAACTGTATGATCAATTTCTTGCCTATTGCTTTTTTCATCTACACCTACGTCTATAATACCAGGATTTCTTACCAATTTAAGGATACACGATAGAAATCGCGGGTTTCCCAAAGCTTTTTTAGACTTTGAATAATTTTATTACAAGGGTGCATGAAATATAAAGGGTTAACCTTAGGGTTAACTCCTGCTGCCTGCTCCACAATAGAATGCAAAATACCTTGTATTAATATGTTTTGCAGGCATTGTAAATTTTATACTTGTGGGTTTTATCACCAATATTTTTGACTTGTAATAGTTGGTTTGCGCAAAAGTAAAGATTGAGGCGGTTTTGAATTAACAAATCGTAAATTATTATCGTTCAAATATCTACTCTGTGTAAATCTCTTAGTTTCGTATCGTGTACATTATCTTGGTATTAAGGTCAGAAGAGTAACAGCAGTGATAATTTCGCTCCTGACGTCAGTATTTGTTATCTAAACATATCACTTCCTATTTATCAGGAAAAATTAACTCCATCAGCTTGATAGAGCTAGCGATAAGCCAAACCCAAAATGAACTTCGAAAATTTCATAATAGAGCATTATGTAGTCCTCGGCGCTTAGCTATGTTACGAACACTCATTATCTCATACCACAACATGATAATCGCAGTTTCCGTTTCCTGTTACCATGAAATTGTTAATTATATAATCAGTTTGATTATTTTTTAACTATGGCTTGCAATACACGTTTTTTGCAGCAAATTCATGCTCTTAAAAAAATAGCTTTCAACCGGCTGTACTTGAAAAGCATGTAATCTTCAATGGTTATTCTTGTTATACCAGCTGTCCCTTGGCTTACAAATTTATATTAAGGCTTTGCGTAAAAAATAACAAAATTTTATCAAAAATGTAAGAAAACGCAGCAGCAGTTAAAATGATTTTCTTTATCGTTACTTGTCGTTTTCAGACAAAGATTTCATCTTAGATTTCTCAAGTAACAACTCAGATAGTTATAATAGGCAGCACTGCAGCTGACGATAACAGATGAATCTATTTTTTAGGGTTATTCAACTACAAACTCGAACTTCATAACGCCAGGTCTAAGTAACTTTATGACGACTCTAAAATTTTGATATTTTCTTCCGCTAAATTTGTAGGATTAATTCAAGTGCTAAGCTTGGTAGCTCTGGATGCGAGTTTTAGAGTTTTTTTTTTACATGACTCGACCGATTAGTTTTTCTTCAGAACGAAGTAGCAAATTTAGTGCTAGATAAATCAAAATTCCGCACAAAATTTCCAAACTTTCGACTGAAACGCCATTGATCAATGAGGAATCAACTCGAGAGCACCACTAAGTGGTTACAATAAACCAGAAAATATTCGTCCTGTTTTGTATTGAAAAGTGAAAATAAAAACATTCTAACAAAAATAAGTCGCGACTAAAATACAGATACAATTAAAATATTAGGCAGCTTTCCAAGAACATTCTGCCAGAACTAATTGCAAAGGAGCGCAGTGCGACATAGCCTATACTATTGTTAGGTGAAATTTAAGTGATTAATGATTACCAATACAGTTTTTCTTGCTTGTGAAAGTTGTGGCACTACTGCTGAACCGTCAAGGCGTATTTTTTGTGCCACGGCATGTGCCATTCAGGGTGAATTTGGAAATCATGGTAGGGTGCCCTCGGAACTGTGTTGAACATTGGGGAATAGTCAGTAATGTGAAAATGAGGTCCTTCCATTGGAGGAAAGCGTGGAGGAGCATTTCGAATACTTTCAGCTAGTTTTCGAACATGTTCGGTTTCTGAAACAAAGAAGCAAATTATTGCAAAGTTCGAACATTATTAAATGTACAAAGCTGTAATAGTCAACATACGGTTTCGAGCTCTCATTTTTCGTAAGCACAGCTTTAATGCGTCTCAACTGACTGCGTTGCACTGGATTACGTCAGAACAAGATTTCAAGCAAACAAAAAGAACCTGAAAGTCCAGCTCTCTTGAGCCATCTTGTGGTGGAATAAATGACATCATTTTTCTTCGGAATCATTCTCAGAGTCGGATGTTGTCGTCTGTGCGGAGAAAGTTTACTGTTATCTTCTTTTTCTTTTCGTTCTGTTTTCTTAGCAAAATATTCATCCGTAGTCGGTAATTTGGCTGCATCCAATTCTTGTTTTATCCTTTTTTCGGTTTCTTTAAACTGAGCTCGAATAGCTTTTTGATCTGTGAAAAGTTTGTTAAGGATAAAACCTTTTACGCAGCGCTGAGCATTCTTTAGTCCTACAACTTGACAGTGTACCGTTGTTAAATGCAGAAACAAAATGTTTTGAACATTATGCACAACAGCTCACCGATCGGTTTTTGAATGAATAAAAAAATAAATTTCAATTTTTCTTTTTAATCAAATAATTTCATAAAGCTTCAGTCCTGTAAAATAATGCCCGAATTAAATTACGCTGCTTATTCCAAATTTTTATTGGAAAAATAATAGACACAATTATTCGCCTGGACCGATAGAGTACAAAATTTCGACACGGTTAGAAGCAAATACTTGGATCTCGTCTGAAATTTTTATCCATAAAATTCACCATTAAATCGCCGATGAAATCTTATGAGAAAGAAACCCACTTTCAGCATTACTCAATTGTATCCATGCCTCGGCTGCCTGTGCTGGCACTTGGCCAATCATGGCCTGCATCTTCGCACGCTCTCGATCGCGGTCTCCAAAAGATGAGGACGATCTCTGCATGGGGAATCCCCCCATAGCTCGTTTAATTTCTTCTTTATGCCGATTCACATATTGGTCGAGATCTTGTTTGGATTTGCCTAAATATAACGTAGTTTTAGCCTAAATTACAATTTGTATTCCAATTAACGAAGTGTTTCATTGTTTGCAACTGTTCTTCACGTAATTATAGGCCTACAAGCAGTGGTGTAACGAGAAATTTTAAAAGAGGGGGTTGCATTATCTACAAAAGCCATCAAAAGAGTCGAGTGGTAAGAGCGTCCGCCTCGGGAGCTGTAGACTTGGGTTTGATTCCAACTTTAAAATTGGTATTCACAGCTTCCTTCTTTTGACGCTCAGCATTAAAGGTACAGTGTGAAAAACAAGCCGGCAGGTTTACTTGTGGTATCGTTGGGAAAGGCACTTAGCGGGATTACCCCATTTTGGTGTGGTAGACAGATGGCTGGCAACTCCTAAGCGAACTTGTTATAGCGCATTGATCACTTTTTCGTGATAGGAGGATAAGTATGCAACTAAATACAAAAATACTCAGCAACGCTTGTTGTTTTTTACTGAAAGGCAAAGTCAAAGGGAGTATGGCACAATGCCTTTCCTGAATACGCTTCTTCCTACAAGTCAGCAACAATTAAAATCTTTTCCAAACTGGTGCTATGGTGGCCGAAGCCGCCCAATTACGGACAAGCAATCACCAGAGGTAAGCCTACTACAAACAGTCGGGGTAAAGTACTCAGGGGTTACGGATGTTTAAGCAAGAAAGCTTCTAATGCTGTAGAGTAGAACATTGACAATAAGACAAATTTCACAAAGAGAAGTTTCGTGTAATTGGCAGAGAGCAAAATGGATTAGAATAATCAATAATCCGTACAAAAATACAACTAAACTTCACTAAACAGTGAAATACCTCCGTATTTTTCTGATGCTGTTTTTTCGGGGTCGTAGCATCCATCAACTTTTTTAGCACGAGTCACAAGAAAAACCCTAAATCAAGTGTTAAGCAAAATGAGGTACTTCTCCAAAGCAGAATTTCATAGTCAGGCAGCAGCACAACGAAGCTTGGTATTAATCTTAAAAAAAGATTATTGATGAGTATGGTAAGAAGAGGATGAGGTAATTCAAGAAATGCGTTTGGAATGTAATGAATACTTTAAAATTCAGTTTTCATTGCGATTATGTAGATTTAGCCCACTACTAAGGCCTTACGACGTAACTGACTAGTATACACGCGCCATCGTCATAGTGTTCTAGGTCAAGGGGAGTTGCACAATGCACACTCTGGGTGTGACAGTAGGCTGGAAGAATTGCCAAAAAAGAGACCAAAACATGAAGTTAAAACGTTGCGCTTTTTTAGATCAGCTTTTGTTTGGGCCTGGTTTCAAACTCACGTCGGTGGATGGGGTTTGTTTAATCTTGTTGCTGAAGATGGTCTCACACGATCTTGCGTCGGTTCATCTAAATTTTTGTGAGTATGAAGACCGGAGTAAGTGGTCACGCTTGATTTGTTCCTCGCTGCTTCAGCGCTCCATAACTCCTTTGCAGAGAGCTGCAAAATTCACAGCTTGTTAGTTGAAACTTTAACGCCTATAATATCTTTAATAACACGAAATTTCACCGATGCACCGATGGTTAATCGAATCCCCCCAAAAATAAATCTTTCCTACAAAAACTTTAAAAATCAATCCGCAAATTCGATTCAGAAAATATGAAAGATAGATAGATAGATAGGTAACGGTAGTTTATTTGCCAAACACAACGAAAAAAATGAAAAGAATGCGCTCGTCAGAAATCTTAACAACACGGAAAATGAACAAATACATATTAAAAAAGAAAATAGAAAGGAATTTGTGCAATCTACGTTGGACAATTTCGCAGCACTTGAAAAGGTGGCAAGGAGCACCGAAAAAGAATTACGCTGAAACTTGAGATACAGTAGTATACAACGCAAGCTTTCTGCTATCACAATTTCAAGTAGGCCTACGGGTCGCTTTCTATTATGAAAAAAATGCCAAATTTGTGTTGCGTAAAGATCATGGTTCTATGGTACTTGAGCTTTCAGTGCGAAACAAGTAAGTAACTGTCTGAAACTGATATTAATTTAAAAAAATCAGGACTGGTAATAGTCCTATTAACGTTTTCTGAGATTCTTATCCCCACAATTTGCAGAGGTGATCGTACTGTAGATCAAAGTCCGTAAAATTCACGTGAGTTATACGGACTTTGCTGTAGATGTATATTTACGTGGTTGCTACTGCAACTTTGCCGGTTTTATGACGTAGTGCGTCACACTGGTCAAATACTTTTAAGTGCTAATAACACATCTGCTAGAAGATTTACGACGAGCGTAGAATAATTAAAGCAGCTTTAGGTGAAACCACTCGACTGTTTTCAATCTACTTCACCTTGACTGAGCTAATAATTTGCTTAAATTCTTCGTTTTTTCTTTTCTGTTCTTCTGGGTTAACTTGATTGGATTTTTTAAACCAACGCATCTTACTAGGCCGATGTACCGTGTAAATGCATAATATTCTGCAAATGCTGCTTCGAAGTGTAATAGGAAAAAATTGTGTCGTCACACAAATAATTGTTTGATTTGAGCCAAGTTTATACCAAGCTTCTTGGTTACTTACGGGCTTATGAGACACACCGTTACCACAGAGATCTAAGTTTGTCACCCCAGCTGCCAAGCTCATTGGCAGTTCCTGGGGATAGGGGAGTTCAAGCCCCCTCGAAATAATTGGTTATGCATGTTAATCTATAAGTTCTTCCAGATGTAGACGCACAAACTGCATGAGAATCATTTTACTTCAGTAATTCTTGGCTCCTTTAAAAAATTTCTGATTTCGCTCTTGAAATTGAGCTGATGTGACTGGGTGTGATAATGTTATGTAGTACAGCGATATATATTAAATAAGCCTCATATCAAAACTTTTTACGTCTAGTAGGTATCCTAACTCTCTCTTAGACTATCACATGAATAGCTAACTTACGGTGGGGTCGTTTGACAACTGAAACTACCTTACTACTCGGTGAATTTCATTGTAACTTGCCTAGTTACAGACTTTTTGTAACATGTTTTAAGTTCAGCATTTCTTTTCTTTCTTACCCTAATAGAATCGATTGTGTTACCATGCAAAGGGCGGATAACTTGCTTCAGTCGAATGAGATCAGGCGGAGCAGAAGTCACTCTTCGGAATGGATCATAATGCCGGGTCATTTTTCTTTTGCCCAAACCAGGATTAGGGTGAGCCATTGCCATTGTTTTCTGCCAAACGTCTATTTACAAAGCAAAAGGTTTTTGTTTCTGTATTTGGGCTAAACATAAACAAAAGACTTAAACTCATTGAGAAGAACATTTTTCAAGATCTATGATATCCTGCTATTCTCAATTCGTGTGTCTTTATTTGGGTAGCCCGATACAATGTATGGTAAGCCTACTGTGGTATGGTAAGACTTCAAATATACTCGTACAGTGAAAAGTACATTGTAGGCTACAACTGGTACTTCCATAACGAGAACTTGGATGACCGACATACTGCACTACAACACCATCACTACTAGCTCGATTATCTTATTTATTGCCATTACACGAACTACAAGCCTATCTGCTGGACGCCGCGTACAAAGCTCGAAGGGAAAACGTCGCGAGAAAAAAGAACAGGCTAAATACCAACAATAGCTACTCGGTATCGATTGCTATTGTTCACTTGTAATAAAACATTCACAAAAGCTATACTTGTGCCAAATGACCAACTTCTTTTATTGAACGCTGATCAAATTGTCATGATAGCGTAAATTGTTAAAAGATATGCGTAGTAATTGCATGCGAGCCTACGTTGTTCGGCTTCGCCTTTCCTTTGTTATTAGCAAGGGTTCAGTCGAAAATTTTTCTAGAAGGCTGAAAATGGTAATTTTTAAAAGGTACCACAACTGCTTCTAGCACAAAGCTCAATGCTGCTCATGAAATAGTAATGCAGTATGCATGTTAAAGCACGTCATTTCCCAGAAGAGTGCGAAAGGACGAAAGCTACTATTTGCTAGGAACGTATTTATGAGGAGGCGTGCTCCCTCCTTTCAGTAAAAAAGATCAAATGGTGCTAAGTCAGTGTTTCTTATACGGGGTTCGACCGAGCTGTCTCTGGAGTTCGGTGGAAGTCCTTCAAAATTCTAACACTTTCAGGGGCGTGCTCAGGGGGCCGCTGGCCACTTGATTTTGGGGGGGAAATTGGACGTCGTAAGACGAGACCTTTTTTTTGGTCTTCACCTGATTCTGGGAGGGAAATTGGACGTCACGCTGTCCGTTTCTAGGGTTCGGTTGAGACAGCCATGAAGTCGTTGGGTTCGGCCGCTTGGTGCGAGTTAAGAAACACTGTGCTAAATGATTGAAGTACGCCAGACCATTTTGATCGCTTTTGTAGTTTATATTTCATCCCAGTCAAAAATTTTCGCTACGCCACTGCCCTTTGCCGAGTTACCGGAACGTTTTTTTGTATCTTCACGTAGCAAAAAAGCAGTCGTTTGATGTACTGTAGCGTAGGGTTACCGTATTTTCGCTGCGCAAAAAGAGGACAGGTTCTTTGAAAGTCATCACGTCCGCAGATGTCCAATTTTCCGCCCAAAATCAAGCGAAGAGCATGAAAAAAGGTCATCGCGTCCGCACGTCGTAGTTTGAACAAAAACTTTTCGTGTAAGAATAATTTGACATGTCTTCACAGTTCATTAGGCCGTAAAGAAGAACATTTGAGCATTTTTCGGCGTCCTCGGGAGGACAAAATATTTTTTGTTAAAAAGGAGGACGTGTGGTAAGCCTACTGTAGTGTAACCTATAGGCCTACATTATCAAAGTGCTGATCATGTAGTGGGTGTGTTTCTGTTTGTTTGTAATGCATGCATTTTCAATTTTGACAGGACATGCGGACACTCGGTACGGTAATTTGCTGAACTATTGCTAAAACTTTGGCGCGAATGCTTTAGTTATGGTTTTGAGTCAAGCAAAAACGAGTAAATAACGATAGTTTTTAAAATAGCGGATTCCTCAAAATTTAAAAACTTTCTCCTCCACGCTAAAAATTTATGTTGCGGACACCAGTCGAGATTAATTTCACAAATCACGTTTATCTTTAGCCAACATCAATTAACTCGCCGAATGAGAATTCATTCTACAGAAAGCTGAAATAGCAAGGTAGCCTGATTGACAAAAATGTCACTTTAACGTTGCCGTAATTAACATATTAGGCCATTTTTTTACATCGTTATCGCCATTGTTGCGGATTTTAAACACATCCCTTGTTTTTTATCACTCACATCAAGGCCTACTACAGTATCTTATCCGCGCGACGAACCGTCGTAGGCTAAGGCACCATTTACTCATTCCATAGCCGATGCTTTGCTGGCTACTTCAAATACATAAGCATAAAACGAATGGATTTTATTGATGAAATTACTGCAAAAGCAAACATACATGCAAATGATTATATACAACGCGAACCACAAAATCACGAAAAGTCAATAACGGATCTAGCTTATTGACATAAATTTTTGAGAAAACTGTGTTTTTTTGAGACATACTGTCCACAAATATCCGCAGCTGTGTCCAACGACAATCTCGTAAAAATAGGAGGTGCTGCTGCGGAACGGGCAGTGAAATTTAAAAAATCCCAATCGGAAAGTTTAGATAGTAAACAGGGCAGTGAAGATTTGAAAATTATTCACATGATCGATATGCACGATGTGCATATACACAAAGATGGATTCATTAAAACATTCAAATCTACCGCTAACCCTGCGTTTAAGACAGCAGACATATTCCACAGTACCGGTAGTAGAAAATGCTCAGAACTGCAAACTCATCCAATTTGGAATCAATCTCAATTTTTAAACACAAAATTTATGCCTAATCCCTGGATAAAGCAAGCCTGCAGTGGTACGACCGTCACCAAAAACTCTACGACCGTCACCAAAAACTGTTGATTTTACGAGTTGAAATAAGCTTCAAACGTGTACCAGAAACTTACTAAAGCCGAATTGGAAAAACAAAAAATTTATAGCATGCAGATGTCCGAAACAGTTTGCAGCCCCGATTATTAGAGTCATTTTTTGCCCTTTTGTAACACCATAGACCCAATTTCTAAATTGGCCAAGAACAAACGGAATTCTTTAACTTAGACAATGCAACTTTTACATAAGGGTTATAGGTTATTACTACTGCTACTGTACTATAAGAAAAACGTAAATACAAGTTAAATTGACTAGTGTGCTGTACCGCTCACAAGAGAGTAGGTTTAAAATTGCATTCTTTAACTTCATGCAATTTCAACTTCATCTGGCAGAATTTTAGACAAATACAAAAAGTTCTTTAGGTTTAAAAATATACACAAAACATATTGCTTACAAAAGCACATAAAATTTGGCCAATACGATAGAAACAATATCCAACTCCTGCAAAATTTGACAAACCAAAAAAAAGTCACTTTAATTCAGTCCATACTACCCATTTTTCGTGGCGACAAACAGTGATAATGGACATTCTTGTAAATATAGGATAATCAAACATTAAGCAGTTCAGTCGTAAAACTTCGAATCATTTTCCTTGCATTTTCAACACTCCAGACCAACGATCGGAATCACATCACTCGACAGGAATTGCTACCTTCAGCAGGAGGAGAAGCCTACAACAAATCAATAAATTCACATTGAATATCAGTATTAAACAGTAAGCTGCATGGAAAAAATTACATGCTTTATAGTCGCGAAAATACGGCGTAACTACTGGTGGGGCCCATTTCTTCGGCTAACGCCTGGGCAACGCAGCTCCAAAAAAACGTCGTAGCGGTAACGAGCAGTTGGCGACACGGTGTCTGATGTGACCGGTCTGGGAATAAAACCCCAGACCTGCAGCGCCAATCGCCATTTTTAACCATTGCGCCACAATCAGCTGGTAAGCTGCATGGCATGATTTCGAATATCTTTTTTTTTCATTTAGTTGCATCCTCCTCTCACGAGAAAACGATCAATGCGCTAGGGGAGCTCTCTTAAGAGTTACATTCATCTGTCTACCACACCAAGATGGGGGAATCCCGCTAAGTGCCTTTCCCAATGGCACAACAAGTAAACTTGCCGACTTGTTCTTCGCACTGTTCCTTTAATGCTAAGCGTCAAGCAGGGAAGCTGTGAATACCAATTTTGAAGTCATTGTTAGACCCGACTCGGAATCAAACCCAAGTCTACAAACTACCGATGCGGACGCTCTTACCACTCGGCCATCTGAGCTGTCTAGAAGTCACAATTACATTTTAAGGTTCTAAAAGTTATAGAATCTAAAAGTTTCAATTACATTTTACGGTTATATAACTGCCTGATTAAATGACTGAAAAGTTTATTCGCAGATTCATAATTCTCGGTTTTTACTAGTGGCGAAGATACGCTGGTTGTTTAGCCTAGCATGATACATAGCACATGACAATCACGCAAGGAGGAATCAGTTTCAGCATCAGCATTTAAGCGTGAAGAATTTGAAAACTCAATCCATTGCATTTTCAAAAGTCCATCATTAAATACTCCATATGCACAATTGCACTATGCAAAGCATACTTAGTACAGGCAAAGTTCAATAACAGCGCAAACCCATGATTTAGGAAAAAATAATCTGACCAAACTTTAATAGAAAATTAAGGTCAAACACGTAGTTGAAAAAAATTCCAAGCAACGCAGCAAAGTATTATTCACTATGACTTGCATAAACTAAAACCACAGTTTCATGGAGCGGGACAGCGCTGTTTCAAGCTAGAATCCCTCATCAGCCCCACAGTGACACAAATTACCACTCTGACAAAATTACGAAAATAAAAAAAATTAGGATCACGAAAGCATGCCATGCAAAAGAAAATTAAAAAAAAAAATTTCCTAAATATTTACCCTGTCCAATGTCCATATGTCCGGTTTTAGCGGGCCAAAAGATCACAGGCTTTCTGCAACATGATCAGATTTTTGATGTCATAAAAAGTGATCATGACATCAAAAATTCAATAGTGATGTAGATTGTACAAAGCCCGTAGGTTTCTGACTCACTTATACTGGGCATGTGGGTAGGGTAATGGTGAACTGAACAATTAAGCTACAGTAGCGAATGATGGTTGCACCATGCAGATGTAATGTTGAGGATGCAAGATGCAACGTTACGACACCAAAATGCATCTACGTCATATGACGTCACTACCTGCTGATGTAACACGTCTTCACGTCCGGACCCACTTCGACGTTGCGTTGTTCGTTCAACCGTGACGGTTTCAGAGAACACAGTAGTAGTTCGATCCTGGTTAAAATTTAATCAAATACATAGATCAGTCACAAACGCTGATCCGTCTACTCACACCTCATCAGTGGGACTGAAATCGCTCCAAGATTTCAAAGATGACTAAAAGATGGTTATTTACTTAAATGATACAAAATTGAGAAAAAATTATTTATATGTAATTACATACGAAAAAAAAAACGATAAGCGCCGTAAGTATATTTTGATCTTCAATGCAAAAGATATTGTTTTAACGTAACTACAGGTTAGCTCGTAACTCGACATTAAATGCCAACTCGACATTAAATGCCAATGTTAAAGTGTTTAACATATTTGTAGTTAACTCGAACTCGACATTAAATGCCAATGTTAAACTTCAAATAGTGGCCTGGATAGACTCGGAACAATAGGGGTGCGTGCAAACTTGTGGCGCGTATTAGCCTAAAAAATAGCCAACTGTATTTCTCTTGGGGCTTCATCCATCGATTTGTCCTATAGCTACAACGTTTTTTCACAAGTGTGCTTTCTACGAAAATGAATTTTCAGTTTACAACGATTTACAAATTTGTATTCAATGCATTACTGTAATTGCACGAGATCACAAAGTTTGCAATGAAGTCTCAATTTGTCATAAAAAGTGGGCGCAATGTTTGGAAGTACTTGCAATGGTACCTAATATAACTCAGACGGAAAGCAAGTAATGAAAGCAGGATAGAAAATGAGCGTGTAGATACCGCTAAATTCAACAATCCGATAGCCAATTACCTTCAACACAAAAAAATCAAAACGAACTCAATCAACGAAATATCTCGAAAAACTCCCAACGAACAACAGAAAGCATGCAGCGATGTAAATGTCATAAAAATACCTTCTTCGCTGTTGACTGCCCTTCAATGACTCCTCCTCTCTTCCTCTTGCGACGAGATCGCGTTCTTCCTTTACTATCCGAATCCCCACCAGTACCAGGACTCAGATTCAACCTAAAACACGAGATGGATAATTTTAACTTGGAGTATTGGCGAGTTAAAACTTGGAAGTATGACCTGAAAGGATGAAAGCTTTATGTTTGATGCCCAGACTAGGCAATGCGTTTTTACGCCCAAAGGAAAGCTATTAAGCGCTATTTTTCAAAAGACGTCTTGGATATCTTTTAATTATAATTTTAACTTGAAGTATTGGCGAGTTAAAACTTGGAAGTATGACCTGAAAGGATGAAAGCTCTATGTTTGATGCCCAGACTAGGCAATGCGTTTTTACGCCCAAAGGAAAGCTATTAAGCGCTATTTTTCAAAAGACGTCTTGGATATCTTTTAATTATGGCAGCCTACGCTCCAGGCCCAGTTATGACATAGACTACTGAACGGAACCCACAATAGTACTTTGTGCTGAGCGGTAAAATAGATTATGGAGCTCGCTTAGCACCTGGTATTGGTCAAAGTAGTAATGAAACACAAAAATTAAAATTTAAAGCGGTAACCACGAGCAAACACCAAAAAAAAAAAATCATCAAAAAACACGAACAAATTCTCAGCATAAAGAGGTCAACTGAAGTTTCATGAAAGTTTTGTCAATGGTCATCATAAAAAAGTTTCAACCAGCAATTAAAACGACTTATAACAAAACGCCGTTGACGAAACACTAAGTTCCCGAATTACTAGGCATTCTGAAACAGCAAAGGTTCCATAATGCGCTATGAAGATAGCTCTTTTTCAATGCAAAATATCTATCTTTCTTGAAAAAAACTCCTGGAAATGCATAGGCGCAGATGACATTGCACACTAAAACCAAAACGGCAAAATGTCCCTGACGATGTTTCACCATTCACCTTTGCTCTTCTTCCTCTAAAAGTTTGCGATATACAGCGATTTCGCTATCTAATTGGATCTTGATGTTAAGCAGTTCACTGTAGTCTTTCTCCATCTTAGAAATCATTTGACGGGCTTCATCTCTTTCCTTCTCCACTGCAAGGATAGATGAAATACGGAGTTCCCTCTCCGTTTCAATTTGTCCTTCCAAGTCGCGCAGGCGGTTGCTTAAATCATTATTCTACGATAGAAAAAAACTTATCAGAGACAAGGCCTAGCGGAACCGCGCGCAGGTTAACGATCCTACGTGACGAGTTCGATTCGGGGCTGGAGTCGATCGCGTTGACATGCAGATTGCAAGTGGCTGCTGTTTCAAAGAGCACGAGCACACTTCGCAATCTCCTTAATTACTGTTGAATTTAAAATTTTCATTCAAAATGACTCAAATGGTGTAAATAAAGAGATAACTAAGTAACCGACAAAGTCTAGGACATTAAATTACATCTAATGACATGTTTAGAATAGGGCAGCACCAGAACTGCCTGGAAAAATAGCATGAAGTTGGAAGATTGGGTTTCATCCTCGGTCAAGAAAAGCACATTGCTGCCATTGGCTCACTATCACTTCCACTTTGTAATTATGCTAACAGATGCTAAATCGAGAAGATTAACACCGTAAAATCATGGCTCGCAACAGCATACAAAGAGGGCAAGGAAAATTACATCACTCATTGTAAAACACAATGTTCGAAGTTCATTCAATTTATTACACATTATCAATAACCGCATACACTACATACTGAATTCAGCCAGTCTGTTACAAAAAATAAATCTTTCAAAAATACCGAAGTATACGGGGCATAAGCACTGTGTTGCAAACACTGTTATAGTGATGTCATTTGAAGCTTATTTAGCAATAGTTTAACGTCTTCCAACATGAAATAAGTCATAATAGCTTTTAACAAATACCAGATATTGCAGCATACTAAATTAGCATTGTAGTAAAAACTGCAGATCAAATGTCAGATTCTACGTCACGATTTAGTAACAAAATCGTTGGACAAAGGACTACCGGTCATAGAAATTACGTAGCACTTTCCAAGTTACTTCCCGGTTCAATAGTACTACTTTTAGTATATATGTACTAACTGTATTTGACTATCTCATGTGATACCATTACTACATACAGCAAAAATTTGCTTAACTACTCTCAAATATGTTAAACACTTTCAAAATAAGACATTGAACTATTCTTGTGGCTAAAGTCTAACTGACATTCAGAATACGACGAAAAAAAAAAAAAAAAACTGACTGCAACGTCACCTGCATTTTCAGATCCATTATTTGACGATCTCTTCCTTCTGCAATCTGGCATTGCATAAAATTGTAAAGATGATATCAAATTGCAATTAACTAGTTAAGGTACATGATAATTCCCATAATAACACTATTTAAACTAAATATGAAACAGTATATACTGGACCTGACTAACAAAAATTATTTTAATTTTCAATCTGTTTTTTGCAGCTACTAATTAAAAACATCGCTTAATACTTATTCTAAACACTCGTACTTGCATTTCCAATAAGAGTTTCTATTCCCTCATTAGTAAAGACCACAAAAAATGCAAACTTCTGCTAACTTTGCACGTTAAAATATTCACTATTTTATAACAACTTGCTCGATTAATCACTTCATCAAAACATTTTGAAACTACCATCCACAGCTTTCTACCTTAAAGAACGCCGAAGTGGAAAACACACAATTCCACAACTTCTACTGAATCCGAATCCAGTAAAAAAAACTGCAAACTACAAGTCCGGTCAAAATACAATCTCAAACGCCAACCTTTCGATGCAAACAATTTACCTGAGCTTGCATAGAATGAATAGTTGCTTGCAAACGTTCCACTTTAACTTCAGAAACTTTGGATGACTCTTGACCCTTTAGATTCACTCTTCGAGAATAATCCAACTGCTTTGAAAGATCTGAAAGCTATAACACACATATTTACTCTTATTTGTAAATCATGGTTACGAAATAAGCGCAGGATATACACTAAAAAGTAAGATTGGCGAAATGATTCTTACGGGCCACATTAGAGTATAAACGACCCTAGTCTTGATTACACGAGAGTTTTCAGGCTAATGACCAAAAGAATAAACGGTTTAAAACTTTATGGGGTTCAGTGAGATTCGACGACCAATCCACTTTAACGTCATTGTTGGGTAGCATAAAATTTAGATGAATTTATTCATCACAAGAAAAATTCCGATAATATCGCCACAACAACAAGCACAGAAACGTTGTGGTTCATAGCAAAACTATTTTCCATCGATCTGGTGGGTTGAATCAAAACTGCACTAAGAAAGAATAATGTTACACAAGTGGAATTTTTGTACTATATTTTTGAGCCACTGTTCATACAAGTCTAGACATTCGTAACATTTGCAGGATGTCATGAAGTCTAGAAGAGCATTTAGTATTTTTGAACAATAAAAAAACTAACAGAATCTGTTGTTTTGCGAACAAAAAATTCCGCACCATCAAGTGCTAAATGCAAATTTTCTACAATCACTTAAACGTAGAACTTTTAGTCTAAAAATTGACTGAAAATTGAGCAAACATATTTCAACACAGCGTAGTAATAACAGCGCCAAATAAAGTGTGCAATGCAACTAAGAAACAAACAAATTAGGATCAATAGCGTTCCTATTAAACAAAATGTGTAAAAATTTGTGACACAAAAATAAAAGACCAGCTCCTTCATAACACATTATGCCGTCTGCATAATACATTATGCATAACACATTTATTTTTGCTGTCGAGTGTTTACGTAGAGCCGTTACTATTCTGCAGGATTATGTTCAACAGGCAGATCATATTGAGCAGAAAACGCACGTCTTTATACGCCTTGTTTCTGTTGCTAAACTACAGGGTGATCCGAAAGTAACTCCCTATTCTAAAATAAAAATGGTTTGTTTTTGAAGTGTAATTTCTTCATTTATTAAACATGAGAAAAAAGTGCATTGCATGGACTTCCATTTAAAATTCAAGATCTTTTTATTTGTTTATTTAAATGTGGTTGAATTTTTTAAAAATTATTATTCATCACAATTAGTATGTTAATTTACAAAACATGATTTAACTTTATTTCAAATTTAAGTTAAAATTATAAAAATATAGAAACAAGAGCATAGATGTAATTGCCGCAAGTGAGTAACTTACACGCAAAAACTGAGAAAGTTGTCAGTAAATTTGAATAAGTCATAGTTATTTTAGAATAGGGAGTTACTTTCGGATCACCCTGTATTATTAAGCATCTGCATAGAATTATACGAGTACATAAATCTTTCGACCATAAAACAAGCATGAACCGCGTTAGCGGAGACATTAGTGCGAGCTAGATACAAGAAAAAGTATGAAAAATGTGTGAAAGAGGCAAGTTGGTCACTTCTAATTTGCATGATATACAGTTGCCGAACTCCGGTAAAATTTAATTACCAATACTTGAAGCATCTGAATGCTCCAGAGTATGTTCGGGATTGAGCTAAGCATGTAAGTAACGAGATCGTAGGAAGGATTAGGAGCTTGGAATAAGACTTTAAGCAATTACCTTTAGGCTATACTGAGCTTCCAATTCTTCCCTCAATTGCTCAAGATCAGCGTTTTGTTGATCGCGTAAATCAATAATAGCCGCCTCCAGTTTGCTCTCATAATCCCCTTTCGTCTTTTGACTGATTTGAGTGACATCTACTGTATGGCGACGACGAATCTCAGCAATTTCCTATTCAGTTTGACGCATTACAACGTACGATACCACAGTCAAAAACAGCAATTAGGTCATAGAAAAAAATTCGAATTTCAGAGCGAAACAATCTACTTAGTAACCTTATTCATGTCTCAACCTAAAGGCTAGCTCATACCATAACCCGAAGAAACGACTTTGTTTACAACGCTACAATATGAATGTGACAGTACCAAAATTCACGCCAGAATCAAAACAAGCCATATTAGATACCCAGCCAACTCCCACATTTTACTCAGCAAACATAGTTGGTCACACACAAGTTAAAAATCTATTACTATTCACGACTAAAAACCACTACAAACTTATCGCTGAAAATCACTAGTAAAACAGCAAAAACTACGATTTTCAAAAAAAAAAATGCACTGCATATTGCAATTTATTGCACGTCATTCGACATCTTTGTACAGTAGTTTATTTAGCAAATATCCATTTTATTACTTGAGGAACCCATCTCGACCACAAGGACCTATTCTGACTGGCGTTTTACAAGCATACAAACCTCATTATAAAGTCTCTCTTTGAACAGCAGCTCTTCTTTAACAGATTGATGTTTGTTTTCAAAATCAACACGCTGTATGGTTTCAGCTTCCATCATTCTCTGAGCCGATTCCAAATCTTCTTTGAGTTCAGCCAACTTGCCTTTCAAAATGTCTGTGAGAAAACATTGCCCAATAAACAGAAATAAGTGCATACTTCCCAACATTTTCATCCCCGAAACAATACAGATTCGATCAGATCCCTAAAGTCCGCATGCAACGAAAGTAAAATTATCCGATACCGGTATCCGCCCAAGTATAATACATAAAAAAAATTACACCCCCAGAGCATAACCTAAACATATTTACCAAGTTCATGTAAACCAAGGTTTGAAAAAAGTTTTGATGACATAATTAGCAGCTACTATAAAACGGTAAAATTACATTCAGGATCAAAATAACTACTTTTGTGTTTCAGAAAAAATAATGGATATTTACTTAAACCACAAATCACAATACCTACAAAATATACGCAACAACAGCTATACTTTCAATAAAATATGAAAGTATAATACTAGTGATAGCATACCAATGAATTTGTAATTGTTTGGAAAAGTTACGAAATTTGCAAATGAGAAAACTGTTTACCAATCAATACCCATAACCCAATCAATAATTAACCACTCACTGATTATCCAACTCAACTGAGTATAGTTATTAGTTTTCGGTTCAAATATCTTAAGCAGCCATTCTTAAAACGGTGCGAACGCCAGATTGCAGACAGAGTACACCTACCAATTTCGGCACAAAAATCATCTCTTTCTTTCTTGATTCGAACATACTGGGCGTCTTTTGCGGCCATCATTGCTTTGCAGTCCTTTAATTTCTTTTCAAGAACATCGTTATCATGTTGCAAACCATCAGCTCTGCAATGCAAAATTTCAAGGTCATAATCAGTCGCAATAATTAATACACAAATGCACATAGGCAGAAGGGCTTCCAGCGATTTTTTATCGGATTCTTTTTGCTTAATTGAGCCGTAAATCAATTAGGTGAGTAGCTTAGCCTAGTCGGTAGTCACAATTAATCTATTCGCAGAAAGTTACTGTTCTATGAATTTGCCAGATGTTAGCCTACCATAGCTTATTTCATAAAGGTGCAATCACACTGAATGAGACTTCTCAAAATCTTTTTTATTTGAAAAACTTTTTAGTTTGTTATATTGTAACGTCAAATCTGCAGCATGATGACATAACAACATAACAAACGAAAAATGTCCCTTTAAGACTGAGACGTCTCAGTACTAGTTCAGCGCTGCGCTTCGGATTGTGCGAGGCGTTGTAATAAATGCACCCCAAAACCAGATGTATAATAACTTGCCATTTTAACTAGTTGCTTTTCACGCCCGGCTTGGTTCAAATAATGAATTGTACTGTTGGTAAAAAATGTGCTAGCATACAAATTGGACTAAATGCACGCTAAAGTATTATAGATTAATGGATACGGTGACGCTTAAGCACAATAGTTTTAAAAGCATTCATTGCTATAACGTAGCAAGAATACGTGAACATTAAAATACCGAACACTTTACTTTTTCGCTTCTTTAATGTACAAACGGCAGCTTTTAAGCAAGCAGCGAATAGCGTGCATTTTTAATACAGCAACAAAAACATGCTTTTGAGGTGACATTTCATTTATCACGCAGCAAGCGTGTGAGGTTCGCAGCAAAATATCCTGTACCGTAAACGCCTAAAACGTGATGGTTTTATCAAATAGTCAAAAAGATCTAACCAAAGCCAGCCATGCAAGAACAGAGTTTACATATGCGACACAATAATGTCAACATTGAACGAATTTTCTGTGAAAAATTCAAACGCAACCCTCTTTTTCTTGTGACAAAGTAAAACTTATATGAAAGGCAACGACAGTTTAATATTACGAAAAGATTTCACAAAATTTATGACGTGACTAATAATCAGCCACTTGCAATCAACTAACAACTTCACAAATTATAGTGCTAAACCACTTCACATTTAAACAAATCGGAATTAAAAATGCTATGAAAAGAACCATAACGATATCTACAATGAGCGATTTTCAAAGAATTTCATAATAACTAAAGTGCCATCTATATGAAGCCATTTACACAAGATTACATGACGTGAATCATTTTTTTCCCGCCAAATGTACTTTGCTCATCAGAGCGTAAAGGTACCGGTTTGATAGAAAGTGAGTCTCAGATTATATTGCTATACGCTTGAACAGGTTTCAATCTGTATCTTATGAAGCTTCACTTCAACGAGACTAGATGATAATATGAATAACCCGCTATTTACATTCCTTTTACTAAGCATCGGCAGTTGCATATCTCCACAAATGCCTTCTATCACATTTCATATTATAGTTGTTTGATTATACGGGTGTGTCAATTTGAAGCGTTTTAAGCACATTCGCGCAAATACTATGAACATAAATAGCATATAAAAGCTTAACGGTTCCTACCAGTGAATGTAAATACGCGAAAACAGTCTGCCTGCAACTAAATTTATCAGTTATAATAGTATTTATATCATAAAGTTGCAAGGTACAGAGAGCATTCAGCCACTAAACAATCGCAAGCATTAAAACTGAAATTTATATTCCGTACACCATTTACAACAGATAAATTCCAGAGCTAATGCATAAGATTTTTTCGTAGCTGTATTTACGATACAAAAAATCGACCTCTTAACAAAATTATACTTGGCAATAAAGCCGGGAAATACGGATGAAAAAAGAAATAATGATCAATTAGCAAATTTCAAGATGTATGAATAACTATATATCTGAAATTGAGCTTGCAGTTCCTGTCAGCAGACAACCGATTATTATAGATTTCTTCATCGTCTTTACCAGTCGCGACAAAAAGACAAAATACTGGTATAATTGACAAACCTAACCTGCGTATTCAAAAATTACTGGTTTCAAGTTTACCAGTTGAATTTTGCAAAAATTCGTTGCTGGTTAAAATCTGCGCTGCTGCTAATCATGCTTTTGTTGAACATAATATTGAACAATCCGAGCAACATAAATTCCAACACAGTCATTTCGTAAACATTGCTACAAAGGCTAAAACTCTACTCTCATTACCAACAAATGATGAGTAAAATTCAATCAATTCAAGCCACGAACCAAACCTGTCACACAAAATCTTATCCCTCAAACAAAATGATCCAAAGCTGCATTCATAAAAAGTTCTGCAGTCACTTTGTTTCATCACCTGCTTCTTTCGATTTCATATTTTTCTTGATACGAAGTAGCTTCAATTTGAAGCTGAGCCTTTTCTTTAGAAAGCTCATCTAACAATCTTCTAGCTTCCACCAATTCGCCTTCATAAATAGCTTTCACATTACTGACCTAGAATAAAAATAGGCTGTTTAAAAAATTTAGGCCCCATAATATCCCTGGAAATATGCTAACTAGATACCGGTTGCAATATCGGTGATTTTCACTGCAGCATTAAGAAACGCTCACCACGTAAGTAAACTTAAATTTCACCAATAATAATACATTACGTATCGAATTTAATAGCTTGATTTTACTCGTTATGCCTAAGGCCTAAGGTAAACATATGATTAGCAAAATCACGTAACAATCGGTATTAAATGTTTTGCTTCACAGTAGGTTTGTTACTTCTGAACACAATATGCCACCTGTCTTGTTCAAATCATTACAAATTTAGATAGAAGTTAAAACACTATTGCAAAGCTTTTAAAAATAAACTTTTTCTGGCGGTGCAAAGCAGATCGCGTTCATCACTCGTAATTTTTGCCTGAAACAACTGTCAGATCAATGGCAAAAGTTAACTCGAAATCGGTTTTTATTTGAAATATAATGAGAAGAAAATTGACAACAAATCATGACTCAACTATATAAGGGCACTTCACAAAAATTCGAAATCATAGGCAAAATTTGTGTCTGTGCCAAAGGAATTTGCTTACAAGACAAAAAAAAAAAGAAAAGCAAATAACCTCATTCGAACTGGTTTGCTCAAAACTGGATACTCGTATGCGTAAACCCTCATTTTCAGTTTCCAATGACCTGACTTTTTCAACATAAACAGCCATACGATTGTTGAGATTAATCATCTGATCTTTTTCATCTTTTCGAGACAACAAGGATGGACTCAAAGGTGTGGATGGCGATTCTCTATCAAAATAAGAATAACATTTAAAGTCAAGCATGCAAAGCAGTTACATTTAATGGCAAACAATCCAGTGAGTTTTAAGTTGTCATTTGCTTTGTAAATCTATATATCAATTGCAGTGAACCATACAAGTCAATGCATGCTACTTACAAGTTGTGTGGTAAATATCGAGTGACGATCCAGTGAGTTTAAGTTGCCATTAGCTTTGTAAACCTATTAATTGCTGTGAACCATACAAATCATTGTATGCCACTTACAAGTTGTGTCGTAAATATTGAGTAACGCTTCAGGTTTCACTCACTTTCTAATACTCACTATGAGATTATATTTTCCAAATTATATCGAACAAAAAACTCAACAGCAACTGAGGGGGACTGCAAAGTGAGATTGCACTATTTGAGTGAGCAGCCGTCAATACAATGAAGCAACTCTCTCCCAATAAAGCAACCGTCTCTACAGCTTTGCAATAAAAGAATAATCATATTTTGTTACAATTCAGGTCACTAAAAAAATGCAGTTTTGGTCAATCAAGCAATTGGTCAAGATCTCAAGAAAACTTAGGGCACGTTATTGCAATTCTTGATTGCTTAAGCATTAGATCTACAAAAATTTTCACTAGGTCCAACTCTGATTGTTTAACTTACTGGTATGCAGTATTCCAATACAGCATATTTCAAATTATGTACCAGTACAAAATTGTATCAACCTTAGACTATGTAAAAGTATAAATCCATCTCTGGCTGCTTGAAATTGACAACTAAATGCAAAAACTAGAGAACGTAATCCAGGATAGTAGCTAAGCATTTCTAACACAGTAAGGCACAAATTATAGTTATTACCTTCTCTGTTGTGATTTAGGAGTAGCCATTTCTTTTGCTTATAACGATAGATCTATTTTGAGTGAATTAAGCTAAAACACATCAAAAACTTGTATCAACTAAATTAAGATCTAAAATAATAATCTGATAATATACACACACAACTTTACTCTGTTATCATCGACATTGGTCAGCTTGCCAGAAACTTTGCCACATGGTAATTCTGGCACAGAAACTTCGCCACATTTTGAGAAGGTAAGGGGAGATGTGGGAATAGGTGTAGCGAAGTGTGTTGGGGTGTGGGGGAGTAAAGGGAGATGCAGGGAAAGGTGGGGAGAGATGTGGGGAAGTGTGGAGGGAGGTGTGAGAAAGTGTGTTGGCATCGAGGAAAGGTGAGGGGAGATGTGGGGATAGGTATAGCCTGGGAAGTTGGAGCCTTTTGGGGCCCCACAACACACTTCTCCACACCTCCCCCCACACACTTCCCCACTCACCCCATACACTCTCCCAAACCTCTCTCCACACCCCCAACACCTCTCCCCACATCTTTCCTTACTCCTCCCCACACCCCAACACACTTTCCTACATCTCCCCCCACACTTCCCCAATCACCCCATACACTCTCCCACACCTCCCCCTGACTTCTCCACATCTCTTCCCACAACTTTCCTTACCTCCCCCCACACCCCAACACACTTCCCCACATCCTTCACACTCACCCCATACACTCTCCCACACCTCTGCCCCACATTTTCAATGTATGAAAGTGCGATGAAGTTATCATGTGACGATGTTGCCTTTTAAATAAATTTAACCGGAAAAGCCCGACAAAATTTTCAACGACAACCGGGAATTTGAAGACTCGTTTCCGTGTAGGCAATGTGAATTTTCGATGTAAGAAAGTGTGGCGAAGTTACCATGTGACAAAATTTCTGTGGCGAAGTTTCCGGCAACCCATTGGTCGCATGACAATTCAATTCAAAACATTAGTCACATGACAATTCAATACAGATGGCTGCAAACTGTCATAGTTGAAGACCCAATTACGTGTTTAAAACCAATATAGTACTTGACTTTGTTACACTCAAAGCAAATAAGTTTGCCTTCATTTGTCAAGTGATATTACCCATCAGCTGTCTGCATTGGTATAGCATAATGCAGAATGACACAATTGCAACTGCTAATAATGACGGCAGATACTGGTACCAGGTACGGTACACTAAACCCCATTTCTCTACATCAGTCACCAGATTTAACAGTATTCAGTATTTATTGTTTCAGCATACACAAAAAGGGGCGCATAATACTTGCAATGTATACACAATACGAAACCACAATTTGATGTACACTGTGGATGAAACGAAAGAGCAGAGCTCACCAGGTCAGCTTCACTTGCAATCCTACCACCCATCTAGCACATGAAAGAAAGAAACGAAAAAAGTAGCAATATACAAAGCACAAGTTATCTAAAAGAAAAATATTTTAGCAAGCTGCATGAGCAGCAAAAATTATGTGTTGTTTTTGTCCAGAAGGCATAAATGGTTGCAGTTTAGTAGCAAAGACAGATGAGTGAGTAGTACTGGTACTCTGGTAGTTGTACTTACAGCATCGAGTACACCATTAAAGATCAAATTAATAGCGCAAACAATTTAGTTATCAAGAAATAAGTTCTCGACAAAGATTAACAGAGTGTTAAGTTACTATTCAGTCAGCCAGGTAATAATTACACAGGAAATAAAATTGAGAAAATCAAATCAAAAAAAGAAAAAAAAATGAGTGTTATAGGCCTATGCAAGGTTAATGCTGACAACATACTTTCCTGCCGAAAGTCATCAACTGCGTGACAAAATAAACTAAAAGTTAGCAAGTTAACAGCTTGTTTCATGTGATGATGTGTAACAACAAAACAGCTTCAATTTCATTCAAATGTTTTAAAAAGGGGATTCTCAAAATATTGGCACTAGTTTTAGTCAAGTCATTGTTTCCAGCAAAGCTTACTGAGTTTCTGTCCCCTTTTTAAACACACGAGTAGGCCTACGAAACAAAATGAATCACATCACAAAAATTACACAAAAAAATAATAATGCAATAAACACGCCCTGACGCCAGGCTACGTACCGGTAGGCTAAATCAGCTGAATCATCAAATTCAAATCAAATCACTCGCAGTATTACGCCGAAGCACTAACATCTTTTTCAGCGCAAACCCAAACCTGAGTTTAATAAATTTTACAAAATTTCTGGTTGATTGTGACATCAGTAAAATTTAATATCAAGTCAAATCTTCATTACCGGTATATTCGCATAATCACGCTGTAGTGTGCAATGAGTGGTAGGGTCCATCTCTGCGGCTTAGCGCCTGAGCAACACAGCTCCGAAGAAACGTCGTAGTGGTGGTGAGCTGCTGGCGACACCGTGCCAATTTGACCGACCTGGGAATTGAACCCCAGACCCCTCGCATCGATAGCGTGCACTTGGCAACTGAGCTTACCAGCCGGTCAGCTGAATCATACTTTCATAAAAGTATGGTACCAATAGTCTAATTACACATCCAAAAACACTTATCTAGCAGTCAAACAATTGACAAGAGTGGAGTATGTACATTTTGTCAGCCTGTTAGCAGTAAGTGCAGGCTAGTTGGAAATGTCTTTCTATTCGTCACTATTGCAATTTTGTCAATGCAGGCAGCCGACCCTTACCCTCTGGTGGCCTCCACTTTCCCTACAAGAATAGTCACACTTCTGATTGTTCATTTTGGTTTCTAATGGAATGATTTTTAGTTAGTCTAATTAAAACAAAAATGCAGAATACTAGTAGACTACCAGTAGCCTATAACTGCATAAATGCGGGTACAGAAGAGTAAAATTCCGGTAGCATATCAATAGGTTTACATAATAATAATAATAATGACATATTTATATCCTGCCTTAACACTTGTGTTGGTGCGAGCACTCTAGCAAGGTTATCTAGGCAAACAACAATCATTTACTGCGACATAACAGAGTAAAATGAAGAGGATAAAAACGTAAAATAATGCAATAAAACAAAATCGAGTACTAATACTTAATATCAAAACAGTGAAGCACATTCGGCCCAGCAACTGGTGTTAGCTGGTTACGATACATTCAAAAACCATACCGGTACTTTGTTCAGTCCACTGCTCTAAGCCATTTCACAAACACTGTACAGAATCCAGTCTAGAGGGTAGTGCACCACAGTGCCAGTCATTCAAGTATCGATAGTTTACTGTTAATAGGTACCGGCAATAGGCCTAAGCCTACAGTAAACTGCCAGCAAACCTCTTAGTAACTTGTCTTATGGCACTGTGAAAAGAAACACACTCGCTGAAACTAGTCCATACAGCATGAGCAAGAGTGCAAGTCTTTTTCCAGTCTAGCCTACAGCGTAAAGAAATGTCTCCCTTTTCTTGCTGAACTACCGGTATGCTGTGTGTTAACGGGGAGCATCCCTTCACCTTCATGTTCTATTTGCTCACGCGCCACAACCTATGAAGCATGAAATATGCCAACCACGGATTTGCCACTTTTCCTGTTGACTGTCGGCTCAGCAAAATTTGTCAGAGTGGGTCAAGATTGCGAAAAGTATTTCAGCATGGGTCATAGGAATCTAATCCAGATCCTACAATTTATCATGCTAGTGAGGCAATCAGCTTATTGACCAAAGTGTTTTGGTTTTTTGATTTGCAGGGATCAGGATCACCTGCTTTGTAATTGTGTTTTCTAGACGGATAATTTTGTCCGCCCGACTTCGTGATAAGCGAGATCAGTCGAGCGTAACCTAACCATGTGCTTAGTATGTTCAGTAATAATATTGTGAAAAATGCAGGAGTATAATATTGTGTGTATTTCTGTTCATATTGACTAGCAGTGAGTGTTTAGTTTTGACTATATTATGCAAGAGCTGTTTAGTTTAGTTAAGGCTTAGTTGTGAAGCGTGTAGGGCTAACTGTTAGAGCTGTTTCTATTGTATTAAGGCCAGTTAGGTACCGGTATTAAGGTCTATTATGCTTTTGTCTAATGAAAGAGTGCTCGAATATTGTAACGCTATCTTTGTGTTTTAATTCACAATTCTATTTGAATAAGTTCACATTTCTATTTGAATAAGATTGTGTAAAGTGATGATAAGTGATGTGTTTGGACCTACGTTTTAGTGTGAATTTTATGTTATTCCCTTACAAAGAACTCTTTTGTGTAGCAAACCTATATGTGCTGGAGTCAGATTAGTCTATCTACAGGTGCCGCAACCGCTACAGATTTTTGAAAGTTGGGCTATTCGCGTGAAACACTCTGCCGCTAAAGCAGATAAGCCGCTGGGAGATAGCGGCAGAGATGAAGGGACTGGAAATTGGCTAGCCTTATCATCACCTGATGATTTGTTTCGATATAACATTAACCTTGATTTTGACGCTCTAAGTTATCAGCCACTACTGTTCAACAATAGCAATTTGAATGACAGTACCGTTAGTGATAGTTCAAGTGCGTAACCCTACTAAGTTTTATGTTCGATATTTATGATTGTACTTCGTGACTATGGCTTCGAACGCACTACTTTGTAATGTTTGTAATCGTGATGCTATTATTACGTCACCAGATGTAACCGTCACTTGCAAGGTTTGTCTGAAGCGCGTGCATTTGAATTGCTGCAAGCAACTGTCGGCAGCGTGGCGTAGTGGTTCGGAGCGTCGTTTTTACGACGACCATGATCGCAAGGTTGATGGTTCACCTCCCAACCTAGTCTCGTTGTTGCGTCCTTGGATAAGATGCTTCACGATGATTATCTCTGCTTGGTGGAATCTGGCAAGCAGCAAATTAAAGAAGTCAGAAGAAAATTCAAGCGGAAAACTTGGAAAGAAAGGCAACTCCTAAGCGAGTCTGGATTCGTCCTACGCATAGCGCCTCCGTCGCTTTCTCGTGATAGGAGGATAAAGATGAAGAAATCAAATCAATCAAATCAACTTTTCAACGCTTGCTCGGATGTGCTAGCTTCAAGCAACGATGTTTATGAATGTTTATTGTGCAACAGTATCGAAGGCAATTCGACACCTTCAAATTTATCGCGTCCAGACGGCAACTCTTTAAATGTTAAATTAATGTCTGATGAACTTAATCGCCGCGAAATATTTTTTAGTAACTGCAATTATTATGATACTGAAATGTTAAATAATTACTGCGTAAATTCAAAAACTAATGGTCTCTTGCTGATGCATTTCAATGTCAGAAGCCTTGAAAAAAACTTAGACCCGCTTATGCAATACTTGTCGCAGTTAAAACGCCAACCAGATGTTATTGCCATTACCGAAACTAAACTAAGAGAAAACCGTATCCATAGCAATATTGATATTGAAGGCTTCACCTTCATGCATAAAGACAGCGCATCGCTCGCTGGCGGTGTGGGTTTATAGGTGAAAAACAGCATTAAATTAACGAATGCAGTAAACTTGAATATAAACACAGATGAAGTTGAAAACTTATGGATCGAAATTACGACCGCTGGTAAACCATTAATTATCGGTGTAGTCTACAGACATCCTGTTTACAAGACGTGTGCTATAGAACACTTCAGTAATGAATTAAGTTCCATCTTCCATACTTTGAATCTTAACGAACGGGAGTTTTATTTGGTTGGCGATATGAATGTAAATTTGTGTCAGGATAATAAAAGCTATGAAACAAGCCGCTACATAGGCAATCTGATTGGTAGCTCTGTTAAATGCATTATTAACAAACCAACCAGAATTACCCCAACCTCAAAAACATTGTTGAATCTTATTTATACCAACAATACCCTCTCTAGTTGTACGTTGTCCTGCGGTATTTCTTTATGCAAAGAGACTTAAGTCCTTTCCAATTGGAAAGCTTTCTTGTGGACTTGTCATCTCAAATGAACTTGCTTAATATATCTGATTCGGAAAATATAAATGATCTGTTTGATATATTTATTGACAAGTTTGCAAAAACAGTTAACAGTCACGCTCCGTTAAGAAAGGCAACCAGAAAAAAATCCAGGTTAAAATCAAAACCCTGGCTTTTTCCAGGCCTACTTAAATGCATCTAGCGAAAAAATAGAATGTTTAAGCCCCTCCACAAAAATCCTGACCCAGTACTTCGGGAAATGCATAGAAAATATCGTAATACGTTAAATCGCGCGATTGGTCGTGCCAAACGGAATTATTATAATAAATTATTCATTGATAATAAAAGTAGATCGGATGAACTTTGGAATGCCATCCGAGAGTTAACACATGTAAAACCTTGTAAATCTACAATTCCTAATAACTTAAATACAGAGAATGGAGTTATTCATAATCATGAAAGAATGGCTGAATTGTTCAATGACTTCTTTATTAATGTGGGAAAAAATCTAGCCAATGTTATAAAACCAATCGAATCAAAACAGAGTCAAAGTATTTCGTCAGCTCCATCATCGCTAAAATCGTTTTACATTAGTCCTACAACTGAAGATGAAGTTGCTGCTTTGATTAGTTCGTTATCTAACAAAAAAGCTAAAAGAGTGGGAGATATTGATACCTTCTACGTAAAAATTAGTAAATACATTATCTCTCCGCTACTCTGCAAACTCTTCAACCTCGCAATAACTCAGGGTATATATCCGAATGCGTTAAAGCTTGCAGAAGTAATACCAATCTACAAAAAAGAAGACGTAAATAATATTAACAATTATCGGCCTACTTCAATCCTCTCCCTATTTAATAAAATATTTGAAAAATTAATCAGCTGTAGACTGACGCAATTCCTTGAAAAATTTAATTTGCTCAGTGATCATCAATTTGGCTTTAGAAAAAAATACACTTTATGCCATAAACAATTTACATGACAAGATAATCACAAATATTGATAAAGACCAGTTCAGTTGCTGACTTTTTCTTGACTTGTCGAAAGCCTTTGATACTGTTGATCACAACATTTTACTATTTAAAATGAACAAATACTTTGGGATTCGTGGAATTGCATTGGATCTTTTCGCAAGTTATTTAAATATCAGACGACAATACACTAAAATTTATGACGCTAAATCAGAAGAGAAAACAATAACTTGTGGTGTTCCTCAGGGATCATGCCTAGGCCCTACTTTGTTCCTGATATATGTTAATGATCTTCCTTTAGCCTCCGATTTTGGCGTCACAATATTAGCCGACGACACTTTTTTATTGCTAGCTGATGGCAATCTAAACAACTTGGAAAATCGAGTAAATCATCAACTGCACAAAATTGATTATTGGCTTCGCAAAAACAAACTATCGCTAAATTATGTAAAAACAAACTACATGATCATCAATAAGCAACCAAGAACCAAAATAGAGTGTGAATTTAACCTGCATATAAATGACTATACTATTTCTAGAGTGAATAAAGTTACCGGTAAATATCTGGGCGTATTACTTGATGAGGACCTCACTTGGTCTTCGCACATCAGTCATTTGTCATTTCTGTCTTTTTTGTCCTTGCAACTGGCGCGTTACTCTGGATTATTTTATAAACTACGACCATTTGCTTCTAGGGAAACCCTGAGTATGCTCTACTATAGTTTAGTTTATTCACGAATACATTATGGAATTAGCGCCTGGGGTACAGCCTCTGAAGTCAAACTGAAACAACTTCGAGTTAGACTCAACACAATCTTGAGAATTATTGATAAAAAAGATTACACCATATCAGCATCTAAATTTCTTAGTTCTAGAATCTAGATGATATCTACAAATTAGAATTAGCCAAAATTATGTATCTATTACATCACAATGATCTTCCACCAGTTCTAAACAATTCTTTTATAAAATTGAAATCCATACGCTCTCACGATACTAGACAACTTGATAAAAATTTTTATTTTCTGCCTCGTGTTAACAAATCTTTCCCTAAAAATCTTCTAGCATTTAGAGGCACGAAAATTTGGAGCATCATAGATCCCACAATCAAGAGCATGCCTTGGGTTTCCTTTAAAAAGAAATTTAAATTGAAATTACTAGATAACCATAATTGTTAATTGTTTTCTGACTTGATCTGATAACCACACACCGACCTAGCAACCCAAATGTCTTTCGCTTTGCCTTTTCCCCTGAACTCTTTTTTGTTTTTGTATTTTTTTGTCTTTTTTCATTATCGTTTGTTGCTATTGCGTATTTCATATTAACATTTAATTGAAAGCCTCTATGCCAGGGGTGGGCAATTATTTCACACGAAGGGCCAGATTTGGAAAAACTGCTGAAGCTGCGGGCTGCACGCTGATTGGAAAACAAGGTGAAGACCTTTTTTTATTTTGGAGATCACGTTCCACGTACGAATGTGATCTCCAAAATAAAAGGTTTTCACCTCGTTTTTTATTCCCGTTTTGGACCGTTGAGGCTTATTTTTTGAAAATCACTGCCATCCATGATCTCTAAAGGAAAAAAAAGGTCTTCCGCTAAATTCACAGTGAGAATTTAAGTTTGCGTAAGTGCCGGCGGGCCAGAATAAAAGGACCGGCGGGCCGGACTCGGCCTGCGGGCCGTAGTTTGCCCAGGTCTGCTCTATGCCCTACATCATATCATGTAATTCTTCATGTTTTTGGCGCTGCGCATGTTAGGAAGCATCTGACTGGAAAACCTAACGGTTGCTCGATGCTTCCTAGCCTTTGCACAATGTTTTAAATTTTTTTTCCTTCTTAATGAATGTTGTGCTCTATTTTCGTTGTCACCTGTGAAGGCAAATAAAGAAATACTACTACTACTACCTGTCAGCATGAGGAAGCGGACGAGAAGCTAAATACGCGAAAAATCTTTTTCAACAGAATCGCTACAGCGACTTCAGTATAATGCTCTGACAAAAAATCAAAACCTAGGAAGGCATTGATCCCCAGCCCTGCGAGTGGGAGTCCTTCACACTAACTCTACACCACTTCACCGTTGCCATGTAATGGTAATATTTTTGTACTTATACTTTCTTTACGCATTACGTAACTCTCAAAAACGCTGTAGCGGTTTTGTTGAAAATGATTTTTCGCGTATATAGCTTCTCGTGGGAAGAAGAGTTGGACCGAATTCCGCGGAAATAAGTTTGGACACGGGCGCTTTGCCACTGCTAGTCTAAAGTCTAGTCCCTGAAGTGCTGGTGAAGAAGAGCGGCTGCATGGCTGCGGTAGAATTAGAAACAGTATGGGACCGTGCAGCGGATGGGAAGGATATGGAACCACGTTCCCATGATTTTTGAGTAGTTGCAGGTGTTTTTCTGAAAACAGCAATGCAATTTTAGAGAAAGAATTGCAAGACTGATAGAGGTGTACGTACATTGTAGTGCACCACTTTTTTGCGTAGGTAGCTGGATAGTCTACTGAATTTTCTTCTATGCTCTGGAGTCTAGGTCTAACCTGCTAACACTGAACAGTCTAATTATAGTATGCAAAATTATATCTGCTTATCCTGTCATCAGTGTTGTGAAAATTTATTCTACTAAATGGTTATCAGTAACTGACAAACAGACTGGACTACCGCTGAATCGGGTCCTACTAAACTCTGCAAAGGACAGAAACATCGCAAAGGAGCAACGTAGGACTTATATTTATTTGCTAATTTATATGTCTTTTTGTCTTTAATGCTTGTCTGTTTGGCTAATTGTTAAATTGTGTATATACCGGTATAATTTAAAGATAGTGTCTATTTTGCCATTTAACGGCAAAATACATACTTAGCTTTTAGGTCTATTTTGCCGTAAGTGACGTCGTGGGTTTGTAACCGCCATTTTGTGCTAAATTGCCACAACTTCTTGATAGCTCAGTGGATAGAGCTCAGTGCATAATAGGAAGTGCTGCACTAGTTTAGGGTTCGATTCTCGTCGCGGCTTCGGTTTGTTTCATTTTGGTGGCTTCGGTTTGGATCAGTTCAATTCGGATTCGTGTGACGTGGGGTTAACAATCGGGTTCGTGAAGACAGTAGAATAGAATAAGATGCAATATTCGTGTCACATGGGGTTATGTAGCTGCGGCAAAATAGACCTAAAAGCTATTATGCTGTTAACAGCAAAACAGTTAACAGCAAAATAGACACTGCCTATACATTGTCAGTTATTTACATTGAGTGTATTGACCACAGGGTTTGTAGTGGTCTTTTCTTTTTCAAAAATCTTCTTTCAAAGTTTGTGGTGGAAAACACATTCTCCCACGTGGTAATTTGGAGTTTCTTCTTCCAGATTGCATATAGGACGTGACGTCAATACTTCATGTCCAATGGTGTTCCTGTGTTTATGTAAGTTGCAATGACCTGTAAGGACTTGCAAAACTCATTTAGTCTAGGTTTTTGAGACAAAACTCATTGAGTGAAGCGCGGAGATGCCCACTCTATATTTTCTTTTCTTCTCAAACAGTCCTTTTATCCATCCAAGATGTCTTCCATCTTTTAATACTCAGATACTCCAGTCACTTACTGCTGCGCGAATACTGGCATATGAGATTGGGATAAAGGGTTCAAGCCCCAAACATTTAAGTGTAACCCTGATTTAGCCAAGACACTCGCTTTTTCATTACTGCAGATGCCTGTATGGCCAGGCGTCCAGGTAATATAGACGTCACCACTGTTACCCAAATTATTTAGGTTTTTTCAAGCATATTAATACTGCGCTTGACCTCATATTATTTTGGATTGCCAGTATAGCTGCTTGGCTATCCATTATAATGATTATTTTTTCATTTAAAGTTTTTTCCATGATCAGTTTTTTCGCTTTTTAGGTATGCTAATAGCAAAAAATTCTGCCTGGAAGACTGTTGACTTCTATGTCTTCCAAATGGAAAAAAATTTGATCTGTTATGTGAGTATGAGAGCCGTTTGGGTAGAAATTCGCGCTAGCTTTTCTGTTTCACTTGGATTCGTCAGTGTCGCATTTGATCATATCTTGTTCTAAAGCATTTTCATACTGCACCATGTCTCTCGTTCCATTCAAGACATTTTTAGTGTTTTCCTAATAAGGTTTTTAGTCCACAAAAGGTTGTGGCACATGCCACAAAAAGTTATGGTATATACCCCAAAAAGTTGTGGCGCATACCCCAAAAAGTTGTGGCACATGTCCCAAAAAGTTGTGGCACATCGGGGCATGTCATATTAGTCACTGTCATGGCATGTGCCACAACTTTTTGTGACATGTGCCCCATGTTTTGTGACACGTGCCTCATGTTTTGTGGCATGTGCTCGTATTTTAAGCCATGTGGCATGTTGATCACTACTGCTGTTGTTGACCTTTCGTCTATAGGGTCGGGACCTTTCGAACAGCTGCAAATGTGACATAAAGTGAGGGAAAACGTCTCATAAAGATCATTGCTACATGTAATTAAAGTATTGGGGACCTCATATTATAAAATCTCATCGTATCTCATAATATAAAATTTCATGGTACTGGGGACCTTTCGGTAAGTGTTTGAACAATTAAACACGTCTGATAGGTCCCGTCCAAAAGGTCTCCTGGTAGCTATTTTGAACTTGCTTCCCAAAATAATCTGGTTTAGAAATGTCATGTAAATCTATACTCAATACCTTCAGTAAGCACGAGACTCACTTAGCAACCAGTGCAAACAAGATCTTAGTACTGCGTGCAAGCTTCCTAAAATCTCAAAATTATCCTGCCTAATTTTTTTTTAAACCAAGAAAAACAACTTTTTTATTGAAGCCACCACGCTACTTGCTCCATCCTTACGCAAACATGTGATGTTACCACTGGTAAAATTTTACTTCCTTCACTAAAATGAAACCACAAATTGATCATGTGATCACGAAAATATGCTGCTGTTCGATAGGTCCTACATTTCCCTACGTTGCTGAAACAATTAAAAATCAGTAGTAGTTATTACAAAGTTTTAAAACAACTGTTAAGTTGCTAGGGTTGGCTAAATTTGATTATTAATCGAATTAATTGATTGCCGGAAACTTTGCACATGGTAACTTCACCACACTTTTATACATCGATAATATACATTGCCTAAACAAGGCTTTAAATTCCCAGTTGTCGTAGAAAATTTTATCAGGCTTTTCCAGTTAGATTTATTAAGATAACATCGTCACATGGTAACTTTGCCACATTTTCATACATCGAAAATGTGGGGGGGAGGTGTTGGTGAGTGTGGAGGGTGTGGGGAAAAGTGTTGGGGTGGGGGGTACCAATAGGTGAGCAAAGATGTGGGGAGAGGTGATGGGGTGAGTGGGGAAGTGTGTTGGAATGTGAGGAAAGATGTGGAGGGAGGTGCAGGGAAGTCTGTTGGGATGTGAGGGAGGCAATAAGGAAAGATGTGGGGTGAGTGGGAAAGTGTGTTGGGGTGAGGAGAGGTATGGGGTGCAAGGAAAGGTGTAGGGAAATGTGTTGGGGTGTGGGGCCCCATCTTCCAAAAATCTCTTCCACACCTCCCCATACCTTTTCCTACATCTCCTCGTACCTTCCCCCACACCCCAAAACTTCCCTACGCTTCTCCACATCTCCCCTCACCTTTCCTCACATCCTAACACACTTTCCCACCCCTCCCTCCTCACTTCCCCACTTTTCCCCCCACACATTCTCCTACATCTCCCTTTACTCCCCCATGCCCCAACACACTTCCCTATGCTGCTGTACAAATCAAAAACACAGTCTATTTTTGTCGTTTATGAGATTTTGTCACGAAATAATAGGTAATTTATCGACTAACGCGCCCACAAAATTTTGGGGAAAATTCGCTCAAAAAAGTTGGCCCACTGTAAGTCTGTTCTCTTTTGGAATACTGTCGGTTAAAACAAGACAAAACGCAGGAAAATGACTTACTGTGATTCACCTTGAATCGATGTGCTATTTTTACGCTTTAAAACTAGGCGAAATTACAGTAAAATAACTTGCTATGGTTTTCTGGTAAAATAGCTACTTTTCTCACTCATGGAACAAGACAAAAAACAGTAAAGTTGCTTACTGTGAATTGCTGGTTTTCTTTCAATGGTTTTGACAGCGAAAGCGGATTAACTGTAATTTTGGCAAACTACATTATTATAACGTAATAATCCTACAGTTGAAAACCATGACAAAAATTTCACTTCAATTAATTTTTTAACCATATCGGTAGGCCTACACTGCAGCTGAGTTAAGGCTATTCGAAATTTGTGCTCAGCATTCATCAATCACTTATTTGTGCTAGATATGTTTTTGGTAATCGAAATTTTGATCGATTATTTCATGCTGTAATAAGATGACAAATCGGTCTCAGTAATCTTCTTTCTGCAAAATTTCAGAAATTTACGATGCGTATCTGTTCAACTTTTGTGGTATCTTTTTTTATGCCCGCATTGAATTTCCAACATTTGCAAAAATCGAGTTTTCAAAATAATGAAAATAACATAGTGGAATCAGCGTAGAAGACAAGGCTACCTTTTTTCATTGCTTTCTTTTTGCCAATTTAAAAATATTAACGATTTTTAGAGAAATAAATAAAGCCTGGCGTAATGATTCTCGACGAAGCGCAAAAAAATTTTTAAACCCAGCTTCACAGACTTTTAAAACCTCCCAAAATCACTTTCCAGGTATCGCTTTTTTTTTCTTCAAACAAACCGTATTTCATTTACATTTTTACAGTAGGCCTAACATTGGTACAGACTAGAGAGAAAGAAACATGCCAATCAGCAAAGGCAATTTAAGCTATTTTTCCAGTTTCGTCAAGCTTTCCAGCAACATTAGACACAACTTGTCATTTCCTTTATTTCGTCACAGTGTTCAGTGACTAGCTGTTTTTGCGTTCTTTGAATGCAACAAAAAATCGAGCTGAATTGGACTTACTGCTTTTTTGTCACAATGGGCTTATAGTGTTTTTGTCTTGTCTCACCAAAACAAAAAAAGAGCTGTGTGGACTTACTATTATCGAGCCTACAATGGACTTGCTGTCAAATTGTTTTGTTTTAGGACATAAAAACAATACATAAAACCAGCATGTTGGACTTTCTGTATTCAAAAAAACTTAACCATGAGAATTTTTTTTATAAGTTTGGTAGGATCAGCAATTTATTATTTTGTAAAAATTTCAGCGAAGTCCGTAAGGTTTTTCCGTTTCAAATCAAACAAAAAAGAACCCAAGCAGTTTTTCGCCTTTTTCTCAAAACTTAGATTTTGGACTTGATGTGTTTTTGATTAGTACGGCAGTATGCCTATACCCACATCTCCCCTCACCTTCTCAAAATGTGGCGAAGTTACCATGTGACGAAGTTTCTGTGGCGAAGTTGCCATATGGCGAAGTTTCTGGCAAGCAATTTATTTACGCTGAGGAGCAGGGAGGAAAAATAAGCCAAAGTAAATCTTAAAATTGGACGTTTCGGCAAAATAGATTCAGTTGTTATCATCAGGAGTATTAGCAAGGTTGTGCAAACCAATCCAATATGGAGGCCCCTTTTTTTCTTTTGGATTAATAAAGAATTCTTTTTTTCTTACTTGTTAGGAAACGTCACAATCTCCCTTTTATCTGTTTATGTGGTCCCAAAGCAGTCTTGCCTACACTCTGCACTGCTGATTATGACAACTGAATCTATGCTGTCGAAACGTCAAGTTTTGAGATTTACTACTATGGCTTTATTTTTCCTCCTTAAGCTATTTTCGTCCCATAATTATTGTATTTTGTACTTTAGACCGGTCTGTGAAGTTAAACAAAATTATCTTGCGTATTTATCAATAAGGCTAATATCATCTTTTATCTGTTTATGTATTTTTAAGAGGTTGAAATGCTATAGGTATCAACCTTTTTGTAATTCTGTTTCTTATCCTGATTTTTGGTATTGCTGTTGCTACATTGTAATGGCATTGGTTGGGAAAAATCCATGTGTTTTTTGTTTAAGACAATACTTGACATTTATTCGTTCTGCAACGAACAGATGCTATTCAACATTATTTGACTCAATTGAGTCTACTCCTTCTCAACAAAAAAGTATTGAAGACTTCTTTGCTGAAAACTTGCGTAAAATACCTGAGCAACCAGCTGACCCAAAACGTCTTCGAGTTGGTGTTATTGGAATGCCCAACGTGGGTAAATCAACTCTTATTAATTCGTTAACTGGAAGAAATCATTTGGCTACTTCAAGTCGAATTGACACCACTCGAAACAATATTTTAGCTATATTAAGCGAAGACAATTACCAAATTGAGTTTCAAGATACTCCTGGTATTCACAATCGCCAAAAATCAAAGAAGATTTGTGGAAGTCTCAGAAATTCTTATTTGCCTGGACATTGTTTAGAGAAAGCTGATTTAGCTTTGGTTGTGGTTGATCTTTCTGAGAAAAGAACAAGCAAAGGGTATTTACAGCCAGAGATTTTATTACATCTTATGAAACATCCGGAAGTGCCTGCTGTGTTGGTGCTTAACAAAATCGATAAGATCAGCTATAAAAACAATGTGTTACCTTTGATATCTGATTTCACTGCAGGAGTTGTAAATGGCATTCCATTGCAGAACAAAGTGTTAAATAAAAATCCACCTAAGGCCATAAGTTTGCCAAAAATTGAAACTGAAGTTCTTCATGCTCTTGACAAATTAGAAAAATTTAAAAGCACCAACGATGTCAGTCTTGGTAATAAAACAGAGTTAAAAGTTTTAAAACAACTTAGAAGTTGCAAAGGTTGGCCTCATTTCAAGGAAGTTTTTGTAATCTCAGCACTAAGGCGCAATATGCCAAGACTAAAAACTTACTTAAAAGCAAAAGCCCTATCAGAACCTTGGAAATATCATTCAGATATGATTACTGATGCAAGTCCATATGATATGGTAATAGATATAGTACGGTCATCAATGCTGGAAAATCTATGGAAAGAAGTGCCTTATTTGACCAACATTACCATAGCAAACTGGGTTGAAAATAACAATCACGTTGAAATTTTCATAGATTTAATATGTCAAACTGTCAGGCACCTTCGCATTGTTGAAAGAGCATCCAATATAATATCTTTTGGAGCTGAAAAGCGTTTGGAAAAAGTATTTCCAGTAGAAGTTGATATACGTATAACTGTTCATTATGCACCAGAATTGGTTTAAGTTCGAAATGTGTTATTCATAATATTTGCAATAACAGTATTGGATTGATGAACGACAGCTTGGTTTTAGGAATAAGGGAGTCATTCGTTTTTTAAAAAAAGAAATGGCTCAAAATGCATTTTAAATATCTTATATTTTCTTTGTAACTTCCTTTTTGTTCACATGGGTTTTGCCATGACGCTTTGATTATTACTAAGGCGATTGCTGTTGGTATTCTTCTGAAGTGGGCTATTTAAACTTTTTTTCATCTTCTTACCCGATTTTTGAAATGTGACATAATTCCATTTTAAAAAGATGTGGAATAAAACGAAAAAATTTTGCTCTCGCAATTGTTACAAAATGATAAGTTTATGCATGTATGAAAGACACATAAAAACAACATATGTGGAAAGTATTGAAATAAAACAAGGAAACAATCAGATAGTTTGTTTAAGTCAGGGAACTAGGTAATTGTTCAAGGTCAAGGAACTTTGCAGAACTCTGGGGTTCTGCTGAGCTTAAGTTTAGAGTGCTGGTGTAAAATTTAGTGCCCTGTTTGGTATTTAATTTGTTCTCTCAGAAAATCTTGACGTTCAGTGGTAGTTAACTTAAGTGTGACGGTGTGTTTTTTCAAGATTTGGCAAAGTCATCTCTACCTATGCCTCAAAAGTGTTGCGAGACTTCGGTCTTTTTTAGTTTTTCTTGTGTGCATTGTGTAAATTTCATTTCTGTGATCCAACGCCAGCTAGTCATCACTGATACATAATCAGTGACTGTTCTCTATCTAAAGCGTTGGATTCGATCTTAAATTTCATTTCCTCGCCGCGGCCTCATGACTCGTCTGATGAGCTCCATTGAGCGAAACAGTAGTCTCGAGGAGAGGTCGCGGTGAGAACTGTGTTGTTTTGAGTTTTTGGCTATTATATTATTTTGTAAATGGCGCGCTGAGTAAATATACGTCAACAATGCAGTTTTATTGTTCAATATGGAATCTTTGTGAAATCAGTAATTGCAAGATTTTTATATTTATTTGTTTTCGTCAGTGATAACTTAACTTCAGCTGCCGTACTGCTTTGACTAACAAAAGGAAAGGCTGTGCCCTAGCCTTTTTCGTCATTGAGTGAACAAATGTTGCCTTGATTTTTAAGTGTGTATATTTTACCTAATTTAGTTTAGTCACTGTAAATTTTTCCTATAATGGGAGAGCTATAGGATTTATCATCCTGTGTTTCACTTAAAATGGGATAATCCCGTAAGTTGCTTTTCTCAACGGTGCGACAACGAGTAAACTGCTGTGTTGTTTACCACTCTATTCCTCTGAGCATCAAGCAAGGAAGCGAAGTTGTGAATAACAATGGTTTAGTTACTGGCTTGACCGATTCGGCTTTGAATTCCTGCTCCAAAGACCGACGCTCTATTTTTTCGACCGTCTGAGCTGTGTTTTTTTTTTTGTCGGAAATTGTCCGAATTTTTTGCTCAATATCCGAAATATTTGTAGCCATTTCGGACAAACTGTCCGAAAAAATTTTGCTTGTGGCACAACAATATGCTTGTGGCGGCTTAACTGAAGTAAAATTTAGCGATTTCCTTTTTGCAACTAAACCGTCGCCACCACGGTTACGTCTGATGAGTTTTTTGCAATATGCGTACCTATTGAAAGATTCTCGCTTGTCGCTAGGAGAAATTGTTTTTGCGTTTTACTATATTGGGAAATATGTACGTTCAGAACGATTGTGGCTACTGCGATATCGCGCACAGGCTTCGTGATTTGGGCTCCTTCGAGACTTTACTAACAACTTGAAACAATTTGCTGCTTTTGATAACAGCTCAGATGGCTAAGTAGTAAGAGCGTTCGCCCCGGTAGATGTAGACTTGGGTTTGATTCCGAGTCATGTCAAACCAAATGACTTTAAAATTGCTATTCACAACGGTTGCCTGAGGATTCGCCACATGGAAGATTCGCCACACAACGGGTAAACTGGGCATGCAGATCCGAAAATTCGAACGTAAATGTCGGACAAACGTTTGCTAAAGTGCCGAAGTGGATTGGAATATTCGCCACATGGAAGATTCGCCACACAACGGGTAAACTGGGCATGCAGATTCGAAAATTCGAGCGTAAATGTCGGACAAACGTTTGCTAAAGTGCCGATGAGAATTGAAATATTCGCCACATGGTAGATTCGCCACACAACGAAAATTCGAGCGTAAATGTCGGACAAGCGTTAGCTAAAGTGCCGATGTGGAAGATTCGCCACATGAAAGATTCGATCACCATCCAATCGATAAACTCGGCATACAGAATAAAACAGAATATGTCGGTTGTCTTGTCGGACAAAATAATGCTGCAAAAGTTACCATGTGGAAGATTGGTCTCGCATTATGAACTTTGATTGAACTTAATATACTTTGAAAACTTAAATTCAACCTTAGACTTGCAAAATGATGATGACTTGAGCAACTTATGCTTTCTTTTACACAAAAATTGAAACACAAAATAAGTAGGTTTTAAAGTGCGTTTACACAGGATGCGATTTTCGTGCGGAATTGTTGTCGTACAAAAGTTCTTGTCGGATTGCATTTCCTCCAACGTGACAACACAATCGCCAAAATATCAGGCTGGAAAGGCAATTGTGTTGTCATATTGGAGGACAATGCAATCCGAGAAACATTTACGTAGGGCCTGCGACAATAATTTCGTACGAAAATCGCATCCTGTGTCATCGCACCTTAATGTAAACACACCACACACACTATAGATCGTAAAAGGCCAAAATTACTCACACCCAGCAACCAAATGAGAACAAGCACGCAAAAGATTTTTAGCAGATTTTTCCCCCTTTTCGTAATTGTCCCACAATTTAAATATACGTTTGTTCAGTTTTACATATTTTGCCCGCAGTCTTCTTTTGGCTTAGCAGTTCCACGTTGGTCCGAATTTGTCTCGCTTCTTCGTTTAAAACCTGGATTAGTAAATAAAACGGGGTGTTTGGTTTGGTTCTTTTGTTTATTCTGTTATGCCACCCCTCCACATCATTGTTTGTTCTGAAGGGGAGGCCGCACACACTCCAGTTCTCCGGCTTGAATACTGAGGCCTCGATCCAAGTAGAGCGAATGTAATGTACCAGTTCTTGTAATGATTGATTATCATCTGTTTCTCGAGCCAAAGATGAAAACAAGGGACGAATGTGTGCTGACGGAATATAGCACAATGCCATCAACTTTTTAACGAATCGACAAACGGATTGCTCGCCTTGATAGGCCGATTGCAATCCCATATTCTGAACTTTTCTCTATGTTGCCTGCGTGAAATGAAAACTGCATCCCCGCAGCTCGGCATTGGGAAATACAGTTTTCATTGCTACCCAAATAGCAGCTTCGAAGTCAAGGATCACTCTCTTCAGGCTGGGTGGAGCTGCGAAGCTTGCTACAATCGCTTCAAGAATCAATTGATAGTCGCATGCTTGACGTCTGGACATCAGAATAAATGCTAGTGGCACTTGGAGGACGTCTTCATTGGACCTTACCATTGCATGAATAGAAAAAAGTTGTTTAAACGGGGCTTTCACAAATTTGAACGTTCCGTGCACAAACCAGGTTTTTGCATGTTCTAAAAGTTTCAATTGCTGCTTTGTTGAAAATATTACGTGTCTTTCACCATTCATTATGATGTCTTCTAACAAAAAATTGTCCGGAATGGCTTCAACTTTGAGATCAAAATCTTTGGTTGTTGGGTCTTTTGGTCTTCCATTTTTTCTATAATCATTGACGCTTCTTATTACACTTTCAATTGGTGGAAGGGCTTCACACTGGGCAGGACCGATATCGTCTTTCATTACATCGCGAATGATATGCGATGCTGGCGTAAATGGTTTGGTTTTTCCCACTTGCTTTGCCTTCTTTCTCACGTCTGCGATTTGCTCTGCTCCGAATTTAGGGGGTGAATATGTGTTTTCCCATCAACTCTTGTACATTTCGATTTGGTTTGCTGGATTAAAACTCCACAATTTTCTTTTTTACTTCTTACGGAGCAACGCCATGTTGTTGAATTACCGGTTCTTCGATGGAAATTATAATCGTATCCAGCAGTATCATATAGCTTACACTTGTTTCTTTTGGACACGTTTTCTTGAATGTGATGGGAAACTTCGAATTGGTCTGGTTCAACATCAGCATTCGATTCGTCTTCGGAGATTGACAACTCTTCCATCCAATTTCTACTATTCGGTGACGGCGAACGGGAGATCTGAAAGTAAATTGCAGTTATAAAAACATGAGTACGTTTTTCATCCTGAACTATTTTATAATGAACAATTTCAGAATTACCGGTGCAGTTGTTGATGCTAAGGTGTCTATGGGTACAGTGATATTCCAGGCGTAAGCTTGGTTACTCACACTTGCTTTCTAATTCACAGCGCTGCATTACATATCTGCATTATTTAGTGAATAAAAAGTACAAACTACGCATGCGTCCTGACATGCCTAAAAAGCGGCGAAAAACTTTGAATTAATTTCCACCAAAACAGTTTCAAAACTTCTTTTAAAGAGCGAATTTCGAGCCTAGTTCAGATAATAAAAATCAGTTTGCATATTGTTTCGTACCTTCTCATTTTGCGCTGTTTCCAATTTAATTCACACCCTTGAGTACATGAAAAAAAAAACGATTTGCAGAATGGTTATGGACACCGGATGCTCAAGTCGTCATCATTTTGCAAGTCTGAGGTTGAATTCAAGTTTATTAAGTTCAATCAAAGTGCATAATGCGTGACCGCTCGAATTTTCGTTGTGTGGCGAATATTCCAATTCTCATCGGCACTTTAGCAAACGTTTGTCCGACATTTACGCTCGAATTTTCGAATCTGCATGCCCAGTTTACCCGTTGTGTGGCGAATCTACCATGTGGCGAATCTTCTGTGGCGAATCTTCCATGTGGCGAATCTTCCATGTGGCGAATATTCCAATCCACTTCGGCACTTTAGCAAACGTTTGTCCGACATTTACGTTCGAATTTTCGGATCTGCATGCCCAGTTTACCCGTTGTGTGGCGAATCTACCATGTGGCGAATCTTCCATGTGGCGAATCCTCTGGCAACCTTCACAACTTCCCTGCTTGACGCTCAGCATTTAAGAGACAGTGTGAAGAACTAGCCGGCGAGTTAACTTGTTGTGGCTTGTTCGAATTAGCACCAATAAATAAGAATTAAATTAAGGAGTAGGCCTATAATTATTCAGTGTTAGATGCTGCGATTGTATTGCTTTTGTTGTTATTTGTGGTGTTGATTCTATGGACGAATAAATGAGTTGAGTGCCGTTGGAAAAGGCACTATGTGAAGAACTAGCCGGCGAGTTTTTGCTTGTGCTTTTCTTTGCTCTTCACTCGATTTTGGGCGGAAAATTGGACGTCTGCAGTCGTGATGATCTTTTTTCTGCTCTTCACTTGGTTTTGGGCGGAAAATTGGAATCGTGTTTATTTACGTTGCTTTGTGTGGGGTCCGCAACAACAAATTGCTTAACTTAATGGTACGCGACTTAAAAAGGTTGAAAACCACCGTGGTAGACATATGGCTAGCAACTCCTAAACGAGCTTGTATAACGCATTGGTCGCTTTCTCGTGATGGGAGGATAAATATGCCACTAAATACTAAAATGATATTTTGAGTGAAGTAGTGAAATATGCAGCTAAAATAGATTTTGGAAAGATGAGGGTAATTATTGCGTCTTCGGAAGAAAGTAATTTAAAAAAGATTATTTTCGTATAAAATCGGTTCCATCGACATTGCATAAACTTCTTTGGATTTCCCTTTTTTTCATTTATTTTATCTGTTTGTATTGCAAGCATTCCCTGTTTTTGCGTGGCTTTGGCGTGATTAAAATTTCGTTTTCAAAACTAGTCTCGTGTTTTTGTGAAACACAGTAATTATTAGCATTTGATTTAGTTAACTTATAAAATCGTTTGTTCACAAATCTTGCCGAAAAAATTTTTGAATGTCCAAAGTTTTTTAAGCAAATTCGGACATTCGTCCGAAATTTGACAGCAAGACAATAAACCCAGGTCTGAGTAGTACAAAAAGATATTAATTAAAGAATTGATTTGAACAAGTTTTTTCTTTCACATCACAGGAATTTCATGATAGTCTGGTCACTTGGATTTCGATGAAAGGACTTCAAATTTTATATGATGGAATGGCAATAGAGCGTGATCGGAATAGCGTGCGGTAAAGAAAATGTATTACAATTCAGATTGAAGATAGACGCAGACGCAATTAAGAATAAATAGATGAATACAGTTATATAACCTGCCTCCAGAATGAGCAAAGATAAAGAATCAATCGTAGCCTATTATTTGAGTGAAGTAAGTAGGCTACGTGTAGCACAAGTGCAGTGTTGTGAGAGGCATTGCCATCAGTTTGGAAGGTCTGGGATCTAATTCCCGGGCCGGTCAAATCCGACAAAGTGTCGCCAACGCTGCGATATTTTTTCGTAACTGTGTTGCCCAGTCGCTAAGCCGCGAAATGGGTCCCGCCATTCGTTGCACGCTTCGGCATACTACCCGTCGTATTATTGACGCCCACGCCCTATTAAACATTGAGACACGATATAATATTCGGTAGCCGATACAACAGAGGCGAGGAGGAGACTGCGAAGCAACCAGTCGAGTGGTATTCGATCCAGCAGCAACCTTGAATTAAATAAAGACAAATAACTTTAGTATAACAAACGAAAGAAAGAAAACAGCAACAAAAAAACAAAAGGCTAAAAACACAGCACCCTGGCTACACAAGAGATCATGGACGCCCACAGGGGAGGGGACACTTGCTCCCCCTGGGTTTTGAGTGAAAAATGCGCAACCGCACAGTAGTTTTATTTTAGTTATAATACAGCATGCACAACAAAGTTTGATGCAAAGCTAAAAGTGCCAAATTAATATGCACACACAAGTAGGCCTCCGTAGAGGGGGCAATTCGGCACTTGCTCCTCTGATTTTGAATGAGAAGTGTACAATATATTGCTCCATAGCTTCAATGGGTTTTATCTTGGTTGTAAAAATGCGCAACAAATTTTGACGTCAAAGCTGAAGGAGCTAAAGTAAAATAGGCTACCTGTACATTAATAAAAATAATTGCAAAAACTTTTGGGTGGAATCAATTAATCTTTAAAAATCCAAAAAAGAGTGAAAGAGCTTTGGCAAATTTTACTGTTAACGTTTTAAAAGCTTTAAAAAATGCCAAGGGTGAACTAAACCCAAAGCCTCCTTCTCTTCGCTTCAATTAATTTACAAGCTTACTTTGAATTATTTTTCGTTTTTTTTTTTTTTTTTTTTGACGCAATATTAACTGAGAGATTGATCAAGAGGGCTGCAGTATGCCCAGCAACCGCATTGCCTGCAACTTTTTAGTTCAAAGTAAGCTTGTTGCAAATTACAAGAAACCAAGAGAAAGAGGCGTTAGCCTTACCCCTGGAAAAAAAATTACGCTAAGTATATTTTTGTAAAGTTTTTAGGTGGTTCACACAAAAGCCGATAAAAAGTACCGTCACGACTCACCATCAACATTATGATAATCACACACCAAAATTTAACTGCGTCGTGTGTCAATTTTCAAATATCTTTGTCAGTGGAACAGTAGTAGGAGTAGTTTAGTTTCATACTCACAAGTAATTCCTACAAAAAATTATGCTGATATCTGCACTATACACGCGGTAAAACTGGATATGAGCCATCACACGATGTTATTATTATCATGGAACGACCAGTTCAACACCTTCTGTTACGTCATTTAGTTTTTGATTGATTGCTTTCTTCATTTTTATCCTCCTGTCACGAGAAAGCGATGGAGGCGCTATGCGTAGGATGAATCCAGACTCGCTTAGGAGTTGCCTTTGTTTCTGAGTTTTTGATAAAACTTTTCTTCCCACTTTCTTGATTTGCTGCTTGTTGGATTCCATGCACCAAACAGTGATAATTGTCGTGATCGTGAAGTATCTTATCTAAGGACGCAAGAACAAGGCTTGGGTGGGAGTTGAACCATCAACCTTGCGATCACGGTTGTCATAAAAACGACCCTCCGAACCACTCGGCCACGCTGCACTACTGGCTTGCAGCCTATAAAATTTAAACAAATAGAAGTTACACAGGAGAGCTGGCTGAATGAGTTCATTTTGAGCTTGTTGTTTTAGCCTACAGTACATTAAGTATGCATCAGGTGCTGCTAAAAAAATGTATTCAGTTTTGTACTGCCTAAAGCTGCACAAAACAGTTTTGTACTGCTTTGCATACACTGCTGATGATGACAGCTGAATCTATTCTATGTAGTCGAAACGTCCAGCTTTCAGATATAGGCCTACTGCGGTTTTACTTTTCCTCCTTAAGTTATTTTCGTCCCATGTTTGTTGTATTCCGATCAGGGCTGCGAACTCGATCGATTTTTAACCGAGTTCAAGAGATATTTGCAAGTCCGAGTTCAAGTTCGAGTTCTTAGAATTTGATTTTTCTAGTTCAAGTTCGAGTTCAGCAAAAATGACCGAGTTCAGCGAATTCGAGTTCGCAGCCCTGGATTTTTTAGGCCTACTGGTAGGTCGCAATGGCATGAACAAATAAACGACATGCAGCTTTTCTTCTGGTAAAATCATAACTTCAATTTACACGGATTGTGACTAATTGAACTACAAACTATATTTTGTAGTGATCTTTTATTTCTTTTCAACAATTTAAATATCTTTCTAATGAACTCGAACAGTTCTATGCGAGTTCAAGTTCGAGTTCAGAAAAAATATTTTTTCGAGTTCGGCAAAATGATTGAGTTCTTGCGAGTTCGAGTTCGCAGCCCTGAATTACGATACATCTCTATAAAATTGCGATTACAGGTCTGCTGTTGATTTACTAGTATGCAAAAAAGTGCTCAACAGGACCGACCTGTTGAGCATTTTCTCGCATACTAGTAAAATTGTGAATATAATAATAACTGATGAGGCCTATGCTGGAGCGTATTTAGGGGGGGCATTAAGTCATGGCCCCCCCTTTTGACTCTGCCTTTAGTAAAAAAGAACAAAATTAATGGTGACAAGTGACTGAAATATGCCAGACTCTTTTGATGGTTTCCGTAACTTATGGCCAGGGACGGATCCAGGGGGTAGGATGAGGGATATGCATCTTCCCACCAGCCATTTCCAAAAATGTTTTTGATATTTAAAATTTTTCTATATATTTCGAGCCTCTTCGATAGCTATAAGCCTTACGTCTTAAGCACGCGTAACCGAAAATTTGCGGACAAAATGCATCATATTAGGGCGAAGCACTCAGAATTAGGGTCAAAAATTTCAAACGGAATTTGCGTGAAAATTATTCAAAAAACACTAAAATAGCCATTACAACATGTAAATTTTCAAATTTTTCCGGGGGAGCATTCCCGCGGACCGCCATCGAGCTTTTCTTGTTTCTCAATCAGCTTCAAATCACTTCTGCCGAAAAAAATACCCTGAAAATACAGTAAATGTGGAAATTATGGCCCACCCCTTTTAAAATTTTTTGCTACGCTACTGGGCTGTGACACTGCCTTTTCATCTTATGGTGTTGGTTAAAATCAAATCAAGCAGATTGACTGACACCGTCAAACGCTAACTTGACCAACCAAAAATTTGCCCCCCCTACAAAAAATTCTGCGGGCGCCCATGCAAGAGATAAAGGGAAAAATGGCGTAAGGAAGAACAGGAGGTTAGGTTGTAATCATGGTCTACTAGGCCATGGTTGTAATCAATGGTGATTGGTGAACAATATCGACTCAACAGTGACTTTTTTTAGATGACATTGAAACAATAGAGTTTCGCTTTTTAGTGTTTAAATCTAGAGAATTCCAGTCGAATCCTGATATTTAATACATCTTTGTAACACAGTGTTAGTTAGTTACTTAGTTGCATATTTATCCTCCTATCACGAGAAAACGATCAATGCGCTATAACAAGTTCGCTTAGGAGTTGCCAGCCATCTGTCTACCACACCAAGATGGGGAAATCCCGCTAAGTGCCTTTCCCAACGGCACAACAAGTAAACTTGCCGGCTTGTTCTCCACACTGTCCCTTTAATGCTGAGCGTCAAGCAGGGAAGCTGTGAATACCAATTTTAAAGTCATTGGTTTGACCCAACTCGGAATCAAAACCGAATCTACAGCTGAAAAATGTTGGACGAAAAGCAAAGAGTAATTTTCTTCTGTCAAAAATACACATTTTATGAAATATAAGTATAGCAACAATATTATCTTCCTTTTTCATGCACCTTGCTTCCAATAAGGTCGTACATGGTAGGTGTTTAGAAGATTATAGGTTTAGGCCTACCATGGTTTTTGCACAAAAGCATTGGGGGAGTGCGACTCCGCATGCTAAATGGATCAAAATTGATTCGTCAAACTGATCGCTAAAAGTTCAAATTTATGACACATTACACCTTTAAGTAAGGCCTACTTTAAACTTCAATTGTTCTTTTAAGTTCCGGTTATTGCCAAATGGATTGATGATTTTCTTGAATGCTTTTTTCCAGCTTTTTCCCATGTCATGTCACACTGTGCTGGGTCGTTTGTCATTAATTTTAATTTATTATTGTGACGTTTAATAGCGCACAAAAAACAGCCGGTAGTTAAAGTGTTAAGACGATTTTAGGTGAAACATTTTCCGGTAGTCCGGTAAACGCTTGCTTTGTGGAACCACAAAGTGTTCTTAAGAATTAGAATTTAATAAAAATGAGTATTCTTTATGCACCAGTTATACCGAGGTATTTCATACCGTCCTTATTTCAAAAATTTGTCCTTATTTTGAGAGTCTACATCTTTGAAAATATTATTGTTCCTTATTTTTAGGAAATGTCCTTATTTTCGGCTTGCGTGCATGTTTTGTCTTATTTGGACTTTATAAACCAAGCTTTGTGTTATTTATCTTGCCTTATTTTTTGTCTTACCGTCAAAGCTTTATTGTGACATCATAAAAGCAACACAATCTTATTTGGAACACAAAGAAGCAGGGCATAGATAGGCATGAAGCATTGTTAGCACCAGGGCTGCGAATTCCGTCGATTTTTTTATCGAGTTTAAGTTCGACTTTGAATTCAGCTTATTTTACGACTTCGAGTTCAGCGTTTTTATTTTTGAGAGTTCCAGTTCGAGTCCAGTGAAATTTTATCAAGTTCTTTCGAGTTTAGAAAAAAAGTGATTATCTTGAGCAGGGGACAGGGGTGGACAATTATGTTCACACGAAGGGCCGCATTTGAAAAAATTTTGAAGCCGAGGGCCGCACCTCCGCACATGTCCAATTTTCCACTCAAATTCAAGCGAACAGAAAAAAGTCATTAGGCCTGCGTCCGCACATTGGCGTAGCGAAAAATTTAAAAAAGGGGGGGAATAACTTCCTCATTTTATCAAGGGTATTTTTTTCGGCAGAACTACTTTGAAGGTGATGGAGAAACAGGAGAGGCTCCAGGGGGTCCGGGGACATGCTCCCCGAAAAGTTTTTAAAAATTAACATGCTGTAATGGCTATTTTAGTGCTTTTTGAATAACTTTCGCCAAATACGATGCATTTTGTTCTCACATTTTCGATTATGCGTGCTTAAAGCGTAAGGCTTATCGCTATCGAAGAGGTTCGAAATTATGGAAAAATGTAAACCGGTATATCAAAAACATTTTTGAAAATGGCTGGTGGAGGATGCATACCCCTCATCCTACCCCGCTGGATCCGCCCCTGGCCATAAGCCACAGAAATCATCAAGAGTCTGGTATATTTCAATCACTTTGCACCATTATTTTTGTTCTTTTTTACTAAAAGACAGAGTCAAAAAGGGGAATTATGGCACAATGATCCCTACATCCGTAAATGCACTCCTGCGTCCGCAGATGTCCTTTTTTTCACCGACATTCAGCGCGTAGCTGTAGAAAAAAATCGTCTTTGGCTTGATTCAGGTAAGGAGTGTATGTTTTTGTAAATGCCAGCGGGCCGCACTTTGGCCACCCCTGACCTTGAGCAAGTGCGAATGAAAACAAGCTCGATCTTTCTTAAAATATTTTCGAGTTCGAATTCAAGTTCTCAGTCCAAAATATTTTCAAGTTCGAGTTCTCAGCTCAGACTTTTTTCGAGTTCGGCAAATAGATCAAATTCTTTCGAGTTCGCAGCCCTGGTTAGCACGGTCAGATTTGTTCATCAAAAATTGCACGAATATACATGAATTGCAAAATAGGATGATAATCACATTCTGTGTAAAACCACCTGCTTTACCTTCCATTTTACTAGCGGATAAAGAGGGCCCCACGTGAAGTTTTTGGGGGGGGCTCAGTTGGCCTAGCGCCGGCACTGCCTACAGGTATTACTAAACAAAAACGCAGGCGTTTGGATCGCTACCTCCATCACATCATTCTACAGTGATGTTTTCGGTAGATGGCATGACATAGCAATAATTAACTAGCTCTTAAAACTGTTTCTTGTTATTCTTGCTTCACTATCACTAAATTTGTTAGCGAATTGTTTGGGTCGTACAATTTTAGCGTAGTACTGGTAGTTCTTTCACTTTAGCGAGAAATGAACTGCACTTTTATTGCCCACTGTTGCAATAGGTTATGTTGATAAAAGTATTTTTGAATTAATAAGTTATAAAATAACAGTTGTCTTTCTTTTATTCAGTAGAAAGAGTTTATGGTAAAAGTGGGCTATAGTCTAGGAACGTAAACTTTTTAAAAGGCCGAGTTTGTTACAGCGGTCAGTGGTGATGACGTTATTCTTCGCACTGGTGGCCATACACAAATTTGCAGTCGCAATTTTGTAAATTATTAGTCATTTGTCTACCCTGCTCGTTTCTCAAATTTTTTTCTCAATGTTTTTGGGTTTGCTTTCAATATTTGTAAGCGACGAAAAAGTTTCTTACGGTCCTCCAGTTGCTCGCGAAAGTACAAACTTGTTGAATACTGTACTTTGTTCATAGTGCTGATGAAGCCAGTCGTGCTTGAACTCGATCTTTTTGCCGAACTCGAAAAAAGTCTGAGCTGAGAACTCAAATTCGTGAATATTCTGGGCTAAGGACTTGATTTCGAACTTGAAATTTTTTAAGAATGCTCAACTTTATTTTCATTTGTACAATGAAATATAAACTCGAGCTTTCACCAATTAGACTTTTCTCAGAACGCTATGAATGTTCTTTCTGTCTCGGTATCTGTCGAAGACAGTTGTCACAAGCTACTCAAATAATCACTTGCTTTTACTCAAAAACGACTTTGGCCATGCTCAAGATAATCACTTTTTTTTACTCGAAAGAACTTGATAAATTTTTACTGGACTCGAACTCGAACTTAAACTCGCAAAAATGAAAATGCTGAACTCGAACTTACAAAATAAGCTGAACTCGAACTGAAACTCAATAAAAAAACCGACCGAGTTCGCAGCCCTAGATGAAGCATAGTCTTAAAAGTTTATCAAGAGTTGTAACTTGTAAGTGTTTTTAATTGTGTCGTAAAAGTTTTCATCTTTAAAACAAAATTTTTAATCGAAACAACTCTAGCAAGAAAAATTAGACTAATGATTATGGATTACCATATTACCCATAGGCCTTCCGACTGGAAGTGACAGGCTTTTGACAAATCCATAAAATATTAAAATTTACTGTAACCCAGTGGTGACTCGTCTAAGGGGACGGCGGGACTGCAGCCGCCCCAAAAGTTTTAGCTGTAACATATCTCGCATAAAAATTAAGGTCATTTTCTTTATCACGAAATTATTGAGCCAAAATTTCAGTGGAATTGGCAACACTGCAAAGCAGCAATACTGCAACTCTTGCGACCTAGTTTGATGACGCAACACATATGTTTTTATGACGTTGTGGATAGCATAGACAAAAGTCTTTTATTCCCTCCACCTTCTGAGGTATTTTTTCGACGAGACAAAATGCGTGAGTTGCCCCGATTTTTTGCAGTCCCTCTGTCGAAGGCAACTTGATGACATTTCTGCGAAAGGAAGGCATACGACTTGCGTAGATGCGCAACTAGACTTCTCTCCTGTTACTCTATTGCAGGGATGGCGAACCTTTTTAAGTGGTGGGTCAAATTCAAGGTCGCAGACCGAAAAAACAAAAAACGGAGGTCACGGATGTAATAATATTAACGAGGCGCTTGAACGCAAGTTCTGTCGAAATCTGTGCAAAAAGCAAAAAAAAAGATCTTCACCTCAGAAATACCCAGCATCCCGTCTTCATTGCCACAGTATGGAAAAATAAGCTTTCTTTACTACGTTATTTTCGTTACCGTTTTTTCGTAAAATTTTCCAAACTACAAGTGGGTCACTGAAATGTGCGAGTGGGTCACTTAGTGACCCGCGGGTCAATGGTTCGCCATCCCTGCTCTATTGTAAAAACAAGCTACATTTTTACATGTGCTAGAAGACAGTATATTTACCGGTTCTCAGCTTAGGTTATTAGTACGAATAAGATAATTAAGATGGTATAGAGCAGGGTTACGAACTTGCAAGAATTTTTATTCAAGTTCAGTTTCTTCAATACAAATTTTCGAGTGCAGTAATTTTTAGTTTATGAAGCTCTAGTGGTTTTCGTCTAGCTTAAGCTCAGTTCAAGCGAGTTGTATTAAATTTAGATTAAGTTCAAAGCTCTATCAACTTTTTTTGAACTCGAGCTCGGCAAAAAAATGAGTTCAGGGAGTTCAAGTTCGAGCGTAGGTAGAGAAAGTAAAAATAAGCCAGCTGTTAGCAGTGGCGTCGTGCCATTGGGGCCCGGGGAGCCCGCCCCCCTCCCCAATTTTCAAAGACGTGTTACTTTTTATGATTAAAAAAATTGAAAATTAAAAAAATAAAAAATTTACCCAGGGGCCACGGCCATTTCGTTCTCATCCTTCAAACTAACCCCATACCCCCCTTTTTTTTACTTTTTGCTTCAATCAGTTAGTTTCTTGATCTGTAGTTAGAATTTAGAAACCATTTTGCATGCGTTGTTAAAGATTATAGCCTAGAACACACCTATGCACGTCATATCATCAAATGCGTCAAAACTAATAATAGTGATTGCAACCTCCTTTCACTATTTTAGCTCAGCTTCTGCTTTTAGACATGGACTACTAAAATATTTTTGTATTGTCTGGCACTATAATAGTGACTGCACGTACTCACTGCAGGTACCGGTATGTCCTTTTTCGATAAAAAAGTGTGCTGAAACGAGTGTTTTTTGCGTGAAAACCGTAAAAATCCGTTGGCGGCTGGGGCTTCGGCCCTAACCCCCCACCAATGTTCTCCCCCTTTGTTAAATCGTGGGGCCACACTGATTGCGCACATCGTCCAATTGTTCATAATTAAGGAGCAGTTTGAGGTATCAAAGTAAATTTCGATCTTTCTTCTTTCGCTGATTCCATCCGGTCCTATGCAAAAATAACAGTCTTCATGATTTTTGTGTTCCCGCCATACCACAGGAACCCCGAATCGCATGAATCTAGCTTTTCCTTGGGTACAAAAGCGTAACGTTTTTGTGCATTGCTTGCAGATCTTGTATAGTGCCACGACTTGTCTTGGTCCCCTAACTTCATGCCAAAGTATACTTCATAAGCTCTTTTGGTAAAATCTCTCACGTTGAAATAACTCGCATTGCACTACACATCCATGCGCTTTACTGGGCGTTCATTTCTCGCAATTATCACAACTTGGAATATCAATTCATCACTCACTCGACTGCGGGGCCAAGGCCCCTTTGACTTCCCTGGCTATGCCTATGCTCTCAAAGCGCTGATGGTAGGTATCATTGATAAAAGTGAAATTAACGCCTACTATTCTCAAAAATGAATCAAACTGATAACAGAAATGAATTCCTTATCCCCGAAAAAACGAAAATGAACAAAAATTTTAATTAAATTGGACCAGTATTTCTTGAGATACTGCAAATTATGTTTCACCACTTGGTGGCAGAAGTGTATTTCTAAAGCATAAAAATGCTTAATTACTCAGACCCAAATCACTCTATTCCGTCAATTTTTTTAAGAGGTGCAGAATGAAGAGTGGCATTGTTTAAAAACACTAAATAAAGCATGGCGATTATACTAGGTTCTCTAGCGGCAAAAACTACAATTTTCGGTGAAAAAAAGAGCTTAAATAATGAAATATCTCTAAAAACTAGAGCCAATTTGATAAAACTGACGTCATTTTCGGGTTCAGCGCCCCCTAATTATCCTAAAATTGCTTAACATCTTATGCCGTTTAAAAAAAAATATTTTTGTTGGCCTGTGTTATATTATCAAGAACTTTCTTGATAAACAAATAAAAGCAGAGTTGTAATTAAAATGATAAACCAAAGTTGTCAAGAAGAAATGTAAACTTTTCACCCGTTCAGTTTAATTACATAATTACGGTTTGACTTTCTAATGCTAGAATCTGTTTTTCCGCAATAGCGTAGTTGGGAGATTTTGGTTGCGAAATCGATAAGTGCAATCGAGTCTGCTGTTGTAGCGATTTGTGAGTCATAGCTCTATATTACCGTTTTTACGTAAACTAATGAAAATCAGCTGCACTGCAGAATAATAAGCGGGTAATTTCACTTTGTTGTGCTTCACAGTGATGATAGTCAATTTTCTGCCATTTCTATTCTTAGTCCTATTTCTAAAATATTTGAAAAGTGTCTATACGAAAGGTTGTATAGTTACTTTGAAAAAAATAAAATATTGTCACCACAACAATTTGGCTTCAAACAAAACAGCTCTACCTCTGATGCTGTAAGACAACTGTATAACATTTATACAGAAAATTTAGACAGCAAAAAATCAACATGTTCAGTGTTTCTCGACTTAAAAAAAGCTTTTGACACAGTTGATCACAGTATTTTGCTTAAAAAATTTGAAAGGTATGGTGTCCGTGGCTTGCCTCTTCAGATCCTTCAGAGCTATCTCTGCAACAGATATCACTATACTGAAATAAATAATGTCAAATCAAGTTATTCGCCTGTTAAATGTGGAGTGCCTCAGGGTTCTACTTTGGGACCTCTCATGTTTCTTATTTATGTTAATGACTTACCTATGGCTTCAAATTTAGATACCAAACTATTTGCTGATGACACTGTCTTAACAATGTCGCACCAATGCTTGACCACACTTCGACATGATATAAATGAAGAACTTTGTAAGATTAATAATTGGATGAAAATTAATAAACTATCAATAAATTATGCTAAAACAAAGTCAATGTTAGTCACTGCAAAGAAAAATCCCATTAATATGAATATACACATAGGAAAACATGAAATTGAACAAGTATCGCAACTGAAATATTTGGGAGTGATAATTGACAATAAACTCAATTGGAAGCAACATATTCAGTATCTGTGCTCAAAGCTCTCCAGTGGTTCTTGGGCATTGCTAAAGCTTAGAGCCTATGTTAACACATCACTTCTAAAAACAGTATACTACAGCCTTATCTATTCCCATTTACAGTACTGCATAACAACCTGGGGATCGGCCAGTTGCACTGCCCTGGATCCACTGGAAAAACTACATAAACGCATTATTAGAATAATCAGCAACAGTTCGTATATATCTCATACTTCACCACTATTTCACAGATTAAATATGTTAAAAATAGAACACATATATTATCTTGAAGTAGCTAAAGTCATGTACAAAATCTTCAAAAACCCTTTCGGCACAAATAAACTACAACTTGCCTCATGCACTCATCATCATAACACAAGATATACAGCAAAAGGAAACTATTTCATCCCACAAACACGAACCAACATAGGTAAAAAGACTTTTTCCTATGTGGGACCTAAGGTCTGGCAAGAGGTCCCTCCTGAAATTAAATTGTGTTCTTTTCCTAGTTTTAAATTTAAATTAAAAAAATATTATGTAAATAAATACGTAACTATTAATTAGGTCCTAATCACTCATTGTATATATTTTTTGTTACATACAGCAGATGCACAAACAGTAAAATTTATTTTTATTTTTTTTTTCTCTTTCATTGCCTTACCTCCTTCCTTATCTGCCCTCTCACCCCCCTCCCCGACTTGAAATGGCTAACTAGGTTTGCAATAGGTCATATTATTGCTTTTTGTATACTTTAGTTGTTGTTGTTTTTTTTGTTTTTTTTTTGCGTCGTAACTAATATGTAAATATGCAGGGGGTGCGGGCTAGAAGACCGTGCGGTCATTACCGACACCTCCTTGTGCTAAAATATTAATTGTGAAATAATTACTTTGTTGCTTTGAGCACTAAATAAATGAATCTTGAATCTTGCCATCTTCTTCTCAAGATTCTGGGTTTGAAATGGTATTGATTCGTCGAATCTTTACTCAGCTTCGGAAAATTTATACTAGGATTGACAATAAGCCGATTCAATAACAGGAAAGTAAGCTGGCCTAAAGCCGAACACGGTAAGTTTGGAACAAGACAGGGTGATTGGTTACGAGTTTTTGAAGTTGTTTCTTGTTTGTGCACTTCATTAAATTGACGATTCTTCTCAAAATCAACTTGTCAAAATTAAAGCTTATTTTGCAATTTCCAACTCCATTTGAAAACAGGCGTCACAAAGGCTTACTTTTTGTACTGCTGGTAGCGCAAGGATGTGCTTTCTACTATCCTTTAATATCTGATGCTCCGTTCAATGCTTGACTCTTACCTACCTGTAAGTCGCATAATACCTACGATGTTTTGGTGGTTGGTGAAGACAAATGTGAAGCCAATTTTTATTTTTTGTAACCACGCAATAATTACAGTTTACAGTTGAATCCAAAAGTTACAAAAAGCGCAAGTAATCAACAAATTTCACTTCACAATCGTTGTCTCAGGACGATTACATCACCACTCAAACAGCGCCAATAAAAACAATTATAAATATATAGCAAAAAAGTTAAATATGCACCACACGTTTAGTTTTCAATAACCTCGACTTTTTCACACCCGTTTTTCAGATTATTTCGAGCGAAACATCTACACTGTAGTTCTACTGCTGGTATGCAATAGGCTATATTCAACAAGCACAAAGGTTCTTCAACTACGGTCCATGCACCAAAATTTTATATGATTCTAGACTAGTTCCGTGACTACTTAGTATTGGGGCTGCAAGTTTTTTGAAGGAATCCATGGTTTCATTAGATTGTTTTATGCATCCGCTTCTCAAAACAAAAAAAAGTTAGGAACCGCTAAACTACAGTAGCAGCTAGTAATTCAGGTTTTGTTTCCAGATGAAACTATTAGGCATACTAGCCAAGCGGTTTCAAGTGTAAATTTAAAGCTCATATTATGTTGTTTAACGAAGACAGAGCTCTCTGTTTAAGCTTTTGCAGTTTTCAACTTTACATCAGTAGCACAGCTGAGCAAATGTTGATTTTTTCGTCTGAAGCCACGGTAACACTTTCCGCTTTTACTTTTTACGAAGTTAATTGCTGAGGTGGTGGCGGAAATTCATCTTTTTCCTCAGCTATTCGAACTTTTTTTTTCCTTTGTTGATACGGCGTTGTCATGAAATCGGTTGTTAAGTGGTGTTCGTGAGGTTCCCCCTCACCTGAGGAAGTTGAATTGGCATCAATTCCACTGTCAATTCCTGATCTCACGCTGTTGAGGCCAGAGAACGTACTCATAACATGGCACTCGGTTGGTCGCTGAAAAATTAATGCGTTATTTTGACCAGACCACACCAAACGTAATCCAACCAACGGTCACAAATTGAAACTTTTAAAAGCATGCATGATTAGACCTTTTCAACCCGATCATAATCATAGTCTACACATCAAGAGCGCAAAAGGAGTTCTATTTCTGTGTCAGCGGAAATAAGCGCGAAAATTCCACCACTTTCGCATGCCCATTTGACTTTAAAAGCAGATGGGCAAAATTTTTTTGGCGGTTACCCAGTCTGTGCAACTTGTCCAAAATCTCAACTTATAGAGGGATAACAAAATACTAATAGCTGAAATTGCAGTAAAATTGATAGTGGAAGCAAAATACATTTTTACCGAAAAGTTGATACGGTAAAAAAAAGTTGATAGTGGAAGCAAAATACAGGCTAATAGTTTTGTAACCGGCAAGCATGTGCATTTGTGCAAATTCTCTAGCCTCAAATGGTGTAAAATATATCTTTGACTTAGTAACTATATAGGCCTACAAAGTTGCTTACAGATCCGAAGAAAAATCGCAGCGATGGCGAGCTGTTGGCGACACAGTGTCCATTTGACCGGCCCGGAAATTGAACCTCAGATCTCCCGCTGCGTTAAAATCAAAATCAAATCTTCATTATAGCCTACTCGCGGTATTACGCCGAAGCGTGTGACGACTAACGAGTGGCGGGGTCCATTTCCGCGACTTAACGCCTGGGCAACACAGCTTCGAAGAAACGTCGCAGCGGTGGCGAGCCATTGGCGACACTGTGCCGATTTGACCGGCCCGGGATGTTTTTGACAACTCCGGAAACCGGTTATAACTTTAGTTACTACCAGCCCAAACTTTTTCAAAAACAAGTTTTTCAAAGTATGGTAAAGTAATTTTTTTTTGCTTTGGGTCGAGCTGACATATCGTTGCTTTTATAGGTCAACAATCACATGCACCAACTTCTCATATTTCGGAGACAAAACTTTTTGGGGTTGTTTAATCAATCTTTAATCCAATCAATAGGCTACTGCAACGCCTCAGTGAATGTCGATTGCTTGGCTTGATTTGAGAAAGCGGTAATGCTTCTCTACCATTTTCTACTTGCTGCCACGCAGCGACGTTTGCAAACCATGCGAAATGAAGCAATACAGTATTGTAATTCTAAATTGTAACTTACCGAATTAGTAGGCAAATCTTTAGACATTGTTCCCGCCTCTTCAATTGGAATATCGTAGTACATGTCAGGCACTTTAATTTTTTGATTTTTTAACAGTTTTCTCGGAGTCCATTTTCCTGAATTGACAACATTCGTTACTTAAAGGTGAATAGGCCTATATTACATGCCTAAATAGGCCACCAATAAAAATTTGATACATTTTTTGCCAAGCGCCTTTATAGGATACAATTGTACAAACATCTTGTAAATCCTGGAAAATTTCAGCAAGTGAATTTCCAGGTTAGGTCTTCGGAACATGGTTGTAGTTAGATATTTGTTTTAAAATCTTATCTGTGCGTTGGTATGGACATGCGACACGAATGTCCCAGGAAAGAACAGCTAAAAACTTGCTCTGTGTAACACCGATTGGTCGAAGGCCAAGAGGCCGTCCCAGAACTCGATGGCGAGATTACGTAGAAGACCTTAGTTGGTCTCGCCTTGGCATCCCAGCAGAGCATCCATCCTTTGTTGCAGAGGATCGAGATGCTTGAGTGCTTCAAGTCGAGCTGCTGCCCCCGCGACCCCCCAAGGATAAGCGGGTCTAGAAAATGAATGAATCTTATCTATGAACTTTTCTGTTGTTGATGAGTAGATATGTAAACAACCCCAGGATTTAGTCTTGTAAACTTCTTAAATCTAAGAAAGCAACTATGTACTGTAGTTCCACGAATGAAATTAATTATTCGAAACATTTAGCTACATGTTAGAGTAGAGTTTTGTTACTGAACCCATTGTGTCAACCCGTTCCAAGTAGTTAAAATAAGTCCTTTTAGATTTAGATAAAATGTAGGCTTATGCAAGCAGGTCCAAAACCAAACAAAATTGGCGTCTAACGTCCTACAAGTAATCTTTCAATGCCGGTATTGCGAGGGGATGCCAAGGATGTTTTTTAGTCACAAGGCGTAACCAAAGTAACTCCCGTAGCTGCTCCTTTCAAAATTTGTTTTCAAAACAACTTGCTATTTATACGAAAACAACAAATAATAAATGATGCCGAAAATGTAGCCCATTTTCACATTTTTTTCACCCAGTCCTACCATATTTAATCTTACTCCGTCTAAAAATCAATACTTACCAGTTTTATAGCGTTTCTCGGTGAAGCAAAACACTAGGCAGCAAATCATAGTTAGGAGAAGTGAGCCTGCAACTATCGTTGCCGATAATATTATTGCAAGAGATACGGGGGAAGGACTTCCTTTCGTTGTAGTTTTGGTTGAGGTATCCACGGTTACTTCGTAATTGGTTACAATTGGTGAATTAAATGAAGTCTTTGACTGAGCTGCGTCCTCTGTAGATAGGATTTCATCTAATTTTAAAATTAATATGCTTTAAATCGAAAGCGGTTAATAAGTCTAAATCCTTCTTTGGGCTTGGGACATGAAACATTAATCTTACTATCAAGTTGGTAACTTTTCTTTTTTGGCATGTAATAAACATTATTAACGGCGTTTCTTTTCTAATTTTATGGTTTGGTTTGTTTACAAAGCAAAAGCGGAAATGTTTACGGCTTATCACAACTTAACACGATAAAGTGGAAAAAATACGCTAATACTAGATAAAAGATTAGTTTCTGATTAGCTTTTGCGACATATTCGTTTTCCTGGAATGGGTTCTTGTTTGTGGAAATTATTTGGCTCGTTTTGTAGCATTTTCAGCTCACCCGTAAAATTTTTAAAAATCGTGGCTTTTTGGGATTCTTCAGTTGTTGTTGTCAATACTAAAGTCGTTGATTTAAATGCTATGGGACTGGTGTGAATTTGTTTGGTCGAACTTGTTGAAAGGGTATCCTTGTCTTCTTGTGTAGATGCAGTAGGCCCATCGTGTATTTCGCTAATTGAAAACTTTGTAGTGGGCATATTTGATCTCTGCGGAGTACCGATCGCCGCAAGTTGGGTTATTGTTGCATCCTGGGTAATCGGAGTGGGTTGATTTGGCCTACAGCGCGGACACGTTTCATTGTGGGATTCCAACAAACGTTTCCCGTTGCGTTGGTGGTAATCTTCCACGTTGTAGCAGTTCTCGACTGAGACTTCTTTCGATGAAGAGTCATGTGCCGGTATACATTTTCTTGTCCTTCAATTCAAACAAACTTAGTTAAAAAAAGTGATTGCTCAAAGTGCTATATCAACAAGAGTTATAACGCTTGCATTACCTTCAACATTTGTTTTGTTTTTGGGCTACTAATGCATATTATATTACAATATGTTTGTGATAATGATGGAACCGGTATTAAAAGTTACTTCTTCCGCCATGAAAAACAACTGAACATTCTGCATCAGTTGTAAGCTTGAAGCATTCCTTTCACTTGGAAATTAAGAAAGCAAATTTCAATATTTCCAAACCGAGATGATTTATATGTAGTTTAATCCATCAAGTTACCAACCTTGTCCTAGTGCAAACATCAGGAGGATTGCATTCGCTCCATGAGGACCATTCTAACCATCGAAAGCAATTCCTTTCATCTAAGCCATTTGAACAATCACGTTCGCCGTCGCACACTCGAAAAGAGCCAACGCATTCTGCTGTTGTTCGAGTATTCCCTGTTATGCCGCTGTCATTTTTTTGAATCACCATACAACGAAACTGATCGTCACAATACTGACAATTATGCTCATCAGACCCATCCGCACAATGTTTTATGCCATCGCAAACCTAAAAATTCAAATACTGTAGTTTGTGATTGGCGAATGTTGCATCGAAGAAATTGCACAAGCGCAAGGCAAACCTTAAAGCTATTTTTTTCAACCGGTTATCCGCTTATTGTTGTTAATGACTTGGAATGAATGAAATGTGTGATGTAGGATTTCCTTTTTTCCCGGATTTTCAATTTCTCGGGAAACGGAAAATTTGTTTGAAAAATTTGAAAATTTCCCGGGATCCTGAAAATCCTTGGGATTCTCGAGATTCGGAAAATTCCCGGGAAAATTTTCCGGGATTCGGAAAATCCCCGAAAAACATTTTTTATGATTTCCAGCATTTCAGATCTAATTTTTAGCATTTTGTTATGATGTTTTGACAAACTTAGTTCGAGTTTTTCAATTTTTTCGACAAATTGAGAAAAAAATTTTGATCTTACAAGCATTTCGTCTTAAAAAATATTGCGAATTTTGAAAAAAAAATTTTAGTACGGTAAGCAAAAAAAAATTGTTAATTTGCAGTAACGCATTTTTTATGTCGGAATGATAGATATCAGTACCACTGAAACCCTTAATAATGTAAAAAAATTTTACGGGATCCCTACATAAATTTCCCTGGAAACAACTCCAAATTTTCCGTGAAATTTCCCATCCCGACTTCGGTATAGGTTGAAATAAGCTGACCTGATTAAAAACATTTAGTGTGATACTGGAAAACAAAAACGTTATTATCAAGTTGTCGTTTAGTTCACCGGAATTTTGGATTTATAAGCCATATGACGATATTTCGTTTAAGCCAACTGATTATTGTCGTTAGTCTCAGGTCTTTAATTAAAGTTTGATAAAGCCAAGTCAGTTTTGTGGTATTAACAAAGGTGGAGGTTTTTTATAAGATAAATTACAAAAATAATTTTACACTAAAAGATTAAGATATCAGAAACCTGACCACAGCGCGAGGCCCCTTAAACATGATGTTCTAAGCGGTATATAGCTTAATTAGCTTAATGGTAAACACGGCACTGTATGCAAACCACCATTAAGCAAGCAAATTTATTTTTATAAGTTCGTTCTTAATGATTTTCAAGTCGCAATCACAAGAGTAGCGTAATAATAATTCGCGCAAAAAAGCAGCATTATTGTTAGATCTTGGATGTAGGCCACTGTTATTTCTCAGCTGAGATCGAACATCTAAACGTAGCTCTGAAATAGGGCAAATTAAGTTAAAAACACACTACTTTCTTGCCTATTCAACTTGCTCAGCTCAAAAATTTCCCGGGATACCGGGAAAGTTTCAAATTTCCCGGGATCCCAATCCGGCAACGGGAAATTTAATTTCCCGGGATCCCGAGTCAATTTTTCCGGAAACGGGAAATTTACAAACAGCAATGCAAATTGTTTTGTGGTGGATATTTATAAAAACAGAGAGGAAGAATGAGTAAAAGATTGAAAAGTTTTAAATTTTCCGGGAAATTTCCCGTCCCGAAATCTCGAAAGGGAAATCCCAGTGTGATGCAACCTCACCTATCTAATTCACTTTACAACCGCGCGTCGATTACTCGTGACCAACCAATGCGAAATTCACAAACGGTCGGCGGTGGCATGCGTCGGGATGGCAGTGTCGCCGGGTTGCCTTACGCAGACTGTTATTTCACGTTGTTCCTACTTCAATCTTTCAGCTCAATGAATTCGGCCAATCCCCGGCTTTTCATCTCTTACAATCAGAGTCAGACAACCAAACCAGTCGAGAAATGTGGCACTGGCTGCACATTGGATAAAGTTTCACAATGCACCCACATTGTTGTTTCCGGTGGGTGAAATGTTTAAAAGGCTTATATTCAAAGCAATTGTAAAAGGGTGGTATGACAGTTAATGAGTCTTTTTACTAAAAAGAGGCTAACATTTTATTCACTGTCTTTTTTTACCAACCTGTGAAAGCAGAATACATCTTGCATGTGGTTTCTTGCAGAGAAAACCAACACACCATCCTTCATGCCACTCGCAACCAGTTTCATCTAGACCATATCTGCAATCTTTCACCGAATCACAAACCTGCAAAATAATTTTAAATAAAGACGATATTGATGCTCATTGTAACAATGATGCAGAGCATCACCACATCTAATAAAACTTACTACCTTGACGATTTCGCATCAAAAATCAAAGTTAATTGTGCTGATGGAAATATAATCTGCCTGCTGATTCGGTCAAAATGTCACCGCTTACTCTATATTTAATTTAAATTGATTTCGGTTAGAAAACATTAGCCTATCAATATTCTTATTAAAAAAAAAAAAAGAATACGAATTCTGATGATAACTTGTTAACCGAAATCTATTTAAGTTAAATAAAGTGTAAGCAGTTGTATTTTGGCTGATTTCAGCATGTAGCTGATATTTCCACCAATATAGTAGGCTAAATAAAGATGATCGTCTTTTATAGCAGCTAGTTCCCAGAGATGTGCATGATCTTCATCTTCAAGATCACATGTTTTAGATGATCCTAATCTTCAAGATCATTCTTTACGAGCAAAAATCTTGTTTAGAGTCGTTTACTGCGGTAAACATTATTTTCGCTAAAAAAGTATTTTCGTTAAAAAAGATAGAACTTTTAGTTCATGTGTGTAAAACGTAGCTAAGAGGAAGGAGTTTGTCTTTGATGGTAAAAGTCTCAAGGTCTAGGCACACGATAGCTGTCTTATCTCCATCTGTTAATCTCAGTATGTGGCGATGGAGCGTATATAACTCCTATACCGTTTTAGCTTGCACTGCAGCGAGGTAAAATTGCATTAATGGAAGTAAAAGTAATTTTTATGCGAATAAAACTTCAATTTAATCATGTTTTTTTTTTTTTTTTGATGACCTTAAAATGTCATAACCTGTCACTTATCAAAGTTACTGATCAAGGACAAATTACGTGATACACGAAAGTTGTAATAACCAATAATCAATAGGCTAAAATATAATTTATTAACTGAAAATGAAAACCTTAATTTCCATAAAACGTTAGATTTTACATTACACAAACGAGTAGGGTGTGATTGTTTAATGCCTTTGCTGATAGAACGGGATAACCAATTACAGCATATGTTGGTATCTTGCATACCATTTATTTTTCAGTACTTTGTATAGGCCTAATAGGTGAACTTGATCTTTAACATTACGATCCTGATTTTCACGATCGAATGATTTCCGTGATATGATTTTGCCCATTTATGTCACCACCGCAGCCAAATATTGGCTGTAATTGTTTAAGATAAGGAATGTTGCTAAAAAACACACGACATAGCAAAAATGGTATAAACCAATGTTTCTCAACCGCCCGTCCAAGTCTGTTTTTGTGCCGGTCCGCCGAAATAAACTCCAATCTTATACCTCAACTCGAAATCGTTTTTTTTTTACAAGCTCTGGGCTACGTGCGCACCATACTTTTTCCGTCGGCCTACAGACAATTTTATGCAGACGCACTGCCGATTCATTTAGTTTTGCTACTTCCAGCAAAAACAAAAAAAAAACGTTGGAGGTGACATGAAGCTTGAGCATAACCACTCGGTAACGAAAACTTGTAGTGGTAGTACAGTAGGCTATATGAAGTCTAAAAACATGTTTAACTGAAATTCAGCAATATGATTACCGGAATTCGACAATACAACGGAAACAAACAAACAGCCAAATATTTTCCTTTTCTTCTAAAAACACCATTAATAATAAACAAGTTGGTGGTTTTAGCAGTTGGTTTTAAAATGACGTTTTTGATTGGTTTTTAAGATTCACCGGTCCACAAAATTCATTTCAAAATTTTACCGGTCCGCAACCTAAAAAGGTTGAGAACTACCTGCATAAACCAAAGTTTTAAGTTAAAAAATTAAAGCAAAAGCATAAGCCTACCGCAAAATGATAAATCAGTTCAAAACTGGTTTTGCCCTCATTGGAGCTCCTCACTTACATGTAGACAGGATAAGATCGAGTAAAGATGACTACGGAAGCAAAAAGAAAGAATATAGTCATTAGCAATAATGTCAATATTATTTATAGTCACAATTTACCTTGCTTTTATCGACGCAAGGGTCAGCATTTGAGTCTATGTGCTGGTAGTCATGTAAACAGGAAAACGAATTTGTGTTTCTGCACTGACGACATCCTACTTCATCTTCACCAGCCACGCATTGCTTTTCTCCGTCGCACTAAAAACAGAATAGTTTAGGAATTGGTGATCTGCAAAATTTGTGAAAGTGATTTTTTGCTAATCACTTCTGACGACCGGTCGGTCAGACATCGCTTTCGATGCTAAAAACCTGGGATAAACCAAAGCTGAAAATCTGGGATAAACCAAAGTTTATTTTGTCTATTTTAAAAAGTAAAAGAGTTTATATTGGAAAAATAACCAACATAATTCTTTTTACGAAGTTGTTTTTACTTATTGTTTCTTGTGTGTTTAACGTATTTATTATTCTTTCTTCTGTCTATTGTATTGTTATTGCGTACATGATTAATTGTTTGTTTATGATATACATTTGCTTTTCGTTTCATTCGTAGATTCTGTAAAAATCAATTTTATGAGCATTTAATAGTTTATATTGATGATGAGAGGTTGCGGACTTGTCGATCTTGCCTCTCCTGGAATGAGCCTAGCGCGACTTCCAGGAAGGTGCCTTGGTCTTTCGCAACCTCTCATCTGAAAGATTGTGCTGTAATGTTTTTTTTTTTCATTTCCTTTTCGTGATCTGCTATTATTATTATTTATTTCAGACCACAGTTCCATAGCAACAAAGTCATATCAGGAACAAAAAAAAATTCACTTACGCAAAACAGAAAACAATTAGTCATTTGCTATGTAGACCATATCGAGATAATGACTATCATTAAAAGAACCAGAGCGGAAAAACACATCAGAAGTCATCAACGCAGATATTAACGCATTCTCAGAATAAAAGCACCGAGAAACAAACGAAAACATAGATTTTCTGATTAAAGCGTAGAAAGTAGTTACATGGGCAGAAACTTGACACTCCCGAGCACTGACATAACGAGGTATATTATGTAAAATTCTATACGAGTCATTATAAGCGACACGCAACTTTCTGAAAGTATCAGAATGATAATTACACCATAAATTACTCGCATAAAAACTTGTGCAATACGAACGGAACAAAGTATTTTTAACAACGGAAGAGCACTTTGAAACACGATATTTCAATTTGTTGGCTTGTTGCCAGTACCATAGAGATATCTTTCAAAACAAAAAACATGATACTACTATACTACAGGGATTCGATACCTGGACCGGTCAAATCATACACAGTGTTGGCAACAACTCGCCGCCAATGCGATGCTTCTTTGGAGTTCGAAGCGATAAGCCATGCAGATGGGTCTAGCCACTCGTTACATGTTTCGGGCTTGGCATAGCCTAAACACGGCGAATAAAGTGAAGATTTGACTTTTTACTTTTTGTGATATTTTAATTCGCATATTGCTTGCAATAAAACCGTAAAAACTGAATTGACGCTAGTCTACAGGTATGTCAATTCAAGGGAATGATCTAGTGATGGAATTAGGCTATCAGTCATACAGTTCGTATAACTCTGAGTTAATTAGAATATTTAGTAAAGGTGTAGGTGTACTCACTCGCGTCGTTTTTGAGCAATCTGACCCTGACTCTTTCAAATTAGCTCCGCAAATTCCAGCATTTAATACAAGACCTCCACAACACTCATATCTGTCGGTTGAAGTCTTATTAACCAGTATCGTCGAAATATCAGAACATTTGATGCAAGTTTGATATTCGTCGTCGTATCGCACCCAATCAACTAGGGCGGGATTAACACTGGCATTTACAGGTTTGCACCAACGAAGTTCACCAGTGATTGAAGTCACGAAACAGAATACCATTAAAATAAGGAAAGGATTAAAAGTTTCTGTTCGCATTTTCTTGTAGTTTTCTTTCAAAATCTTTCAGTTTTTGAATTTTTTGCTTTTTTGAAAATCTGGTGGTGATCGCACGAAATCGAGCTGATAACGTTGGGTTTTGCTTGGATAAATATGCAATAATAGTCGACACTTAAATCTGGAAATAAAGATTTCAAAGAAATTAAAATTCATCGGTTTCGCAATTAAACTAGATACCGGTATATACATTCCAGCCCCGAAAACGTTTAAAGGAGCAAGGAACAATACACTGTAAGATGGGGATTATGAAAAGCTTAATTAGCTTAAATGGTAAATTTTTGAACTGTTTTTGAACTGTATTTTATTTATTGAACTGTAACTATTTTTGAACTATTGGCGCTTTGACAGATCCAGGGGAAGAGAGCTTTAAACCTTTCCCAATTTTTAGTCATGCATTTTTATATATTAGCCCTTCGGTACTTGCAGACATCACAAAGCTGCACGATAAGAACTCTTTTGATCCCTGACCCCCCTAAAAATTCTGGATCTGCCCCTGTGGCGCTACCACACTTTTCTTTAGAGCCTATAATATTCATAAAAGCTTTAATCATGTTATACAATGTTTAAAAAAATATTAGTATTCTTGATGCTTTAAATTTCTACGCAGTCGTAGGTAATTTTTTAAGCACCTCTTGCATCAGACATTATAACGTGCAAGTTTTCAAAATAGCTAAAACTAATTTTGGTGATGAAATATAACCTGTCTACCTGCCTATGCAAAGCCTTTTTTCCTCTTTCTACCCAAACAAAAGCAATATTGTTATTCTGCCTCGACTGTTTCATAGTGGAGTTTGGTACAATGGGTTCATAATGCTTGCAAATCAATTTTCTTGAAAAAAATTAACTTTTTTCATTACTCAGTGGAAATTCTTTATCACAAGTGCTAATTACGTGGTGTTTTTCAATCTACTCTTACAGTAGTGTCGCAGTTCTCTGAGGAAATGAGTTCTAAACAAGTGTAAACATTGCTCCGAAAACGTCAATTAATCGTTAAATGCGGAGTGGCTAAGTAAGAATGTAGCTCTAACCTTTATGAATGGGGATGTAGCTACTAATGCCAGTTTTGTAAACTTTTTTTTTCTCCAAAATCTTTCTCACATTTTGCTGTTTTTTTTTAGATAATGAAATCTCATTATTTTGCAGCAATGCGTCTGCATTTTGTGAATATGCAAATCAAGCAAACGCGATTTTTTGTGGCATAAATGATTGCGTTGGGTTTTACTTAAAATGACTTAAACTGGTTAAGTCCTAGTTAAGTGTTGTAACTCATAATTAGACAGTAATCCTATCATAAATTTACTCCAATAATTCTTCATTGTTTTTCCGACCAAAACAGATTCACAAAAACATTCGGATTTGAATGGAGCCTAAAGTATAAGAAAAAAAATATGATTTACAGATGTTTTGAAACGTTTTTTTCTATTACATTTTCATGTTCCAAGCTTAACGAGTCATTTGAATTCTTCCAAAAGTACAAATTTGTTATTCACTGTAACTGATGTGAAGTTGTAAAAGCTGATTGATGATCAGCTTTGAGCTACTGTAAACGCTTGAAATTTTCCATGTACGTATCTTCACTCGCAATCATTAACTCACCCTCTCATTATCTTTTGTCTCTTTTGTTGACTTTAATTTTAATGTGGTGGACTAGTTACAATTTTTTTTTGTATGGCCAAACGAGCTTGTCCAGTTGCACTGCAACTTTTTGCTAACTATTTTATTGTCAACTTAAAAGCAACAAAGTGTGCTTAAAAAAAGAAATGATCATGTTTTAATATTATTTCACAGTTTTCACTACTGGTAGGCCACACCAAACTGTGCGAATCTAAAAAGGTTTAAAACCGAAAGCTGAATATTTTGTTTACACCAGTATTTCCTTTAATGTTTAGATTTTTTGTCACTTAATTGCCACTAAAGCTTTAGCATGGGTGCTGATTAACGAAAGTTTCTGTTTTGAGCAGTTTATCAATCTCAAAAACAATACGTTCATTTATGAACATACAATATCTTTGCATTATAGCCTGTATCATTACAGAGGCGCTTAGTTTTTACAAAATTAGTTTATTAAATCAGGTCAAACTGCAAATTTTGTTTCGAATCGTGAGCACGCACTAACGTGAAACAGTGCTTCAAAAATGTAGCTTGATATTAAAAATAATAATGCACCTGTAGTAACTTGTAATTTCCGAGCATAATGCTTCAAACTTCTCATTAGTTATAGTAGAAAACATGCTGCCACTTGAATCGAAAGCATTTTTTAATTACCGTGCTTGGAGAATATTACTCGTCCTAATTGCCAAAAGTAAAATGAGCTGCTGCTGATACATTCAAACAAAAAAACGCATGAACTATATCGTTACATCAAAATAAACATGAGGATCATGACTAAAACAATTAATGTCAATAAACTAATTGCTATAATTGCTACACGCAAAAGAACTATTAAGTATATAAAATACGTATAAAGGTGTTGAAGGTTGGTCGACTGTTAATGTTGGGGAAATTGTTTTGAATTAACAAGGTTTCTTTGATTAACCATTTTCGCCAGTGATCGGATTGTGCCAAAATAATTACGCCATTGAAATTTAAGCAATGGTCGTGGTGTTCGTCAAATGCTTTGCAGGTCAGTCTCTTGGTCGAGCAAACAGCTTCAGGTCGTGTTCTCTTCTTGTTTGGCTAGTTAATTTCTCCTGTGTCTTTTGCCATTTTTTCCTGGTTCAGACATGTATGTATGTACGGAAGAAATTACATTGGCCCAGGGGCGGATTAAGAGATCGCGGGGCCCAGGGCAGATAAGAGTGCGGGGCCCTTTAATAAATCAGGAAAGGCGAAAACAACTAATATCCTTTGGACCGGCCGGTTGCGGAGGTCTGGGTTTCAAATCCCGGGTCGGTCAAATCGGACGTAGTGTCGCCAACGACTCGCCACCGCTGCGACGTTTCTTCGAAGCTGTGTTGTCCAGGCGCTAAGCCGCGGAGGCGGGACCCGTCACTCGTTGCACGCTACAGCGTGATTACGCGAATATAACGAAAATTTGACTTGATGTTAAATTTTACTGACGTCACAATCAACCGGAAATTTTGTAAAATTTATCAAACTCAGGTTTGGGTCGCGCTCAAAAAGATGTTAGTGTTGACTACAAATTTTTATTATTAAATAATTCAGATCAAAGAGGTTAAGTCTAAATTTGTTACTTTGATTTATTAAAACAAATAAAATGCTTTGATTTTGTTTAAAATTTAGTCTACTTTGAAATAAATTTTAAAAAATCAAACATAGAATAAAATTTTTGCACTGTTTCATTAAAGGGGCAAATATAAACAACAAAAAAAAATATAATAAGCAACACAGAGAGTGCAACGCAAAAAAAAACAAGGCAAATTGCTCTGCTGTACTCTCAAGATTCATAGCTTTTACGGCTTGACTATCATAGCTCAAAGACTGCATGGATGTAGGATCACTTAACTGCTCGATCGTTTGTTTACATTAGCAAAGAACGGACTTGTTTTCATACACTTACTGTCAACATCTTTTGATTTTGTCTCTCTTTCCTCTTTACTTTTACGTTTTTGACTTCCACTCTCATCTTTTCGGCCCAAGTCACGAATTCTTTCAGTCACGAGCACTTTTAAATATGAAACATTCTGTGCAATAGTCACGGAAACTCAACTATCTTCATCTCTTCGAATTAACCTTAAGTATTGCTATAAGCATAAGTATCGGTAAGTTTCTGTAATTTTGAAAATTTGACTGATTTTGGAATAAGTGCGAAGATTCGTCACCCCGGCTCGAATCCTTTCAAGTTATTAGTCAAAATTTTTATTATCCTACTAGTTTTACTTTATGGCCTATAGGTTATTCAGTTTTCAGCGACACCACATACAGCTTTTACTGAAATAGCTTATAAATGTATTTAAAATTTTTGAAATGAAATAGCTTGTAAATTTCCAAAAACTTAGATTTGTCTGCTGTGTGCACGCTGCAAGATATTTGACAGTCGTTTGCAGCCGTCAATTTAAATACTATTATACCAGGGTGTACCGAGATATTACAGTTACTTTGTTATTGAAAATCTGTTTTAGGTTTTTTTCGTACAGGTTATTACTGTACCGGTACGTAAACATTTTGATTTCTCAGATCAAGTTTGCTAGTAATGTTGGTTATAAGACTGAAAATTTATTTCAATTCAATTCAATTCAACAGCTAACAGTGCTAAAAATTAGCAAAAGCGTGAGGCCCCCAAAGTGCGGGGCCCGGGGCAACTGCCCAACTTGCCCATCGCTTAATCCGGATCTGCATAGGCCAAACAGGAAGAAAATCTGCTATTAACTAAGAGAACAGAACCCAGCTGTTTGCCCAACCAAGAGACTGCATGACGTCGCAAAGCATGTGACGGTAAACCAATACCTTGACATAATTTTCTACTTTCCAATCACTGGCGAAAACTGTTAATCAAAGAAACCTTTTATACTGTAATGTTAATTCAAACCTAACAGTAATGTTGACCAATCTTCTACGCTTCATACATGTTTAATACTTAGTTCTTTTTTGCCTACCAATTAGTTAGACGTTAATTGTTTTAATTATATCATTCTAACATTTTTATTTAGATGTAACAATAGTATATACACTTTTTATTTGAATATTATAAGCTCTCCGGCTCGCATTCGTTTTGACAATGGGATGAGCAGCATCTCGAAACGTCAAGTAATCAGAAACGTTTCCAGTTATGTTGGCTGCATGTTTTTTATTAAAACTTCTTTTTTTTTCCGCTTTTCTTGTTTTGCAAAAATAGGAAACAATTCCGACCTTGCACTTTTATGTTTCTCACCATAGCACCATAACTTCACTGTGTTTGTGGCTGTGATTTGACTGTTGTTTTCGTCGTCTTACCGTCGTTGTTCAGAACTTTTTTTTTGAACTCGAAGTTCGCTCTCGACTTGGGTGTTAAAGCCACGCCTTCTGCTGTTCCTGTACTGCGCATATTCTGTTTGCATGTTATGGAGTTCATAGTTTTGTTGCTTCTTGTTCCAACTTTTTTTCAACTTATCGGGATGACAATGCGAAAATAAAAGACGCTGCTAGTACTAATAGCCCTCCACTAATTACAACTACCTGTATTTTGCATAGCAGTACAGCGCGATAACACGAATAATGATTTTTAAAGGGCTACCAACGTCATAAGCGCAGCGACCGAACTCTTGAAACGTACAAGCATCTTAATGCACCAGCGTGATGGGCTAAGCGATAATTAACAGTTTCTAAAAAAACTTTTGACAAAACGTTTGCCGCAACATCTTGTTAGAGGTAATTGTAGTGACACCATTGCTTTTTGTTTCTTGCATTTGTTGGCCTAGGTTAACCAAGTCCTACTTCTATTCAAGAAAAAAGCGTATCGGTATAGCCGTATCACTTAGTAACGGTAAGCAACACTGTGCTTATAAAAACTGGAAAAAAATAGCTAAATGAAACTGCTCAATGATTTTATCGCCCGAGTACGTGTTCACCACACAACACTTGCATCATCCGACATTCAGAGTTAAAAGTTTCTATATAAATACCTCGGATTTTTTTCTTTTTGAAAGATGTTAAGATTATTGCATCATTGCGTAACGTGTGTGTCTTTTTGTGTGCGGAAACTAATGTAAGAAACGGACAGGTTTTTATTAGCCCTGTGCTTTTCATTAACGTATCAATTTTTATGATGACACATCTTATGAGTAGCTAGCATAAAGCTTGCTGGTTGCGTATGCTACAAAATTGCACTAAATTGAAATGCTTGTTGAAATGCCCGTTTGTAGGAGAAAGTCATTTTTAAGACTATAATAACCTACTGTATCACCTATTTGTATTTGCTACTGAATTTTTGTATTTTGTTGTAGCTAATCTTAGCGTGTATAATAACCCAATGACTAATGATATTCAATTTCAAATTAGCTCAATGACAAACAATAACTGCGTCTTAGAATAAAAAACTACTTTATCCTACGAATACTGAATATAGCTTTTCGCCAATCGTTTGGGATTCTGTTGGTCTTTGATTTTTTAGTCTACATAGGCCTAGCACGTTTCAAACTCATTTTTTTATCTTGCTTAGGATAAGGCTTACCATGAAGAGATGGGAGAGGGAGTTTATTTTCGTACAGAAAGGCACAACGCGTGATATAAAATGAAAGAAAAATCGATAATTGTATAAAAGAAAATTACGCAATGTCTTTTTGGTGAGAGGTTGCGAAAAGCCCATTCCGAGGAACTGGCGCGGTCGCCGAGTCTGCAGCCTCTCACCTTTAATAACGATATAAATAACTAATGCCTAATAGTGATATAAATTGCACTATCTACACTAAGTTATAGAATACAAAAAAAAGTATTGGCTCGGGGGTACCAACCAATCGTTTAAAAGTTCGAGTTCGTTTGAAATAGCATAGTGGCGGAAAAAAGGTAAACAAATGCATTCGTAAGCTTGTTATATCGTTAATTTTCATGTTTTCTGGTTCTAGTTTGATCTTTATTTTGTGATTGAATTCACGTTAAGTCAAGCCTAGTGACGTAGAGAAAATTTTTCTAAGAGAGGGAGCATAAACTGTAAGAAAAAAATCAGAAGACTCTGATATGTTTTGGTCACTTAGCATCATTTGATCTTTTTACTAAAAGGCCAAGTCAAAATAGGGGAAGCCGTGGCAGAAACTTACAATCCCTCATTAAGTACGCTCCAGACTTTGAAGTTTAATTGCATACACTATGGCCCAGTAGAAATTCTAGCTACAGGCGCTGAAACCATTTGTTTAGGCCATGGGTGGGAAACCTGCGGCCCGCGGGCCACATACGGCCCGCTTAAGTTTTGAATGTGGCCCGCCGTCAGAACTTTGCTAAGTGCACAACAAACTGGTGGAATAGAAAACTTTAAGATTTCTTAAAAACTGTTTCACATTCAACTACATGCTGCTTTCGTGGCATAAAAAACGCGCAAAAGTCTCTGATTTTTGCGGTGAAAAACGACTCAGTATGAATGCGACAAAATATTGTGTATTTTTAAGACAAATTTTTTAAATTCAGAGCGAATGTGGCCCGCTGAAAATATTATGCAATCAATGTGGCCCGCTCTGTTTTGCCGGTTCCCCACCCCTGGTTTAGGCAATCCTACCGTTTGTACCAAAGAACGGGACAGCGCTGTTTCGGGCTATTAGCCTTTATCAGCCGCACTCAGGCAAAAGGTACACTCATCCTTCAGAATGCTTGAACTTGATCAGTCAGTATAAATCCGCGGCCGTATTTATTGTGATAGTACAGACAACTGCAGCCTCTGCAATTGCGAAGACTACAACTGTTTCGAAAAATCGCATCAGTGCAGCATGACAGGAATCAAAAAGAGGGACGACCGATTAAAACTGTCTACTTAATTCCACAAACTACGCTATGTTAACAAGGCAACATTGAAAACATGAAGTGATTTACATCACCACGCAAGATGACATCGTGGTCACAATAAGATATCTTGTAGTTTTGAGAACCATAAAAACAATTTACTTTGGCTGAAGTTGAAGATGTACGGTCATAAACTTCTAAAGTTCAGAAAATCAGCTTGATCTGATGGCCTATGGTCAAACTTAGAAAATGAAATTACTGCGCAGGGAAATAGCAACTCCACGCCATGAAAACCCTTTTGACCCAACCTATAGCTAATCTCCCAACCAGTTTCTGTACTTTAACTAACCCGTTTTGCAGCTGCAGACGCGTTTCGACCTTATTAGGTCTCATCAGTGCAGCATAGCATCCCCCACCCCCTAAAAAAACTCAGAATAATCGCTAAATCTCCAGCTTTTCACCTCTATAGAACAATATATCTCAAAGCTAACCTTCTCCTTGACATACTCAAGGCTTAAAAGAAATTTTGAATACGGGTAAAAAACAGACAGAATTGTTGCCAATTGTTAGCACATAGAGGTATTGTAATTACATAAGCTGTCTTCTATTTTTATGGATCCTCAATAAATATATTCCTTCTTAATGTAAAAACCGGATGGTCCTGCATGGCAATGACGGTGTGCACACACAGAACAGAGGTAGCAAAGACATATTAGGTGCTACTACACACTACACCCCCGTGATGACTATAAAGTCTGGGACTGCTCTCAACAGAAGTAGCGCAAGAGTGGTCCTCGGCTATTGGAACAGCAGTATCCAAATTACGTTTAGGACATCATGCTATGTGCTCTAATTCACATCGTTCACGTGCAATGGTACTAGACGGCAAGCCTTTCGGGTCTTTCCCTTGAAGAGGATGAGGATGTATTTATATATCCAAAAAAAATTTAACCTTTTTGTGTAAATTTAACAAAAGATTCGTAACAAGTTACGATACCTCTTCAGTCAATTTCCCCAATGTGGCCGAGGCACAGCAATAAAACGAACGTCGTCCTTCCTGGTCTGCTGAATGGAAAGTGGAAGTGAAAGTCGTTATGACTTCCCATTCAAAAGGCCAAGAAGGACGACGTTTGTTTTATCTATCGTCTGTATTAAGCATTACATACAGTAGGTTAACCTGCAACGCTTGAGTAGTGCAAATAACCGTTATGCGCATTTATTGGCCCAAAGACACACATGCAGAGATTCTAATTAAAGGTTTGACGTTGCAGTCGATGTACTCCATTATTTTCATTCGACTTCACTAACGTGATCTAGTCCTAGAGAAACGTAGCTTCAAGAGCTCCTTATAATATGCAAACTTTTGTGCAGGTTGATAAGTCGGTAAACAAATTCTCTTTTTACTTGTAAACGATTTTATTAACAAACTTAAAATATGAAATTACATAGCAAAATTGCAGCTAATTTAAGAAATGGTTTAGAGAATAGCGATAGGCTTATGCTTTGATAATGTAACTGGTGGTCTGGGCAAGAGCAAACTGCAAGAGCTGACATAGCTCCTGTTAATCTGTAAGGGAAGTTTAATAACTCATTATATGTCATCATTTTCCGATCTATTCTGGCCCGGAGCAGGGATACTTGTCAAATGTCAAGACCCACTTTTAGGCTACACCTTACGCGTTAACGCCGTTGCCGCTTGAGGTAATTCCTACGAGATCTCTCTCGCTGTTGTAACGCGATTTAGCTGACAGTCACAGGAACAAGAACAAACTAGACATTTTTGTACATACAGTACGTTCTACAATTGTATTGCGTCGTCAGACTAAGCTGGTTGCGCATGCTCACTGCAAAGGTGCGATCACACCGACCGACACTTCTCAATGTCAGAACAATTTTTGGTTTATTCTATTGTTGAATCGTATATGTGCATGATGACGTAACAATAAAACAAATAAAAATGTCTTCTTGAGACTAAGATGTCTCAGTTAGTGTGATTGCACCTTAAATATAAGAGCGACTGCAGAGATTTATGCTTTTGGGAGGAGGGTGGCATAAGTAGCAAAAAGCTAGTTTTACGCGTAAAACGCTATGCCAATGTGAAGTCCGTTAAGCTGGTAGAGCAAGGACCCTTCCAACCTCTTGCTCAGTGTGCAATTGTGCGTCTGGTAACACTCCAATGCTTCAGCGCATGCATCTTTTTCAGCTTTAAAAGATAGGTTTGTATTCAAGCGACGATCAATCTCGATTGGAGTCATTAACTTGAAAGGTTGCCTTTTAAAAAATGGTAGTCTTTGCACGAACGTACATTCAATGTTAAAAGTTTGTGCTATGTAGGTTCGAGTTAAACCACAACACATTAAGCTTGATGTGTCTCATCTTTAAAAGCTAGTCAAAATAAGGCTTAATTCAACCTACTTTACATCTAAAGTCAGAATTTTGTTTGGTGTTTGACTTTTTTTTGTTTGACATTAACGTGGCATCCCTGTCAAGAGAATGAACTTTTGGTGTTTATACGTTACGTTTTTGAACTTATATTTTTTGCGTATTTCATGAAATATCACGGACTTTTTACGTTGAAAGAAAAATGATCTTATTGCTGCATGGCTTGTTGCTCTACTGTAATCGCATGTTAAATTGCACCGTAGGGAAAAGTTGTCGCAATTAAGATTTTCCGACTTTTGTTTAAAGCTATTTCGTCAATCCAGGTTCAATTCGATAATTAATCGTGTTGCAGTGTAAACCATTGCCTTTACTGTATTATCCTTATTTTTTTTATAGATTCCACTTTGCATAATTATTTTGAGCATTTTGATACGAGTGATGCCTAGACGTTGAGACTATAGTTTAAGTAAGTAGCGTAAGCATCACGTTTAAAATTTTAGGATTTTGATCACAATCATGCACTGGGTTGACGCAAGTATGGTGAGTTCATGAACCGTTTGAGTTGAGTTTATTTGAATGTAGTTTATGAAAGTTTTTCAAAGAAAAATACTGTTTAAAATTTTAACGTTTTTCGATAAAAACATTAGGGAAACACGACAAGTATAATACTGCTGAATTTATTTTGAGCATTGCAAGCCCAATTGAACTTGCATTACCATCATCATTATCGGTATTTACAACGTGTTTTTGTTTTCGTTTGCAAATTTGAGCATAGGTAATTTGGCCGTTGCTTTGACTTGTGCAATCACAGTTTATCCAATTTCCTTTTCCCTTTCTATCATGTCCACATTTGACTTTTCTTTGTAAACTTGTTTCCTTGTGCAAATCTGTTTAGAACAACAGCATACCTAACAGCACAGTTTGTGCGAAATCTGGTATTTCTGATACCAAGCCCTCCCGAAATATTTCGGGTGCTGGGATTGCGTTAGTTACATCGAACATTTTGCCACCATTGCGATTTAGCAACAGGCTTTATGCAACACGCTGATGTGAAAGCGGATAGCCAATTTTTTGTAGAGGGGTGGTTTTCGCTGAATGTTTTATGGGGGATAGTGATTTTTTCCCAAGGGGATAACATCCTCCCTCAACTCGAACACTGGTTATTATCCGCTACCGTTACGAAAGGTAGTTAACGGAATATTCTTATTTGAGAGAAATAGATAAAAAACTGACGACTCGTAGCCAAGCTCGTTACCACTCTTTGATCGTTTTCTTGCAATTAAGGGGGTTATAAATGCAACTTACTAACTACCGTACTAGTTATTTACTCTGACGAGCAAATGCAGAGACTTACCGTCGTTGAAGCGCTTTTCTGCGTTGCCTAAGAGTCACCGATATTGGGCACTACGAACTCGGTACAGATGTGATGCGAGTACAAAAATTAATCTCTACTGACTTTACATTAAATTTTGCCTGTTTACAGAATCGTTAGGTGACGCTGTGTATTCCGTATAACAAATCGATGTTATCGCGTTAATAAATTCTAAAAAAATTGTACACTATTTTCGCGTGAACAAACAATGCAATGATTATACTCAGTGTAGAGTAGTTGTATGCACTGTTAAAAAGACTGGTAAATTCTGAGATTTAGATTTTTTGCTGAACAGTAGTGGATAATTATGGTCTGCGTCGTGGGCGTATTTCACATCCACCAAAACACTGAATTTTTTATTTGTTGTGAGACCCATACCAAGCCGTCATTTGCTGTCGGGTATATATATGCATTTACATATTCATTTACAACATAAATTAGTCAAATATTAAAATGCTAAGGTATTGAGTGTCTATAAGTATCTATTTTTGTTTTGTTCGACTTTGCTGTTTAGCGCGTGGCCATCGTTTAATATTCGCATCTTCTACAGTGACACGATTAGTTAAGATCACCAAGGACAGACAAACGCGCCAAAGACGACGGCAAATGGCTTGTCTCTAAATCAACGTTGAAGCACAGACGCAGCATTGCTATATCATACTAAACAAAAGTAACCTATAAAATCAACTCACAATTCATACAAAAATCACTTTAACTGCAAAATATATCTTTTGAGAACAGTTTTTAAATCTCGTATATTTTAATCACATTATTCAAGACGCATAAAATCTTCATTATACTTGAGTTTTTCCACCGAAGCGGGTAACGAGAGGCGGGGCTCATCTCCACGACTCAGCGGCTGGGCAACACAGCCTCCCAATAAACGTTGCAGCGGTGGCGCGTTGCTGCCATGTCGACACTTTGTGCGATTTAACTGACGGAGTTCAAACCCCGGACTTCCCTCGCCGATAGCCATATCTTTCAACCCTACAGCGACCGGCCGGTTACAAGAAGTACAGTTAGATTCACATGTGCAAATGGTTATGTACTAAAAGCTTATAGAGTGAAGTAGCCTTCCATTGCAAAACACAAGCCAAATTTATTTTTAAATGAATAAAATATATTTGAGTCAAACCTTCAAATTCGAAAAACTGCAAGCTTTTTTTAAAAAGAAATGATGTAACAGGCAAACGAGTGTACTTCCATTGTTTTGCTTAGTTTATGGGTCCATTTGAGTATAATTAGGCTTTTAGGTTTGATGCAACGTGTTGGCATTGCGCATGTTGCTATACAGAGATGAGTTATTATGCTTGTCAAGAGTACGCTCGGTGCCTAGCGCTTCCGTTATCTTAACTTTATCTATGCTCACTTGATAAGTAGGGTATAGAAAGAGTTGGCAGTGATCACTAGTTTGTAATATGAGGCTATAGTGACAAAACATTATATCGAATAAACCACACGTAAAATGTAGTACGTGCGTTACTGCGTTTAAGCTACTAATAACTAATCAATTGTGGTGTTACAGTGATATAAATGTACGACCAGGAACTATAGTACGGCTTTAAAAATTATTAAAGCTTTAACTGTGACATGTCAGACTGCTTGTTATAACAGCGACGGGCCCTGCGGTACCGTGCTAGTTAAGATTTTCGTTAACGGGTCCGGCTCATGATTGGAGCCGATTGCATTAAATGCGGATGACTGTTGATTTGAGGATTGTGAGCTCATTCTTGCTGTCTCGCTCTCTGTCTTATTCAATTTTTAGTACGTTACTTTATGATTAACCTCAGTTGTTGTAGATTTGTGTTTCCAAGCTAGCTTCATTTAAAAAGTTTTTATACAGATATTTTTTAGTAAGCAGATAAAATAAACTCTTCATGCACAACATTCTAATTTAAACTTGCAACAACTAAGTTCAAGACGCATGCACTATGCATCGTTTTCGAAAATACAAGGTAAGCTAAACCATCTTGTATCATTTGCTTGGAAAACCTACTTTTCACTTTCGTGAAAACATTTCAGGCAGGAGCGTATTTGGGGAGGGGAACACTGTACCACCCCCCATCCCGCTTTCTGCTTTGCCTTTCAGTAAAAGAAAAAACAAATATTGCTTTAAGTGCGATACTCTTTTGATGGTTTTGGTACTTCATGATCTCCCTCTTAAAATTTCTCGCTACGCCACTGATTTCGTGTGTCGCAAGAATTAGTAAAAGCCCTCAGTGAAGTGTGTATCGGTAAACAGTGAAATTGTGCAAATCTGACAATCGCTTGAAACCCTTGTAGTAACAATTGTAGACGACTTGACATTTGTAAGCGCATAGAAAAAAAATGTTTAACTGATATCGCTGCTAAAAACAAAAACATCATCATTTCCTATACTGCTCAAATGTGTATTCCTTGTGTTCTTTTCATTCATTTTTTCAATAACCAAATCGATTCACATTTTGAAGTTTACATTGCAATTACAATTTGCATGAAATCTTGGACGATATTTCTTTTAGCTCAGGCATGATAAATTCATGAACAATAAGGTAAAAATCAGCCAGCTTTACCTACGGCAAAATAGCTAGGACCAACCCGAATGTGATTTTTCAACTTACAAAATATTCTACAATATACTTTTTAGACCAAAGTTGCGTGGGAATATGTCTTGTTTTCACTGCGAAAGCCTTTCTTGTTTTCACCGCGACGTGAATCGCTGCTTATTGTGAGGTAGACAAACGTCATTATCAGCCTTGATCTGCAAAATGCTTGACGCTCAGAAAGATATGTGTGTGATAGCGATAAACTTACGCTGATGACTTCAGTTAATCTTCTTGACATTTAAAAAGATAAACTAATTGAAAGTACAAAAACGTTAGTTTGTTGTGGACAGTTGCAGCGTAGCAATTTTGCACAAATATGTGTTTGCATTTCTATAGCAATGAGCATTCGGTTATGCTTTACGGTTTTCCTGAGGTTTAAGTTCATTGATGCAACGTGTTGGCATGGCGCTAGGCTACATACAAAAAAACTTGTTAGCTAGGCTAATACCTACCATTGCGTATTAAAAAAACAAAGACAACGCAGTCATTTAATCCGAGAAATTATGATCCAACAAAAGAATTATTGTATTCCTGACATTCTTGATGATTACTAGTAGGCCTACTACAGAGGAATACAAAACTGCATATTACGTTGCGCAGAAGTAACTCAGCCCAACTTTACGACACAATTTAAAAGCGATTTTTAATCTCAGCAAGAACAGTTAGCTCATCAGATGCAGTTTACGTTTTTGGGCGTGCGCTGGGGGTCGAAGGAAGATTAATCCCTCATCAATAATTGTAAAGTACGATATAATTTTTTTGTTCTTCAATCTCACAAAGTTTCAGCGCTCGCCGATGTCTACACTTATTTTGTTGAGGTCTTTTAGCTTTGATCAGAATAGTCAACCACAGTTAAGTTAGTTCTTTTTTCAAGCCTACTGCGTTTAAATCTCCTCAGTTTTTTTAAATTAATGTTTGAAAATGGTTTAAACTAAATCATATTGATGATGTGTACCAAATTTCCAGATATTAATTCTAATTTCATGGTAAGCCAGTAGGCCTATCTAGATTTTTCTATAAGCTAGTGTCACTACTTACGTTACCCAAATTATTGATCAATTTTTTTACTCAGGTGCAGCATCAAAAAACATCTTCGGGTGAAGAAGAATCCAGAAAAAATAAGCGAAAATGCACTGGAAAGGGTAAGTTGAGGTTGATATTTTGACAATATGGTTTCAATTGCGAGTTTTTTAGCTCAGATTTCTGTCGTTTTTGTGGATAATACGTTGATGCTAGAATTCAAGGCGGCTCCGGGGAAGTTTTAAGTAAAGGTTTGAATTAGAGAATATAAACAAAAATCGTTGCCCTTAGGTTCGATTTCTGAACAATTTTTTGTGATACTGGAAAAGCTCACAAAGTTTTTTGCTATTAGGTGATGATGAGCTTGAAGTTGGAAACGACAGGTTATCAAGAACTTCTAGTAAAAGAGATGTTTCTGTCGAGGATGATTCCAATACCAGCTCGCTGGAGCCGAATATAAATCTGAGTAAAGACGAACTATTAAAACTTCTCAGTGTCTTTGAAGGAGAATTACAAGCTCGAGATGAAGTTATTGCTATCCTAAAATCAGAATGCTCGCAAAACCCTGACATGAGGTAGATGAAGTTAAAAATGTTAATCCTTATTGTAGAACTGTTATGTGTAAACTATATCCAGCTAAACTATGTTTATAATGCAACAACTTCGTATGCAAGAAGTCTTGCGAGATTCCAAGTTCTTACTGCGTCACCAAGAGGGGTCGCGACCAATAGTTAAAGAAACGCTGGCATACGCCGGCGTAGAATTAATCGTACGATTTGTTTACAGAACTGCTTTTTTGCAAATTGCAATTTATATCTTTGTTTTGTTTATGGAAGCAAAAGTTTAATCTGGAGACTTCTGTAAAACGTTGTTTTTAAACGAGTTTTCAGTTCATCCTTGCAGTTTAAAAAGCATTGAAGGAAAGGACAAAAAATACGTTGGATGGTTAGACGCACGGGGACAAACCAATGCAAACTGTACGTGTAAGCTTATTTTGATTCAGCTTCAAGAAACGTGTAGCGATTGTAGACATTTCTAAGCTATAGCTATTAGTCACTTAGGCTTACGTTTCATATCATTGTAGATATGGACTGACCAGTCAGCCTTTGAAAGCTTTGCAAAGAGACGGTGCAATACTCGAAATGACGTCACAAGATCATGTCTGCGAACAAACGAGGGAACAACTTCAAAAAATCATACAAGTAATAAACATAATTTTTTAAACCTTTTGCTATCAAATCTCATTGTTTGTTGACAAACTTTGATTTTTTTTAGCATCAGAAACAATCTCATAAAAAACTTGAGCAAATGCATTTGGCTTCTGAAGAAAAATATCAAAGACTAGCGACTGAAGTTGAAGAAGAAAAACGAAAACATCAGGAATATGTGCTCAAGTCAGAAGATTTTGTGAACTTACTAGGTAATCTAATCATATATGCTTATCAGAGAGTTATATTCAACCGAGCATCACCGGCATGGAATGCTAAAACCGACCTACGCTCACGTTTGGCGACCAATAGATACACTTCTTGACATAAACATTGAGATTCCCAAAAGGGGTTCAAGCTAAAGGTCAGCTTCTCGGAAGTCAGAGACATGGTCTTGCGGTACCACGCGCAGGTGACAGATCCTACGTGACGGGTTCGATTCGCGACTGGAGCCGATCGCATTAGCCATATATACCGGGTGGCTGCTAACTCGAAGAGAACAAGGTCACTTCGCAGCCTCCATCAATTACTGTTGAATTTTCAGTTCAATATAACTTGAAAATAACCTCAGTTGTTTGCTTATTTATTATTCAACTGTTTTGCTAGGGCTCGACAGTACTCTTGCTGTCAACAGCGTATAGTTTGTTATCTTGTATATGCTGCATCATTAGAGCCACCTCTTAGAACACGAACGTTTACACACTAGCATAAGCAACAAGAGAATTGTGTAGGATTTCAACACCTAATTTGTTACCCTCATAATATAAGCAATGTGTTACTGCAATGAAATGAACTTTATAACCTAACTATACGTAGCGTTTACGTAATCTAATGGTTTCATCGAGGTGGATTATGTTTTTTAGAACGTGATCGGGAAAGATTGAAGCAAATTCTAGAACAAGAAAAGTCTATTTTTAACAGAAAAGAACGTGAGCTTATCCGAAAATTGAAAGAGAATAAGGTAATTTCTTAAAAGCATGACCTTAACATATGCAATTAGCGCACTAAATTACGTATTCATAATCAAATTCATTGCAGATTTTTAATCCACCATTATAGAATGTAATTCAAAAATTAGAAAGCTGCAAGCGCAAATTGTGAAGTGTTTAAACTGTTTATTTTATCCACATAAAAATTATTCATAGGCATCAACTTTGAAAGAGAGGGGTTATACTATGTTGTAGGCAGTCACGACAAACAGACACAATGTTGTAGGCAGTCCGATACCATTCTTGGAAAATAAGCCCAAAGTATCTTTTCCGAAGACAAAACAATGCAATGCCCATCTCATGGATAAAACACGCACCCAGCAATTTTTCTGATACATCTAGTAAATATATTATCGAAGACTTCTGTGAAATCGTTTTACCAGACAGGTTGGTTCGTTCAACATCGTCATGCTAGTGTTGTGACATTACTTTAAAAACATCTACATTGGACCGCGTGTAAAGTTTGACAAATCATTCTATTGTTGCACTCAAAGCCAATGACAGTACGTGCGTAGACTAAGTCGATTTAATACGATTACTGTACTCCATTGCTTGATTTTGATGCATAGTCTGGTTTCATTACGTAATGTTTTCGGTCCACGAAAGTTTTTGTAAAATCATGATATTTACATGTGATTGGAGGCAAATTTTGCAACATATAATTAGTAAAATCAGAAACACTGAAAACACCATAAAATTTATCAAAAGAAGTCGTGTGCGCACATTGCTGTAGGCTTCTCACGGTTGCTTGTTGTGAATATTGATTTTTGACAGTTGAGCAGGGTTTCAATAATTTTCAGGTTATTTTAGGAATAACGTTGATGACCTTGTATAATTTCGCGTTATGTAACTGCAATAAGGTATCTGGGTTAAAACTGGTTTTCATACCACGCATCGGCAATTTTAACCCTTGACAGGCTTAACGATATGGGTGGTGAGGGGCTTCTTTTTTTGTTTTCATTGCCGGTGTGGGGCTGTGGACACACCGAAAAACAAACAGCGAATTGTAAACATAGAAAAAAACTTTACCTCTACACTATCAATGAAATAGTCTCAGTCTTCAGAATATCTAACACGCCAAAATGAGGCTCTTACTTGCTTGCTGGTTGATGAAAACTAACCTAATTAATCACTATGCGCTGGTAAGTATAGTAAGATGGCTTGCTAATTCCGTCAATTTAATTACGTTTGTATTTTGTTGTAGGAGGAAGTTATTCGCATGAAATCGCTTTCGATCGAGCTTGTCGAAGACAGACAGCGGCAACTGCAAGAAATCGGCGAGCAAAAGCAGCTGACTGCTACGCTAGAGAAGAATATAGATGAACTGCAATTAAAAGTAACGTAGAACGCTAATCGATTTCTCTATCACACCTACATGACTTTGAAGATAGAAGAGTGATATTGCGAAGGCATTGGGATGTCAACCTTTGGTCGTGGACAACAATTTTGAGAGCATTTTTTCCAACTGAAACACCTAAAATTAGTTGTTGCGCTCATTTCATTACTAGGGGCGCGACTGCCGACCCAGATTTCGAATTTCACGATTTATAAATCGAAAATCTTTTGCTGCAATTTTGCAAATGGAAAATCTTTATCAAGCAACAGGCATAGCAAAAGCACGTAGGTTAATACGAAAAAATTCCGATTAATTTTTGTCGTGGTATGAAGCTGTTAAGCTCATAACTGTTTTAATTGATAGAGTATTATTTCATGGCGATAAATATCGCGTTCACTGTGCAACAGCAAATTCAGTGATGCTGCGATCCGGCAAGTTTATCATATTTATGACGCTTGTGCTGTCAGCTGCAGGGAGTATTAAATGCTCTTTCTATGATGTAAACATGTGAGTTGAGCCACTGAAAAATACGCTAGCTTCTAATGGAATTTTGTGCTTATTTTTGAATTTTTAGTGGCATTTAATTTTGTTTTAAATGTGTATAAGGACTTCATTTTTCTTTGAGCTGTCATTTTATTAGTCTGAAGCATAATATTTGCAAAATTTAAAATATTTGTGTATCAAGTTACATCAAAGACTGATTATTTGCTTTCTCAATTCTGGAATATTAGTTAGATTGTGCTGATGATTCTATTATAGATTTGTCATGAAAAGATGTTAGTGATTGGCCCCGGAAATGTGTCTTTTTTTGCATGGACTTGCATTTCATCATGCGGTATAGTTGATGGAAAGCTGTGAAATCTATTTCAGGTGCAAGAAACAGAAAGTCTTTTGTCAGCTGAAAAAGAACACGCTTTGCAACTAGAGAATGAACTTGAAGACCAAACCAATTCTCATTATCAAGCTATTGAAGCATTCAAAAATGAATTGGAAGAAGAGAAAGTGAAAAATAAAGAAAAAGATGAAAAAGTAATTTTTGTCTTTGAATTACTTGTAGTAAAATGTGTCTGCGGCTCAAGACACATTGCAGACAATATCTTTTAAGGGATCTTAAAAATCTATGTTGGTACTGGCAGTATTGTAGCTAGGGGGGAGGGTACCGAGGCACAGCCCTTCTCCACTTTAAAAAAATTACTCTGAAGTGTTTAAAACATTTTTTAATGCAATCTTTGCACTCTTTGGCCTGATGTAAATTGACCCTCTAAATTTTTTTCGACTCTATACTTGAAGTTTAACAGACTTTGGAAATATTTTATCTTGTGACGGTTAAGTTTTGTTTCACTGTAAAAATTGAGAAGAAAATTGGAAGTCTTTTTTGAGTGAGTCCAACTTTTGGTCTGCACTTTATTATTTTCTGCATTACTGAGATGGTTAAAGTCAAAAACCGAACCATCAATCAATCAATTAATTATTTATCAACTTTTGTTTGTATGCACTGACCTGTTTTTCAATGGTTCCAGAAATAGTGGTGCTAGTTTATCAAAGTTGTTTGTAAATTATCTTTTATATCTTATCTCTTTAAGATCAAAAGCCAAGGTCGACAAATGCAGAAATTGAAATGCGTGGATAAAGATTTACGAAAAACAGATGATAAATTATGGAGGATCAAAGAAAAATTGGAACAAGAAGAAAAATACGATGATTTACTGGAAGAAGTGGAATTGCTCCGGAAGACAGTTGCTGCAATGCAAGAGGCAGAAAAAATATACACAGAAGTACGAAGAAATATTTTTTCAATTTTTGAACTTCACTTGCAAGCTAGTTACTCAACACTTACTATGAAGTATTGGAGTTTTAAAAATGCTTTTTGTATTAGGCACACGAAGAATGCAAAGATTTACGAGAAGCGCTTAAAAAAGAATTAATCCAGACGAAAGGTTTGCGAGAAGAAGTCGAAAAACTGAGGAAGAATACAAGAAATCGTACTGAGATAGAGAGATGCATCGAAGAAACGATGTTCCGTTTTGATGAAATGCAACAAGTTTGTGATGCGGAATATAAAAAACAAAGCATCATGAAGAAAGAAATACATGTAATTTTTTGATATTGCCCTCTCTAAGTTTCAGCTTTCTTACGTAAAGAATTAGCTTTTGTAATTTTAAGTCGCCACAGTAAATTAAGGTGCTTTAGTACTGATGTTCGTAATCTTGTTTATGGGAACTGGGCACTGTTTCTTTCATTACGTCATGCCAGCTCGGAGTCTTCTTTTTAAAGCATTTATGGAAGGAGGGCATCTGATTGAGCCATCAGAATTGGATAAACATCTAGTTCTGGTAACATTTGAAAAATTAACAGCTTGAATTCCTTTCCTTCATCTTTCTGCAGAAGAATAAATAATCCGCATATATTGTTCACGGTAGCCATAGTACAATCAGGTTTTGGTTTCATCTTTGCGAGCTCCATCATAGTTGATTTCAAACTTGGTGTATTTATTAAATTGTTTTGTAGGATTTTCGTGGACAGTTACAAAAAATAGACGAATCCGAAGTTTTGTTGAAGTTGAATGAAGTTAAAATAAAACAACTTCAGGCAACGGTTGAGGAGTTAAAGGCGGATAAATGTGGATTGGAGACAAAACTCCAGATAGAAAAAGATAAATCCGCTCAGTACAAAGACATGATAGACGATGAACGAAATAAGGTAAAGTTATGAAAAATTCTGCGATGAATTTTTTTACGCTAAATGCGTAAAAGTTTTATCAACTCTGGCACTAACAACTGGCTAACTCGTAAGAATCATAATGGCTCGACTAAAGCCTGTAAGTCAGAAATTTAAATTTGTTTGTTTGCAGGTTACAGAAGTGACTCAAAAAGCAATTGAGGAAAGCAAAAAAGTTTTAAAAGCAAAAGGACAGTTGGCAACACTGGAAAACAAACTGGTTGAAGATACAAAAAATTTAAACAAGAAGTTAGAAGCAGCAGAAACAAATGCTTTAAACATGATTACAAAGGTACGATTGTACTAGTAGCTGATGCAAGCAATACTTGAAATTTCATATTTTCTCGGATAGCGTATTTTCTCGGATAGAAACCGCACGAATTGATAAAAAAAAAAACAATAGAAGCCGCTTTTGAATAAAACCCGCAAGGGACAAAACCGTTTTCCCACTGATACAAGAAAACAAAGCAGACAGATCCAACGACATGCAACAAAAACAACTCAAACATTATTTGTTTAATTTCAACTACCGTTACTGTATCATTAGTACCAATGGTCATTTTCATCAGTATCAATAATACCGATATCATTCAAGTAAACGTTATTTTTGTTGCTACCTCATAATTAACACTTTTTTGGTTTGGTTTTGCTGAGTGCTTGTGCAGACGCGATAGTTGGGCTAACGGTAGGCAAGGCACGTGTTGACCTGCTTATGAGTGTTTCACAAGAGAGACAGTGATTTGCAGCTGATTAAGTGTGTCCGTTTTTCTATCACTTATGGATGGTAGATTAACTTGAAAGCTCACTGGACATCGATTTGACGACGAAGACGTTCATATAAGAAAAATTGAAGCCGCACTTGAATATAAACCGCCCTCAAATAGAAGCCGCAAAAATGTTTAAAAATAAAAAATGGTAGCCGTTGCTCTATTCATGAAAATACGGAATGTGCAATCCTAGTATGTGACAGTGATGGAGTCGAGTACTCAACTTCCGAGTACGAGTACCACAAAAAACTTCGAGTACGAGTGCAAGTACTGATATTGAAAAATGTACTCGAGTACGAGTACCGTAAAAAAGTACGAGTACTTTTACAAATTTAGCAAGAGAGCAATTTTTAAATTGTAACAGCTGAAAGTTTGTCGCAAAAACACCAAGGAATACGTTTTTTTCAGTGTTTGGCATGTTGAGAAGGCGCATCAATTTATTTGCGGGTTTTATTGGCTGTAGTTTGCTATCGAAAGTTCATCTTGTTTGTTAGTTTGTTAATTCTAGCGAAAGCCAAATGTACTCGTGTACTCGGCGCCTTTTTTGACCGAGTACCGAGTACCTTCGAGTACGAGTACTAACCGAGACTCAAACTCGATGACATGATTAAAATTCAAACCGCCCTATTCGTCCATAGCCATTATAACAACAAGCTACCTCCTAACCTACAGAGCTACTTTGCTAACGTTAACGCATGTCACTCTTACGCAACTCGCTGGCAAGCATGTGAACTCAATTATCACATACCAAAGTTTAGATCTTTAAAAGCACAGCGCTCAATCAAATATATGGGGGTTAAAATATGGAATTCAATTCCTTTGGAAATAAGGAAATTACACTCAAAAAAATTCAAAAAATCCCTGAAAGACTTTTACTTGAAAAGTTACTAACAAGTTACATTGTTAAAAAAAAAAAAAAAACACCGTTTAGAGGGAAAAAGTGTCACAGGAAACTCCATAAAATCTTTTTTATTAAATAGGGTTATTGTTTAACAACTGCACTTTTTAATTAACAATTTATACAAATCTATAATTTAGTTTTAGGGGTGGCTGCTTGACTCGAAGATCTGAAGGTCCCTTCGCAGTCTCCCTGTCCTATAATTTTTATTGTTTTGTTGTTGTTGTATTTGATCTGTTACTTTACTGTTGGACAAATGAATTACTTTTGAGTCTGAGTACCAGGGGTTGCGAGTACGAGTACCTTAAAAGTGGTATACTCGAGTACGAGTACCCCAAAAGTGGTATACTCGAGTACTCCATCACTGGTATGTAATGACTACATTTAACGCTCTGATTTCATAACTAAGTTTAAGAAACATTAATTTTTTACCACGAGACATTTTTTGCCGCTGGTTAGTACGTGCTGTTAAAATTCAGCCCATTAGGGCCTATATTACGTTGTTAAAGTAGTTTCATTCGCATTAAAGCATTTGCAATGTGTTGCTACTGCATAATTTTGACGCAGGAAAAGTCCGATCAAATGGAAATTCTGATCAACAATTTACGGAAACAAGTCGCTATGCTGAAAAAGAGGTTGGATGCACTGGAAGAAGAATACGAGAAAAAAGAACAAGAAATGAGAGAAGCAAAAAAAGAGGCTGATACCGCAAAGAAAAACGTAAGCCGCAAAAATTCCTTTTTGCTTTTTCGTGGGTGTTTTCAGTTTTTCTTATCTTTACGTCTCTATTTGTGCGGATATGGTTGTTAGTAGCTGCTAAGAAAACACAAACTATGGGGCGCCGTTTGGACAAAAACTATTCGTTTTGTGAACCATGCTTTTTGAGCTTATTTGGACCATAGTTTGTCCGATATGTACATTGGAAATGTCCTACTTATATATCGGACAAAATGTACTCTAAGTCGGACCAACATACACGCGCAAAATAAGTCGGACAAAATCGTTTTTTTCCAAACGGCGCGCCACACGCCTTTTGGAAAAAAACGATTTTGTGACCCCTGTTTTTCGAGCTTATTTGGACTATAATTAGTCCGATATATACATCGGAAATATCCGACTTATATATCGGACAAATTGTGCTCTAAGTCGGACCAAAAAACACACGCAGAACAAGTCGGATATTTCCGACTTATATATCGGACAAATTCGCCGTTTGGAAAAAAACTACACGTTTTGTGAACCATGCTTTTTGAGTCTAAACAAGCTCAAAAAACATGGTTCACAAAACGTGTAGTTTTTTTCCAAACGGCGAATTTGTCCGATATATAAGTCGGAAATATCCGACTTGTTCTGCGTGTGTTTTTTGGTCCGACTTAGAGCACAATTTGTCCGATATATAAGTCGGATATTTCCGATGTATATATCGGACTAATTATAGTCCAAATAAGCTCGAAAAACAGGGGTCACAAAATCGTTTTTTTCCAAAAAGCGTGTGGCGCGCCGTTTGGAAAAAAACGATTTTGTCCGACTTATTTTGCGCGTGTATTTTGGTCCGACTTAGAGTACATTTTGTCCGATATATAAGTAGGACATTTCCAATGCTAAATAAGCTCAAAAAACATGGTTCACAAAACGAATAGTTTTCGTCCAAACGGCGCCCCATAAAAAAGCGGATAATTTTTCTTTGAAAAAAATTGCTTCGCGCGACCTACAAAGCAATAATGTTAGCTGATAACAACTGCGATCCTTACTTTGAGAAGATTTTTGCTTATAAATATTAATATTGAGTTAACTAACAACTTATCACATTTACCCTCAAGGCCCCAACCCCTCAGCGCCAAAATTTTAAAAACTTTGGTAATTTTTGCAAGTGAAAACCTTTATTTTTAAAAATCGAAAATATTTTTTGTCAAAAAAAACTTTTAGAAAAATGTAAAATAATGGGGCCCCGAAATGTTGTGGGGCCCGGGCTTCAGCCCGCCCCGCCCCCCCCCCCCCCCCCCTTAATCCGCCACTGTAAAAAAATGGGCCTTGGGCGGGCTAGGCTTTGTTTTTGGGATGAATTTCCGGGTCGGTTACCGCTACTGGGCAAGAAGTTCCGGGCCATGGGCGGTCCGGGTTGCAAAAAAGTCAGCCCGTGCCATCTCTACAACTCTACCTTGCTGATATTGAGTGGAATATTAGGACATTTGCGGACGTTTTAGAGAAAATTAGGACATCTGCAAACGTGAGGACCTTTTCTTTGCTCTGCACTTGATTTAGTGTAGAGATTAAGACATAAGCGCGGACTTGGGGACCTTTTTTTCTTTTTACCTGATTTAGAGTGGAAATAAGGACATCTGCGGTCGTGACCACCCTTTTTATTTTACTCTACCAATCAGTGCGGCCCTCGACTTCAAAATTTTTTGCAATGGGGCCCTTCGCGCGAAAAGTTTGCCCACCCCTGAACTACGCGATCCCAACCAAGCTTTTGTGCATTACATGCTGGAAAATGGATTTACAGTACTTAATTTCATTTGAGAATGAAAACTTGAGTCGTGAAAAAAAATCAAAACAGCTGTGATTATTAGCTCTGCTGGCTATCTGTCCATCTCTTCGCGCTGCGTGAGTTTGCACTTCAGAAGTACTAGTTCGCATTTACCCGCAATTAAAATCAAAGCAATATCAACACAATGGTGTAAAATGAAAATCGCCGTCGTAATGAAACTAATTTAGCAAAATATCCGAGGCGTGAAAATTCTTTCACCAGCAGCCGCTGGACGCCGTTATGCAGGTCTTAAAACAAAGTATTTTTGGATGCGATATTTTTGAAAAAAAACGTTCGATTCGATGCGATTTCGATGCGATTGCCATCCCTGATTTTTGGGCAATTTACCCAAAGGCCAAATTTCATTATGCGTTAGACAAGTGGTGAACTTAATGTGTTCACTGCGCAAAATAAAACACGGCAAAGCCATCGGTCATTTTGCCAATGCCCAGCAGTCTGTCATATTAAAAGCTTTTGATTATATCTTTTCCAGTTGCAATTATCAACCGATCAGCTTAAACGTCTGGTTGTCCTTGGCTTGGGAGAACAAATCAATGCTGCAGAGAAATCCCAGAAAAAACAAAATGTAAGTTAGAAGTTAAACAGCTTAATGTGGTAATCTACGTGCTGCAAAATTACTGCACAATACGTTGATTATAATGACTAAAGAAAGAGGCAACATATCGTGCTTGTCACTTGATCTTATTAAACGGAAAATATGAGTGGAGGGAGTTGACAGCAGCTTCGGTTTAAGCCAATTTAAGCGAACGCTTATTTACAATACCAAGCTTTTCGTTTGATGGTTAGGATAAAAAACATACAAAAAGGCAAAAAAACTTGAGGGCACATAATAAAAAAGGTGAAGGGATAGCACCAGAGTGCTAAATCCAGAAATGTTTTTGCAAAACATATGCTTTTGCTTGCAGATTTTGGAAATATCCAAACTAGACGACGATGTCAAAACTCTGGAATCGCAATTAATTCAAGCAAACAACAATAACAACAATTTGTGCTTGAAAGTATGTCTTTTCTTCTACTAGCAAACTGCATGTAGTTGAAGTTATCTTCGCCATGGTCAAAAAGGGCTGAAGATGGCGTAGCTCACATATCGGTATTTTTTTTTCTATTTTTAACTCCCCAAAAACGAGAAAACAACAAAAAAATCTTGCATAGCACTAGGGATTAGTAAACATATCACTTGCTGTTTTCAATTTATTTTTCTAACTTTGTTTGTTCGACGATAATTTTACTTTGTATTGGCTTCTGTTGAGGGTATATGGTGTGAGGACATTGTCATGCTAGTCTATAAAGGAAGTTGATAATCATTTTATTTAAAGGGGTTCTTGTTTGGAAATTCATTAATTTAAAGGTATAGGGTTATATTACATGTACTTTGTACTAATGTACCTTGGCGACAAAGTTCATTTATTTCAAGGACAGTATAGACTGTACATTGTGTAACAGTGTATTTTATAACAAGAGCAAGCTCACCTCATGCGGTGTCACGGTGTCACACTGCATTTTTGCTTAGCCTTAGCTGTTCAGATAAATGAGGCTGTAGGCCAGCACTTCCCAAACTTTTTCGCTCGCGACCCCTTTTAATCTCCCAAAATTATTCGCGACCCGTCATGGTAAAAATCACAAACCGTACGAAATACGCTTTTGTGATAATCATTGAAAGGCAAAAACTAAAGACAAGTTACCGTTACTCAATTATTTATTTATTTTATCTTTGTAGCATATTTATTCTCCTATCACAAGAAAGCGATCAATGCGCTATACGAGCTCGCTTAGGAGTTGCCAGCCATCTGTCTACCACACCAAGATGGGGGAAGCCCGCTAAGTGCCTCTCCCAACGGCACAACAAGTAAACTTGCCGGCTTGCTTTCCCCACTGTCCCATTAATGCTGAGCGTCAAGCAGGGAAGCTGTGAATACCAATTTTAAAGTCATTGGTTAGACCCGACTCGGAATCAAACCCGAGTCTACAACTCCAGAGGCAGACACTCTTACCACTTTGAGCTGTTGATGCCTGCAATGCCTACTAGTTTACACTTAAGTAGCTTATTAGAAACAAAAAAAGCAAACACATTTATGTGATGTGATGGGTGCGATTGCTTTCTCCTACAAGCCAAATCCAGCCGCGGCTCAATATTTGTTAATGTTGGTCTCAAGACGGTTTCAATGTTGCTTATGCAGGAACGATGTTTTGCCGTCAACATTGAACGTGCTGACTCGTACAGACACGTCGAGACAAACGGCCGGAGTGCGGTTACTGCCGAGTCCGATAATGATGGAAATTCGGCTTTAATGCAAACCATTGATTAACCGGCAATCCATTGCTTAAAATAGTTTTTAATTACTCATGCTATAACCTCATGCCAGCAGAGTTCTACATGGCGTCGCCAATCGAAGCGAAGAAACAAAAAAATGCATCCAGCTGTGTCACGTGATACCGAAGTGACGAAACAAAACAGTTTATACATAGAACTACAGCATTCATCCGCTGCCTAACTATTTTGTACTTAGCCTAGAGATAGGCCAGAATCTACAGCTAAGTTAAGAATGATGTTTGCGCTATTGCACCAGTTTTAAAAATTTAAAAATCACAACAGCATACTATGCAATTGCAGAATACTGAATACGCAATACTTTGCGTAAAATTTGTACAGGTGTATACTCCCTGCGACCCCTGAAGTTTGTTACGCGACCCCTCGCGGGGTGGCGACCCCCAGTTTGGGAAGTCCTGCTGTAGGCTATATAAAAGACACGACCTGAGCCATCCTGTTTCGGGATTACATCCCTCATCACATCAGTGATAACAATCAGGGAGGACCATATCGAAAACCACACAACAAAATTACTCAATGTGGCATTCAAATACAGTGAAAAAGATAGCAGTTGCTAGAGACAAAAAGGAAAGAACAGACAAATGGAGTTAGCAAATAATGTCGCTGCGAATAGAAATAGTGATGCTGGATATATATATTTTCCGGTTTATTTTACTGAATTTTTGTTGTGTTTTTTGAAGGGTGTAGCTGTTTCTCATTCATCTACTCAAACTATCGCCAAAGATGAACAACTCAGTTCAAAAGGTCCAACAGTGCGGAGACTGTCACGATCCAACAGCTCCTCTGGTGCTGAATCCAAACCCCCCAGCTTAAAACGAGGGCCGAGCGTAACTAGAAGGGATATTTCTGTCGAAAGAACGAAAGCACCTTTTAAAGTGGGAACGGCCACAACACGTAGAGTGAGTTAAACGTTTGAGACTATTACATGGTCCAAATGCCCAGTTAAGTGTGCCTGTAGCTCATGGGCTTTCCAAACCCCAATGTTATTTTGATTATAACATCAAAAATATAATTGTGACGCGGAAAACTTGTGGACTTATGGTCCACCCAAACTGGGACATGTGAACAAGATGTATTTCAACTGACTTTCCACTTGGAACTTTGTAAATTGTATCTTGCATCGTATCGCAAATTTTAGTAAGTGAAGCCTTACGTGCGCAATCTTCACTCGATGATAATAAATTAACTGTTTTAAATTGAATTTGGCAGAACGAAAGTTGTTTTGGCTGTAACAGACGTTTCGATTTTATTGATGCGTAATCATCATTTCGCACTACATTAAAAAATATGTGGTATTGCTTAGACATCAGCTGCTTCACTCTCAAGTAAAAAGTCATCCATAAAATCGGATTCTACCCCAATAACACAAACTTCCGGAGTTTCGAGTCGTTTAAAATCCGTCGAAAAAGTCACATCTTCCTCAGCAAGTCGTGATCCTGCGAGTGATTCACCGTTTCGCGGAGTCGGAAATAGTAAATTAGGAAACTTTCAAATTGAAACACGTGTTGCCGATGCAAAAAAAGGAAATTGCTTAAGTAATCAACAACGAGGTAAAAATTAATTTGATTCGTGTGCAGGTTTTCGTTAAAATTTTTTTGTAAGCTAATTTTGAACTGTGTGCATCATTATGTGGACGCGTTGGTGTATCATTGATATACAATAAACACTAAGTAAACAATTACATACCGGTAGGTATCCTTTGCGTGATATGCACAGCTGCAGATAAGTCTACCTGTTAAAATACTTTTACACTGGACACCAGACCTCATCTATAAATTCGATTCACTGGTATTTTCTGAAACTGCTCAGCCATTAAAGACAGTAGCAGCTTGTAGCTTGTGATGTATCAAAAAAATTAATTGAGGCTGCAAGTACCTTATACCCTTCACATTAATACAGCATTATAACTTTATTGTTATAAAAGCAGCTCACTGTATCAATGCTTACATCTTAAAATTGTAGTTAATTTTGAAACAAATAGTGTTAAATACTGGCTTGTTTATTTTTTTTTTTCACCAAGCAAAAGTTATGAATTGATAATAAAATTTGCATAATATACTCCAGAGACTACATTCAACAAAACGTCTTCAATTACGTCAACAAAAACGTCATCTAGGGAATTGACAAATTCAAAAGTGTCAAAAGCAGCCGCAAATCCTACCAGTTTTGCTATAACAAGTAGCAAAGCCAAACAACCGACCTCTGTAAGTGTGTTTATAATTGTCTGCTGAATAGCCAACATGTTGATCTTTTATATAGAACAATTTTATTTACTCAATAAAAACAGTTAATTGTGATACATATTTGTTATTAAAAACTGTTCATATCTTTGGGATTCTTTGCTTTTAAAAAATTCCTATTTTCATGTATTCGAAAATATTATTTATACTGGAAGAGCTTAACTTAGCCAGATAATCTAAATATCATAGGAAAGTAAAGTTTGTGTTGATGAAAATTGATTAAACTATAATTTTGGAAAAAAAGATCTTTATTTCAAAGTTTACACAATTCATGGATGGTTTATTAATTTATGGATTCATAAGGTTTATGAATGGTCTCATATCAAACAAATTGACCGAATGAATAAATATAGCTACAACAACATTGACATAATTAGTCAAAGTGTAGGAGTCTTCAGTAAAAGAAAGCACCGCTCCTTGACGTTGTTAGAGCGGAGAATAATGATTTATCAACCCAAGTTTTTGATCTTTTATTGAATCTATATAAATAATTAATTAGTAATATAAAACGATGGCTTAAAAAATTTCTCTAGACTTTGCAACTTTCTACGCTGTCTTGGCTTTGCTTATAGCTTCCAACATAAAGCGATTAAATTGTATCTATATTTTTTAAATTTTCTATATTTTGTTGAATATTTCAGGTGGAACCTCGTTCCGCGACACCAACGGGGATTCCCACATTTCGTAGTGGAACACCAACGTCCCCAGTTCCAACCCTCACTTCCCGCAGCAGCAATGTACGACCTTTGAGATGATTTTTGTCTTAAATTTTCTTTTCTGGCCTCTAGCGGCTCAGTTTGCTTTAAATGGGTTCACATTTAATTTCACGATTTTTTACAGTCAGCATTTCTACTCTACAAATTCTTTAAGTTTGCACATATTTTTTGGAAGCTGGTTGCAAGATCTTTTTCTGCAAAGCGTTGATAAATTTGCTCAAACCGAAAGGAACAATGCAACCCCCCAAAAAAAATTTTCTGGATGGAATTTTAGCGGTACCGCGCGCAGGCGACAGATCCTACGTGACGGGTTCGATTCGCGGCTGGAGCCGATTGCATTTGACATACGTAACGGGTGGCTGCTGACTCGAAGAGCGCAAGCTCACTTCGCAGTCTCCCTCCATTACTGTTGAATTTTCGGTTCAATATAATTTGAAAATAACCTCAGTTATTTATTTAATTCAACAGTAGGCTATAGTTGTTTTTTGCTGTTGTTATTTTAGCGATATTTCCCAAAATATTTTCGAACAAATATTTTTTTCGATTATGTTCAAAGAACACGATTTTATTGAGTGTCAAAGTTAATGTTACAGGCCTACAACCACAAATTTTGCGACCGGAAAATTATTTGCATGTTAAGAAGCTGTAATAAATTTTATTGCGAATAAATCGTTGTTTAAAAATTGCGTGTCTTGTTTTATATTTTCTATTGCATGAAGTGCAATGTCATTATTTATTTTCTGCTGTTAGGAAACTGGAAGTATTGAAAAGCATATTAGAAGTAGTTTACGATGTAACGGAAATTTTTGCTTCGGTGATAAATTGCTGATTTGTGTTATCTTCAAACACTTGGAATATTGTATAACTTATGAAATTCTACCAAGTTCACAAATTAGTGAACTGAATCCCTAATAGTCAGATGGATTAAGTAAAACAAAAAACAAAGACATAATTAAAAGAAAAGCAAAGACAAAACCAACTTTTCCCATTTTAATTTTGCTCGCGCTCTTCCAAAAACTTGCTAAGGAGCTTAAAGCTGCGATTTGTTTAGTTTAAAACTTTCTATACAATCCACTATCATTGACAAACTAAAGTTATTTTAAAAAATAGTTTAACCTTGCCAAACTATCATGGCTAATACAGGACAAACTTTTTCATCACCGATCAATCTCACTCAGAGTCTGTGAAGTCAGTTAACTCATGTGAGCATTTGTACGAGTATATCGTACAACCCTTCTTAATCCAAAAATCTTAAAACTACTTATTCCTTGCTTATCCCACCAAAAGAAGATCTTCAAAACTATTAATGTTTGTCCCAGTTTTGCTGATACATTTCTTCCAGATTCTGTCACACGGTTGAGTGGACAACTAGACATGCGCGGAATTAACGCTTTAACCAGTAACTTTAGCATGGGATTGTTGTTGCAAAATTTGGATGCTGTACCTGCTGCTGTCGCACAAACGCGTTTGATAGGTAAACCCTATCAAATTATGCAAGCTCGGCAGTTATTCGATTTCAAGCAGTTAGATATGGTTGTGATATAGCCTTACGTTTCCCGTGACTTCAATTTTTCCAAAACATCTTTTTCTGAAATTAGCGAGTGGGTTAAGGTAGCTATTGCAGTTTTCACTGACAAATTGCGTGTTTAATTGAAATGGCTGAATTAGCTGAGGTGTAAACCGTGCAACAATATGCTGGTCCTCATTTTTCGTAACGGAGAGCAATTAACGGAGCAGACACCAGGAAAAACAAAAAAGGATTGTTTAATAATTTTCGCTTGAAGTGCCGGCATCATTCCGTTAAGATTGATTGGATTGTAACTAGTATCAAAGCAATTGAGTTTAAAGCTGCAGAACAACTAATTGTTGAACTAGATTTTGCAAAATATTAATTGACAGTATCAAATAATCTGGCGATAGGAAATCACCGAATTTTTTGAAGCTTTAAACACAGATGCAACGCATGTCTACTGCAGAAGGCTTAATTACGTCGCAAAATGTTGTAATGCTTGCAGAAAGGAGGTATTGCTGTTAAGGCTGACTGTAAGGCCCCTTATGAACGATGGGATCAGTTATATCACTGCAACTTACTGTAGCTACAGTCGGAGTACAGAAGAAAAATAGAACATCTACTCTAATCGGTCACGAAATAGCATTACAGAGAGCAAATTTTTACAGTTTTTTCCGACATTTTAACTTCAAGATGCAACAATGCTCAGCAATAGGCTACAATATAGGCCTACCCAATCTTCACTTGTTTTTATACACTGCTATCTAAAAAAATGCACTGTCTATCTATATCAGGGGTTTTTAACGGGGGGTAAATTTACCCCCTAAGGGGTAAATTTTACCTACCGAGGGGGTAAGTTTTCTGAATTAAAGACTAAAGAAAACTTTAATTTTCAGCGATGAAAAAGCAGTAGCGGTATACACTGGGGGTAAATTGTACTTCTTTCTTTCGGCAAGGGGTAAATGAGACAAAAAAGGTTAAGAACCCCTGATCTATATAAACAAGCGTTAAGACTTAATCCTGCCAATGGTTGATATTTCCATTTAATATTAAGGTTTAGACTACGTTATTTTAACTTAATTTTTGCTGAAAAGCTAAGCACTGAGACCAGCTGTTTTTCATAACAATTGAAACACAAATTAATAAAAACAGTGTTTTATCGAATACTGATTGCGAAGCATTTATCATTTTCGATAGCTCACCATCTTTTAAGTTCTGAAAGCAGCAGTCTATGCCTATTGGAAACGACGCAAACCGCAAAAAAATCTCAAATACGACAACAAATATGAAAGAATAGAACAACAAATTTTCAATAATCGCTTTTTATTAATTGTTGTTAGTTCATTACTATCATTTCTAGTTTTCATTTCTTTTTGATGACGCATCTTTAAAAGAGTATGTAGCTTATAAAAGAGATAAATTTATTGTTTATATTATGCTTGTTCAAAGAAACTTTCTAACGACCAAACGTTCTAAGATCAATTAACTGCTGCTTTTGAACTTATCTTAGACATTTCAGCACCATTGTGGCTGTTAAACGTAAACATATTTTACTCTAGAGCTGATAAAAAGCTAGAATTAATTTCTGGATTAAAGTTGATTTTGGTTGGTTTGATAGGATAGAGTCGTTTTTGATGTGCTGCAAGGAGAGATGAAAAGAATCTGGGTTATGCTCTGCAAAGGCTGTTCAGGGTTTGATTTTAGGCCAATGGCCGTATAGCTATCAAAGACTTAAGCGTTTGCGTCCAGATTTAATCATTCACGAAATAGTTTGTAGTGTTTCAGTTTCCTGCCTTGCAAGGCAAAGAGTGTAGTAGGCTGGGACAAAAATATTAAATTTTAACTTTTTATCTTAAAATTAACTTTAATTTCGCTCAATAGAACACTAGAACTTAATTTTAAGTTAAAAATTTTATCAATGTTTTTGCAGACTAACTAAGTTAAGCAAAATGTTAAAGTTAGGTTTAACCAAAAACATTTACTGGCTCGCACTTTTTCTAGCTTTTAGCCTAACTAAAACTGAAAACCAAGTTGAAAACGACCAACATTATGAGAATTACAGCGGCAGTGGTTCTGGAATTGAGTCAATGGACAACGGAAACGTATATTGCGATGATGCAAATGAATTAGCAAAAAAAGATGGAACTAAAGTCGATCCTTTGGACATAATTTTAACCATTTTTTACGGTGTGATTACCACTGTTGGTCTGATTGCAAACGGCTTTGTTTTTTTCGTAGTTTTCAGCCGAGGAGAAATAGGTAAGAGCTTAAAATTAGAAATTCGCTTGGAAAATCTTGTAATAAACACTACTGTCGAAGTTTTTGCAAAAAATTTGATGTAACATGACCGTAAACTCATTAAAGAAAAAAGAGTGCAGATTTTTTATTACTTTTTGACCATTTTAGGCAGAACTATTACAGCCATATACGTGGTGCAGCTGGCTCTGGCAGACACTATATTCCTTCTATCTTTACCTATTTTCGGAATTCAGCAAGTCAAACATGATTGGGTGTTTGGTGAAGGTATTGCTGCGTTTTAGCCTGCTTTTTCTTTTCTTTATTTTTTGGAGGGGGGAGGGGAGGTAGAGCGGGGCACAACATGATTGCATCGATGTTTTACGTTTTGATAATTATATGCAAAAGATATAGCATTAAACCGTTTCAAGGTCGTTTGTTCTAATATCCAAAAGATGTGATCGAAATTTGAGTTGGAGTAAAGGTATTGGTGTTTCAGCAATAACAGGAAGCTAGCGGTTAAGATGAATATTCTTCAGTGCATTAATCATTACAAAAATTAGCTTAATTCAGCTTCTAAAACAGTTTTGTAATTTTTAGGCTCCGCTCGGTTTTACAGTAGCTCACAGTAGCCTATACAATACATCCTTCTATTTAAAAACAAAAGCCGTGGAAATTCAGTCTAACTTGCTGTTGGGTTGAATTGAGAGCAAAAGCACTTATGTAATGTTTTCGTGTTTGGATGCTTTAATTCTTACCGCTTCTCTAGTTACACTTCCTGTTTACTAAAATCATCATCGCTGCAGATACTGCAGATGTGCCAATCAAACTCTTGATTTTGCTAGTACACGTATCAGTTTTTGCCATCAAAATGTTGTGATGAACATATCCTTCGACGAAATCGCCCTGAAAATTGAGATCATTGCAGATCATTTTAATGCAATCAGCTTTCTCACAGCGGATTTGGTTAGACAACCATATAAGCCTATCAAATAAGCAGCCTGTTAATTGGGCAGCTCAACTGAAAACGGCATTGCTAGGAAGTACGTACTACTAAGGGCTTGCAGGAAACTTGCTGATTTTCTTTTTCGGCAAAATTCAATTTTTAAAGTTTATTTTTGGAAGTGAAGTATGCTCAGTTGCTTTTTCAGAACTCTGCACGGTAACTCAGGCGATCAAGTACTTCAATTACTACGCCGGCATTTTCTTTCTCACTGCTATGAGCGTTGACCGATATGTTGCTGTAGCTTACAGCACAAAGGCGCACAAAGTAAGGAGAATTTCAAATTATTTGACTAAAAACTTACTGTAATACTTCCCATCGGTGTTTCAACAAATGAAAATTTGTAAGGCAGTGACTCTCGTCGCCTAATTAAGGTGAGTTGCGCCAGAAGTTTTTCTGGGGGGGAAGGGGGGGGGGAGAGGAAAGGGGAATTGAAGAAAGGTTAAACTGTTTTGTGGGTATCGAAGTACTTATTGATATATTAGCTCAAGTAAAAATTTAGAAGGGGGGAATTTGAGCCCGCTCATCCTCCCTAGATCTTCCAATGTTGCTGTATTGGTGCCGTAGGATCATCGGCCATTGGAGGTGCAAAGCTATTGGTTCTTTTTTGTTCACGGTTTGTAGGTGTATAGGGCTTAGATAAAGCAGTATCACCAAACTTCTCTACTTGGTGAACTACGGGGCTTTTAAAGACTTGACTTTATAACAGTTCAGGTTTACACACAAATAAAAATAAAAAATTTATTAAGCTCCGAACAAAGACCCGCACCATTCTTGCTTGTACTGTTGCTTGGTTGGCTGCTGGTTTGATGACACTTCCAGTGGTTATGAATACAATAACTGTGAATGAAGATGGAATGTTCAAATGCAAAATTCATTTCAACAAAACCATGAATGAGCAAATAGAGTAAGAAGTTTCTTTCTCGATAGTAAGGGTTTGTACATGCTTATTTTCAAGTTAGTTTAGTCCAAATATTTTAGCTCATTACATAAAAGCAAAGTAAAACCAGAGGCGTTCAAAAAATAGGAAACCAGGGCAAATGCCCCGGGGGCCCACGCCGGAGATGGGTAACTTCTTTTTTTGCTGTTTTGCCCCAGGGTCCGAAAATCCTCTCAGCGGCCCTGAGTAAAATTTGCAGGCCGCAAGTGCAGAGTTTTGTTACGTTGATAAAGAAAGCCAAATATGCTAACGTACCCAGCCACAAAGGCCTACACTTGCAGCTTAGATTTTATATTTGTAAAGTATTTGCATCTAGGAAAATGACTTAGTTGAGCATCGAACCCGTAAAGGAGGCTTCGGAGCACACTGCGCTAATCACTTGGCCAATTCTAAAAAATCAGTTAGCCTCCTCCTTATGCTTCGACGAAGGACTGACTTCTGTGTAGTTTATTTGAGTCTTCTGCATTTCTTGCAGTTTAACAAATGCTTTTTGTTTGTTAGGCCTGAGTACGCGTATGAGGATGAAATGTTTGGAAGTGCAGAATCAGGTAACAACGCATCTCCTTCTGAAGAGGAAGGTGAGGGGCTGATTTTTTTTTTGAAATTTGACAGTTTTCGCTGACTTTTGGCAACCAGGACGGCTATTTTGTCTACGAGTAGGCTATATATATTGGCCTGCTATAAGTCAATTGAGAGCAAAAAATTACCTTCGGTTAATGTTTGACGAAAGGTTGCTGTTGCTATTGCAATATGCTGCTTCAAAATGAGAGCCTTTGGTCACTAAAATTAGTTTTTGTGAAGTAACACCTTAATCTAGGCTCACAGCCAGTATTTTTGATGAGTAAAGTAACCTGATAAAACTGTTGTATGCACGCTAGGCTTACTTTTTTAATGATTACGAAAATGTAACTGCACCTTTCTCATTGGGTCTACAAAACCACCCTTTTAGATGGAGATGTCAGAAATGAAGAAAGTTTCCTTATCTGTTCAACCCGCACTCGTTCCACATACAACACATGGATCATTATCAACTTTATTCTTGGATTTTTGGTCCCCTTTTTTATTATAAGTAAAAATTATCATTTTATGCGGTGATTATTGCAATATTTATAATAAGTTCACACTGCAAAGTCTTGCTGCGATGTGGTAATATGTTTCAGCTAAGCCTGAAAATGGCAGTCGTAACGCACACTTGAGCTCACAAAATTTACATACGCTCAATAGCCCACAACGACTATTTCCTAAGCCCCTCTGCTCATCATAAAACTTGACTGATTTAAAAGCACGCACAATCTGGCTGTTCTTATCGAACTTAAATGACAGTGGAAATGCGACTTGCGGCTTCCTTCCTCTTAAAATAAAAAAATCTGTTCCTCTTATCATTAAGGAGATCAATGCATCCATAGCACCAACTGCGTTTGGTCTCTTCGTATTTGCGCAGGTTGTCCACCTGTCCATATATAGCATGTTGCGACTCGTGAATAGTGAAGAGCTCACGAGTTGCGACATATTATATGTTATGGACATTGGACAATCTACACACACACAAAAAGACCAAACGCAGTTGGTCCTGTAAATACATTGGACTCCTTATTGATAGATGGAGCTGACAATATTCTTTGCCTTCGTACCAGCCTCAACCTGTTTAGGTGGTGCTCATCAATAATAGTCTGGGACAGTGGCGTAGCCACGGGGGGGGGGGGGGATTGGGGATTACAACCTCCCCCAGTGAGCTTCAAATGACGTCATACATAATTGAAACTGTGCGAACAAAATGCATCATTAGTGAAGCACTCAAAATTAGGGGTCAAAAATATGACAAACTTTCTTTAAAAATTGTTCAAAAAGCACTAAAATGACCATTGCAGTATGTAAATTTTCAAAAATTTTTCGGGGGAGCATGCCCCGGACCCCCTAGAGTCGTTTTTGACACTTAAGTTGCTTAAAATTAACTCTGCCGGAAAAAATACGCTTGAAAAAGTGACTAAAATTGATGCTCTCTCCCTCAAAAAATTTTTGAATGCGCCCCTGACATAAAACATTTTCAAAAGGCTTATTTACGCCCGTTTCCGAGTTTAAACGTCTTTGCATTCAGTCAACATTCAACCTAATTCAAAATTACATGCACCCCACCAAAACTCTCTGGATCCACTCCTGTATACAACGTATGATCAAATGTGATGTCATTCTCAATCCCCCCCTCATTGCAAAATCCTGGCTACGCTAGTGGTCTGGGATATTAGTATTTGTTATAACCTCTATTGGAGGGTTACTTTGGTTAATCACTATTAAACCAGTTCTCGCAAGCAGCCAGATGACGTAGTGGATAAAGTCATCGCTGTCGGTGCGAAGATCCGGGAATCGACTCCCCTGCCAGTCAAATCGGACATAGCGTGACTGATGGCTCGCCACTGCAGCGACGTTTCCTCCAAGTTCAAAGTTAGATTACCCAGGCGCTAAGTTTTGTAGATGGACCTTGCAATTCGTTACACACTAGAGCGCATTATCGCGAGTACAATAAAGATTCGATTTTTTGATCAGTTTGCGGAATTTTGCTGCTGCCTTTGTCATTGAATGCTAAACTGAGTGCATTTTTTCAGCTGTCAGTTACTTGCTGATTTTGACGCATGTATATGAATCTGAAGAGAAGCTCTCTAGCGTCAAAGGCAACCCGAATTCAGCAATGAGAAAACGTGTTACTCGCATGGTGGCAGTATTGGTACTTTGTTTTGTGGTATGCTGGCTGCCATATCAAATATTCATCCTTTTAAGAATTGAAGGTAAAAATTTGATGTAAAATAAAAGAATCATGCCAACTTCCAATTCAAATTCTTCCAATTTGATGATATTGCTCTTAGCAAGTATACAGCCATCCCATTTCCGTATTGATTTCGTTGGGTTCAGGTTGGCAACTGACAAAATTCCTTATTTTAAAAAGATAGGCGGCAACGCGGCACGCTTTATGAAAAGTAAGATAGTTGCAGCAGAGCTACACTTTCTTACCAAAACAAGAACAATGCAAAAGAAAGTAGAGAAAAAAAATTGTTGCGTGACGATAAAAGGAGCACTAAATTGCTCGAATATGTTGAATTGAGAGGAAGAATTAAGTTTATGATGATGCTGTATGTAGGTATTTACGTCACTCCGTTAGTCTGCTCTACTCTGGAAGATTTTTTGGCGACTCTAGGATTTTTGAACTCCGCTTTGAATCCAATTTTGTACACTTTTTTGGGTCAAAATTTTAAAGAACGTCTACGAGACAGCGTCCGTAAAACGCGAATCAATTTGTTCGGAAGAAATTTTCGTGCAAACAAAATCTATAACCGCAGCAGTTGTAGCGAGAAAAAGGTAAGTCACCGTAAGTGGTTGACTCGATCAAGTGATAGCGTTGGTCTCTTTGCAAAGACAAGATTGCGCTTCATTGATCTCTTAACTACTCATTGCCAGCTTCTCCTCCACATGAATAGTTACTTCGAACGTTCGTTTTATTTCGCACTCAATTTAAATACATTAAATTTTGCATTACATTCACAACACATCGCAAGTATCTGTAAGTAGCATACTCAGCAGTCATGAGAATGTATGTTAACTGGTTACCCTTTATCGTGCACTCTAGGTCGTAGTGTAGGCCTACTTGGGATAGGTAGCGGGGTTGCACGTTTTCTCATGACTGCTGAGTATGCTACTTACAGATACTTGCGATGTGTTGTGAATGTTGCTCAGTCAACTGTCCTTTTCCCATTAAATTTTCATCTCTGTGACCCAATAGGAATAAAATCTTACAGTGTATGGGGTAATAAAATCTTAAATGTATTTACCCTATTTCTTTGATGTTTTTTTATTGTAGGAGTGTCGAAAGCTTCATGGCAGCAGATCATCTTGTAAATACGGCCGGGGAAGTTGCTCTGATGCGCCTAAAAGTAGCCACAAACCAATCAGTCAAGCAGACCAAGCAAGTGTGCTTCTTTCACGAAAAAGAGTCGACATAATTCGACCTCACTACAGCATACAAGAGGTAACTCAGCTAAAAATTTGCGAGCCCTTGCATGGCATAATTATGGTAGCGTCACTTATAGCTTACAGTATTTGCGTACTCGTAAAAACGTATAGAGGTACTGCAATTGCCAATTTGTGGCCACCTGACCCTGTCCCAGCGATGCCAGATCAAAATGTAGGGTTGGTCGTTTTCCCGGATCTTCATTTATACCTACCCCGTTAAAAATGCCTTTTTTTTCTTGGAAAAAACTATTGCCATCGACTTCGTAGAACTGAAAATTTTTTAATAACTAAAAAGCAATATCCTTCCTGGCCTACTGGCTGATGAGGGCTAATAGCCCGAAACAGCACTGTCCCGCTCTACGGTAAAAAATTTGTTGATAGCTTTTTTGATGAAGGATTCAAGAATGAAGACTTGAAGAGTTTTTGGGGTGATGTTGTTGGCAGCAGCTGTAAATTCGCGTTTCCGGTTGGCCTATTCAAAATCTTGAATGTTTAAACCAGTGTTTAAGTACTGCTTATTTTTTAGAATGGGAAGATAGAAATCAGGCGCACAAATGATACTGAATTTACACGAATCACTCCTCCCACAAGCTCGTCCGAAAAGCTGTAGCCTAAAGTTTTTTGTGGTCTGAGCCATTTAGTAGCATGTGTGAAGCTTCAAAGACAATTTTTCAGTTTTCGAGGCTAAATGCTCAGCTTCGATTAGCATATTTTAACATGTAAAGTCTAACTTAGTCTGAGATAAAGACATTTTGCTCCAAAAGTTTTTGTAGTAAGATTTCGTTGTATTTTTTAAAGTAACTTTGTAACATAATTTTTTTCAAAGTACCGTACATTGAAACTATCGTAGGCTATTCAGGTAAAATAGTCATTAGTTTTCACCTCTTGAAACATTTGCTCCTTGTACATTCGTTTTAATTTTGCTTTGAGTGACGTTTTGCTTACCAATGGTTTGACCCAACGAGATATCAAATAGCAGATTTCCTACGTCATGCACACCATAAATTTACGTCTGCAGTATGTTTTTTCACCATTATACATCTTGTTTTACTAAAATTTTGATGCTCTATTGATACCTGAGTAAATCCATTGTGCAAAAAGACATTTTTATAAAACATGAGCCAAACAGTAGGTGCTATTTTGCAGATATAGCGTAATTCCCAACAACTACAAAAAGCAATTATTATTCTGTCCACATTTCCAATTTTCTTGGGTTTTAGGCCCGCGATTCTTGGAACCAAGGACCTACAACTGCAAATTGGACATGTGAACAGCCCACAAAAATTCAACAGGAGGAAAGGGTGAAAAAGGGTCTCCAAATCTTCTGAAAACTATTGCTTCAGTTTGTGTATTAAATTTATACCCTGCTATTTGCACTCAAAATTGTTTTTGCATTATATGAAGTTTTGTGCGCCTACTGCGCAGACTCAATAGTAATTCATGCCGGCAAATAGTTTTAACTTTAGTAATTGTACGCACGAAAAAAACATTTTTCTTTGCGCTCTCAGTGTGTTCATTTTAATAAAAGATGATGGAAGAAAGAGCAGAAGTCTGGCTTGGAAGTACGAGCTGACTAAATGAGTATGAAAAATATTCTTTTAAAATAAGAATTAAAAATTCAACTGCTGTTGAGGGAGATTGCAAAGTGAGATAACGCTCTTCAGGTTGGCAGCTACCTACCTACAATCTTATATGCAGATCAAAGTCAGATGCAATCGGCTTCAGCCGTGAATGCAAACCGTCACGTAAGCTTAGGGCATGTCGCTGACTATCGAAATTCAATTGTGATGTCAAATTTCGACCTTGGGGCTGGTTTTAGCTCACGTTTGCAAGACATTTTCGGGTTAAACCCCCTTCACATCCGCTCTGTTAGCTTAGGTAGAGAAATATAGGCTACTGTGCCTAAAATTCATTGATACTTGACTCATAATCTTTTAATCTAATTTGCTATTTTACGAACACTTGAGCAATAACCAATCGTACGATGTCTTGAGTCTTTTCAAGTTGCTTATTTATTTTCCTATCACGAGAAAGCGATCATAGCGCTACAACGAGCTCGCTTAAGAATTGCCGGCCACCTGTCCACCACACCAAGATGGGGGAAGCCTGCTAAGTGCCTTTCCCAATGGCGCAAGTAAACTTGCTGCCTTGTTCTCCACACTGCCCTTCAATGCTGAGCGTCAAGCAGGGAGGTGTGAATACCAATTTTAAAGTCATTGGTTTGACCCGACTCGGAGTTTTACCCGAATCTACAGCTCCAGAGGTGGACGCTCTTATCACTCGGCCATCTGAGCTGCTTCTAGCTTAGAAGTGCTTCCAATCAGGAGTAGCCTCAACAGCTATCAAACAATGCAAAATTTTACAATCATGTTAGAAACATGCAATAATAAAAACGAAATAGCACACGACGACGAAATTAATAATTCAGCTTGTGGAAGCGAAAGTCATAAGTACAAAAATGAAACAGATATAGCAATAGCAACAGTAACATACTCATTACTCAAGACTTTAAAAGGAGACAAATCTTAACCGATGACACAAAATTTTTTGGATTCAACGTTAGAAATAGTTGTGTTCTTCACAAGCAAGAAAGCTTCGAGAGCGAAGCTAGTGTTTTAAAGGAATGAAGAAGTGGTTGCAATCCAAGTTTTGCGGCATAGGCTCGAGCGAAAAAGCGGGCATGTCATAGTCGATACAACTTCCGACGAGAAGCGATCAAGCATTATCAAGCAAAAAAAAGTAATTTGTAATACAATGCAGGTTTACTGCTGCAAAAAATACAAAATATTACTACTAAAAATTTCAACTCTGAATCCCTCCATACATTTGCCTGGCATTATTGCCGCTCTGTTACAGGATTTCTACCATTTATCTTTTACAATGAATTTTCCAGGCAAATTTTTTTCCATTTTAGCCAATAGGCCGATAAACGCAAGTAAAAACAGAAAAAAGGATGAGCAACAAAAGCGTATAATAGAAGACTCTGCAACTGCTAAAAAATACGGTACTCGATGCTAATAAGCGGTAGACACCACCAACAAATGGCATGAACACGTAGTGAGTTTTCCAGCAATTACGTTCTGATCAAAAAACAAACTCTTGCTCATTGCATTCTAATAAGCAAGGCTGAGGCTGACATTAGCCTGTTCGAAAAAATTGCGAAAACAGTTTTAAAACAAAGTGTCAGTAGGCTCCTTTGGCCAATTACAAGCAGTAACAGTACCCACAGGCCCAAAGCAGAAGTCTTTAAAACAAGACAAACCAAGTAGACGTGATTAATAAATTGCGTGAAACCATTTAAAAACATGCAACAAGGCAGTCATTTGCATTCTTCATAAACTGTTTCGCTGAGCAGCACTTCCTTCCTACAAAAAATAACTATTAAATACAGAAACCTTTTTGAAAGTTCAATACAATTATGTGAGAACATACAGCGTTTCTTTGGGGTAGCGTACGTACAATCGTACATACATGCTATAAGCGAAGATAGCCTTTCAAAACGATAAATAAAAAATCAAGACCAACTTTTAACTACCTTTTCTATTGAATGTTTCAGTAGTGGTTTCTTCACAGGTTGAAATTCAAGCAAAGCTGTTTTCTTTCCATCTTTTTCATTATCAGTAAAAACTGATGTAAATCCAGTCGAAGCTTGCTCATTCTTGGCTGGTTGCACACGAGAAAAATGGAGTCCAGAAAATCTCTTTGACAGTGAAGCTGTCTGAAACTAAAGAACCTATGATAAAAATAATATATTTGCCATCACTCTTTGACAATGGTGAACCTATAAAGATAATTAATGCAGTAGGTAGTGTGAAGCAGCTGCATCAGTTGTTTTCGTTTCTGGATTTGATGACCAACTCTATAACACACTGTTTAAACTTTGAATGATGGTAATTTAAGTGGAGCAACGCTGGCCCAGATGGTGTACCCAAGCCATATGCCTTTGAATGTTACGCTTTGGCAAATTATCTTTCTCCCTATTGATTGATTAACATTTCATAAAAAATCTATTACTGAGAAAAAATTAGAAAGTTTTTTCAAGAAAAAAATCTGCTATTCATTAGTCTATCCTCTCAAAATGTCCTAGTGCATTACGCAGTAATTACTGTTAGGTTTTTTGGCGTTGTGAGCCATGTACGCAAACAGACCGTTCAGCATACTGGAAAACCGACAATACCAATCTTTTTAAAAAAAGTACCCAGCCATGCCAAGTACATCCAACAAAGTTATGAAGCAATTTTGAATGCAAACAGTTAGAAAATCTATAACCTTTATTATCACCAACCTTATTTGTGTTCCTCCAATGTCCATTTGTAACAATTCTACTCCCATTTTGCATCCTGCTCCGAGTTTTCTTCCAACTGTCCGAAAGACGTTTTCGGAAATTTTGCCCCAAGAAAGTGTAAAGAATCGGATTGAAAACGGAGTTGGAATATCCAATGATAGCAGTGTATGTTTCAAGCTGGTAGCATAGGATGGGATCAGAAAAAATCGAAAAGCCTAAAATGACAAGAAAAATGAAAAATGAGAAAACGTGTCAAAAATACAAAAATTCACGAACTGATTGAGCTAGAGGGATAAGTAATTCAAGCATTCACCTAAATTTTAAGCTTTTTTATGGTAAGAACACGAATAAAACCTCTACAGCAGTGGTTCTTAAACTGGGTTCGATCGAACTCCAGGGGTTCGGCGGACATCAAGAAATTGAAGGCACCTACAATTAGAAAAACGCAACGTGGTCTAATGTTTTATTTTGCGCAAAACTAATGTGTAGTCTCTAGTGATTAATGAAAGTAAGTTTTTAATAACTAGACAAGTATTGCGTTTTGCACAACCTTGGGTGTGCACTGCGCAATTATTACGTAACTTAAAACAGGTGCAAGGCACTACAAAACTGTTTGTAGTGCCTGCATGCTTTGCTGATGATGACAGCTGAATCTGTGTTGTCGAAACGTCCAGTTTTGAGATTTACAGTGGCGTTATTTTTCCTCCTTAAGCTATTTTCGTCCCATATTTATTGTATTCCGAAGTACTGTTTATACTTTACTTGAACTTGTAACCCTATGGTTAGGAGACTACCATTGTTAGATTTTGTGCTCTACTCGTTTCAAAACATTTTTTAACTTTAATTTTAGCAGGGGTTCGGTGAGCACCTGCATGAAACTTGAGGGGTTCGGTAGCATAAAAAGTTTAAGAACTACTGCTCTACAGACTGTTTCATCAGGAGGTATAAATTTAAATATTAACAGTTTAAACCTGGTGCCGAAGATTCTAAGGTAAAGTTATGCTATGGGCCGTAAATCTGGCGTACATTAATGTAAAGATAAAACGAACAGGTAGAAACGTCTTCACTACATACAGCAGCTCTAAAAACTCGAGCTTGATAGTCACATAGGTCGGTACTTTGCAAAGCCAGACTGTGAGCGAAAAGGCGCAGTCGGAATACGGTGTTACAAAGGGGATACGAAAGAACGGGTTATAACATTAACGATCGTTAAGTAAGCGAATTGGTAATGATAGATGTAAGGTGCGTGGGAAGTTCAAGGTTTAACAAATAGTATAAAATAAAAACCGGACGGATCAGTGTGGATTTGTGATTTTGAAATTTTTCAATTCTAAATTTTAGACTATATATATTAATATGTTCTTTTATGCGTCTATTCGCACAAACAGCAAAATGAGCATTTTATCATCCTGGAACTGCCCCCTGAGATTTATTAAATTTTCGAAGAAATGAGTTCCATTTCTTTTTTAACTCAGATGAAAAAACGCATTAATTAACACTTTTCCAAGACCACAATTTCTAGGCACGTACCTTTTATCATCAACATGGTGTAAACTTGGTAAGGAAGCCAGCAAAGCCCAAAGCATATAACCAGAGCAATAACCATAAGTGTTACTTTGTGTCTGATTGAGTTACTTTGAGAACTGGAGTTGACATGAGTGTTTGTTAATCGTTCTTCTGACTTTTTGAGTTTGCTTAAAATTAGAAAGTAGCTGACAGCTGCAAAAATAAGTTTCAGCAATTAATTCAACAGTCAGTATCGATTTTAAAAATCAATTTTAGGCGTGCAAGCGTGATAGGACAATACGCAGAGACACAGCAAAACGAAAATCACTTTGACAAATCAGTTTCACAAATTATCGTGGTTTCTCGATACAAACCAAATTATCTAATATAACACTCTTAATTTCATTACAATTATACAACCCAACCAATTCGCTTGAAAAAAAAAACTCAAATTTTTCTCAAGTTTCGAGTGACACTGAATCTAAAAAACGTTTGTTTGGTACGCATCAGATGGCCGAGTGGTACAAGAGCGCTGTTGCAGGACGATCTTTGTTTTTCGCTTCGTTTGGTGTTCGAACTCGCATCCACTGTTTGTTGGTAATTTATGTTGTGTAGGATACAAGTTGACCCACAAAAAGCTCGTTTCACATTTTTTCAACGCATCAAGATACTTCACCTCTTTATTTACTGCACCCTTTTTTCGTATAGGTTTGCTTGCTGTGGTTGGAGATTTTAGACAAGCTTGTACCGTCGGAGAGCAAGCAGCAATTTTGGTTTCTGGTATACCAGTATTTTATTTGCTTAAAAAAGCTTGGTCGTTAGCAAAAATTACTCTGGATCAACTTCGAGGAATTTTCGCTCTGCTGATTTTCTTGAGTTAACGAATAAACATTTAAATTTTATTTTATCTGAATTGGTTAATGGTTATATCAGCAAAAGAGCGAAGACCCAGGAGTTCCTTCTGGGACATCAAAAGGGCAGACGCTAGTAGTAAATTTAGTGCGAGTTCTTAACAAGGGCCCGCCTCGGGAACTGTAGACTGGGGTTTGATTCCAAGTCGGGTCAAACTGATGACTTTAAAGGGTGTTCACAGCTTCCCTGCTTGACGCTCAGCTGTGCGGAGAATAAGCCGGCAAGTTTACTTGTTGTGCCATTGGGAAAGGCACCTGGCGGAATTCCCCTGTCTTGGCGTGGTAGACAGGAGGCCGGCAATTCCTTAGCAAGCTCGTTACAGCCCTTTGATCGTTATAGCCGTTATGGCCCTTTCTTGTAATGTGAGGATAAACATGCTACCAAGTACCTCACACTCAACGTTTCAGCCCATTTACCAGTCAAAGTATTCATGACTGAGATAGAAGATCCAATTATCATTGGATTGAAATACCGAACATACTGTTTTAAAAAGCAGAAGTCCACCATCCCAATATGTTTTCGCCTTTGAACTAAGCAAATACTTACTTATCACGACAAACGGAAGAACATAGCCGACTACAAAACGAAAAATGTCATAGACCATTGATGCGTATGGTTGCAATTCGCGTTTACAAACGACAGTGTCGGTATCATTCTCGATTTCGTAATTGATTTCAAATTCGTCAGAATAGTTAACGTAAGTAGTTGTGTCGCCATTTTCGTCATACAATAATTCAAGATCATCTTCATCTTCATCCCAAACAATTCTATAATGCGTGATGCAGGGTTACAAGATTTAAGAAAGCAGTTGCGTCAAAACAAGAAATGTGGTAAATTCGAATTTATTTACCGTTATATATGCAATTAACAAAACAAAAATTTCGTCCTATTAAAACTTATTTGTATTCTACTCTTAGCCCTTCAACAATAGTACCTTCCATTAGATACAGTTTCATTAGATGATATAGTTACAGAATCGTACCCAGGAATTTGAAGAGGGAGGGGGGGCGCAATCTAAAGCCGTCCGTTTTCTGCCCAAAATCAAGTGAAGAGCAAAAAAAAGGTCATCACGCCCCCAGATTGCTCTTTATGCGTATATCACCTTTAACCACGAAAGTTTTGTGCATTTGTCTGCGGGGGTGGGCGCGGCCGGGGGGATACGCCCTTGAGTTAAGCAACCAAAACGGGAAAATAACTAGGCTTATTTGAGCAAAAAAGGGTGGTGGGGTAGCTAATCAAACTTAGAGTACGGGGATTAGAAATCGATAGGTTTCTGGCCCAGGATTTGAATTCCAAGATGGGGGTTGCGTTGTCGTCTAAATCAGATAAATTCCGCAGTAGCACAATTCAAATTTATAAACAGTCGCGTTTTTGCCGTCAAAATCAAATTTGAATTATAAACTGAGCGTGTTTGCACAATTGTAAGAAGTTAGGAGAAAGCAAGCACGGCAGTCTCAATTTTAAGCGCTTATATAATACAGTGAGTGACTGATGTTTCATAGCGTGATTGATGTTTCATAACTGTTATGGTCAATTGAGGTAATGCGCGTGCTTTTTCTGAAAAAAACGGTGTAGCTTCACTTACATTAGAGAAAAAAAAAACGAAAACGCACCGACAAATACATCATTGCATAGACCTCCTTTTCCAAAAAAAAAAAAAATTGGATCGCTAACTCCCTACCGTTACTTACGCGGCAATTATACGTACAATCCGCGCATTTAACCCTTTTTGGCTAAACCGCGGCAAGCGCATTGCAATGATGGTGCGCGCATTTCAAGGCGTGTTATGTGCTAATAAGCCCATTTACATGTTATTAAGCGCTTTGTGACGTAGGCCAATTCTATTTGCTTTTCAATTCGCTGCGACTACTTGTTCACACGCAGTTTGCAGTCCGCAAATGACTAATAGGCATGATAGCACTAATGGGGAAGAATGGGGGAGAATGGATGGTGGGGTAATGGGGAAATTTTTGGTGGTTGGGGAAGTTGGGTCAAGTATGGGGGAAATATGGAAGGAGTGTGGAAATGTGTTGGGGTGTGGGGGAAGGTAAGGAAAGGTGTGGGAAGATGTGTTGGGAATGTGGGAAGTGTGTTGGGGTGTGGGGGATGGGGAGTAGGTGTGTGAAAGTGTGTTTGGGGTGTGGGGAAATGTGTTTGGGGTGTGAGGAGAGGTGTGGAAAGGGTGTTGGGGTGGGGGCAATGTGAGGGGAGGTGGAGGGAAGTGTGGGGAGAAATGCGGGAAAATCCGGGGGAGCGGGCAAGTGTGGGTAGAAGGGTGGTGTCACGATCTGGAACCCCAACTTTCTTGACCCCAACCCCCCGACTCCAACTCCCTCGACCCCAACCGCCTCGACTCCAACTCCGCTGACGCCACCTCTTCCGACCTCGACTCTTCCGACCCCAACTCCCTAACCCCCCCCTGACTCCAACTCCGCCGACCCTGTGTTTTTTGGCCGCAACGCACATTTTCGCTTTTTTTAAATTGCGGGTTAAATGCACGCTTTGTAGAATATCTGGAAGAAAGAAATGGAATTTTTCCAAACTTGATCGCAATCTAGTTCGCCTTATACTACACCTACTGCACAAAAAAACGTTCAGTTTTAGTCTTCTGTGAAGAAATAATAGCAAAGTTTCAAAACTCCCTCGCAAACTTGATTTTCCAGCATTACGGGGTGTTTTCCGCCAAACTAATGCCACTACCAAACGCGCTTAAAAATTTTGTTCAAGATCTATTAAGTTGGTGAGGAATACGTGTTCTAGAAGATGAAAAAGGAAAGAGGACTGAAAGTAATGCCGTTCAAAAGTTATGTAATGAAACGCGCAATACAATGATTTTAAGTTTTAAGTTTTGCGCGCATTACCTCAGTTGACTATATAGCACAAATCTTACAAGTTAAAGGCGGTATCATTGGGTGTTTGATGTCCTGGAAACATGATTCTGCAAACGTGATCATCTTCCACGTCATCAGTTTTTGCGTACATCAGAACAGGCAATGATGCCAAAATTGAGGCAATCCAAACACCGGCGCACACAAGTAACGTGCGAGTGATGGTGCGAATCTAAACAACAAACAAAAATGCAGATAATACAAAGATGATGAATCATCTCAAAATTATTTATAACACATATAAATATATTGATTGCAAAACGTAGAGGAACATGTGGTAGGTGGTATGCACACTTACTACAACATGCTAGGCATAAGCATTCTTTTTCGCCGGCACAGTGCTCCACAAAGGGGAATTAAAGTACCGGCAATAAATGATAAGAATGCATGTAGGACTAGCAATTTACAATGGTACAGATTTCAGCTTTGGGTCATGAAAAATCTAAGCCACAACTCAAATTGAATCATGATGACGTCACAAAAAATCATGTTAAGGTAGAAATTGACACGAAAAAGGAGGCGAAAACATCTTCACGCAAAATGACACAATCACAAATTAAGACAATGGCACGCCTCAGCTTTGTAACTCTTTAAGTCGACCAGTTTTTGGACATTAACCAAGATTAATGCAAGAAAAAAATTTTCGCGGCCGTAATTAACTAACTAAGCAAAGACTTACACAATTACTTGTTTTTTCTAATTTCAAATACTTCTTTGGTATTTTTGCTAGTGCAAGCAGTAATCAATTTTTGGTTTGAAATAGGCGAGTTTCCACTTAATTCTTAGGTGGTGTAAAAAGGAGACCGACGGCAATTTTTGTCAAACATTCAGTGGTGGGCAAGTTACTTTTAAAAAGGAACTAGTTACAGTTACAAGTTACTTCGCAAAAAAAGTAACTTAGTTACAGCTACAAATTTAAAGAAGTAACTAGTTACAGTTGCAAGTTACAGTTACTTCTGCGCATGCCGCAAAAAACAAAAAAAAAACACTATTTATTCTTAACATGTAGAGCCCCATGCCCCATGGTGTGTATTCAAACCAAAGTCATTCATCTTTATGTTGAAACCAAACCAAAGTGCGATTTTAATACGATAAACGCTTGTACAGTGATAACAATTGAGATTACCTTTCAAAAACAATAACATTTCAAAGTGATTATCACTCAGCCCACAGCGCCCCGGCTTTAAAATGTCTTTTCCAATGCGAAAAAGTCGTTCAATTGCAGCACTATAGAAGCAGTGGCCAAAGATGGGCACCTATCGAGATAATTAATCGGCGATAAATTATTACCGATTATCGTTATTGCTCAAAATAGTTTGGATTCACCTTTTACCGATATCGCTTTTGGAATACATTTTGTTGTCGCCGATAAACTATCGCGATAATCGATTCTTTACGCACACAGTGTTCGAAGTTAGTGAGTTGGCGCTATGGAAAAAATACATGGTGTCCACATAGTCTTGTTGTTATTTAAAATTTTTTTTGTTTTGTTTGATGCCACAACAGAATCCGTGAACTGCTCTGTTCTTCAAAAATCTATAAAAACATTTTTGCAATTTGACTTAGCAAAAAAACTTCGTTTAGAGTATTGAAAATTTACCGCAACATTTATCGGCGATGATTTATCGATTACCGATATCGCTTTAAAAAATTGAGATTTTTCGATTATCGGTATCGCTCAGGGTTTTTTGAAGCTATCGATTATCGGTATCGCTATGGTACAAAAGGGTTTATCGTGTCCATCACTGGCAGTGGCGTAGTGGTAGCGAGCAATTTAAAATAAAGGGGGGGGACATTATTTCGACATTTTTTCAAGCGTAGTTTTTTAATGGCAGAACTAATTTGAAGTTGAATGCGACACAAAAACGATCTGGGGGGTACGGGTGTATGCCCTCCCGGAAAAACTTTGTACTGGCTATTTTAGTGCTTTTTGAATAATTTTCTGGAAAATTTTGTTTAAATTTTTTGACTTTGATTCTGAGTGCTTCACCAAAAGATGCATTTTGTTCGCACATTTTCGATTATGCGTGCTTAAGGCGTAAGACGTATTATCGCGGAAGAGGTTCAAAATTATGAAAAATTGTAGCCTATTTATCAAAAACGTTTTTGAAAATGGCTGGTGGGGAATGCATACCCCTAATTCTACCTCTCTAGATGCGCCCCTGGCTATAAGCTACGAAAACTATCAAAAGAGTCTGGCATACCGGAATTTCAGTCACTTGGCACCATTAATTAGTTCTTTTTTACTAAAAGGCAAAATCAAAAGGGGGACAGGGGGAGGGGAGCATGGCACAATGCCCTCCACAAATACGCTCCTGACTAGAAGGAAGAGCATTATTGTAATGAATGAAAAGTTGCGTAAGTTCTTCATGCATAAAAGCGTTTGCATCAACAGTGTGTGGGGGGGGGGGGGCAAAAAAGAATTCCTTTACTTTATCGACATTGGCACATTGCTAGATTTTCATCGCTTAGATTGTGCGAAGAAACAGCCAAAAAAACTGTCACTTGAGCTTGCATCCCGGTCGTTGTCTGTGTCACTACTTGTCGAAGTGTCTAGAGCATTGTCGGTTGCCTTGTTTATTTAGTACATTGATCATTTTTCTTCTCAATGTGACCTCAGTTTCAGTAGGCTTGTCAAAGAACCAAGCTCATTATTATGAAAGAAGTGAAACTAAATAATTTTTTTCCGTTTTTTTAGCGGACGAAGATGCCCCATAAAAGTAACCGTAACTTTTGAGGTTCTTAAGTAGTTACTAGTTACAAATTCCGTTACACTTGCACAAAAGTAACTTAGTTACAGTTACTAAAAAAGTAACTAGTTACAAAAGTAACTAGTTACTGCCCACCACCGCAAACATTCATACATAAGAACTGCGTGCTGACAATATGTATTTATTGCTCGTGCGTCTTAAACTTTCAAATTGTACTTGACCTCTTTTGCTGGAAGGACACAATTAATATAGGAACTCCAGCAACAATGTTTTAACTTAGCCTACATTCGTGAAAGAACTCAGTCGAGAAAATAGTACTTAAAACAAAACTTCTCAACTTTTTGTAGGTATATTTTGAAGGCTAAACAAAGTAAACAGCTGATATAAATGAAGGGAGTCTTAAACTGGGCTTTGCATCGACTAATAGAAAATATGAGAAAGTCTTCGAAAGAATCACGTTCTTTAGTAAATTGGTCGTAAAATATATGGGAATATTTATAACTACGCATTTACTTTTAAGCGTTTTAGGCATCTTTTGATGTTAACTCCCTACAGCACCTATATAAATAGAAATTTTACGCGATTTAATTTTTCGGATAAGTTGATTTTCAACTGAAAGTAAACATTTGTGGTAATACAAGGAGTTGACATTACATAAATAAAATTGAAAAAGGCTTCGGATTTGGAAAGTAGTTTTGAAAATAAAATATAAACCATCTAACAGAAGATAGTGTCACACACAACAAATAAAACATGAAACACAGTATAACAGCATAAACAATGAAAAATAATGAATCGGGGCAAAATCGCCTACCTGTCTCGCTTTTGTGCTGTATACCACTGCAATGTACCGGTCTATACTCATCGCTGTCAGAAAGAAAATTCCGGCGTAATAATTGACGGTTTTAACGGTTTGACAAAGCGTACAAATTGCTGCAAATTACACCAAAATTTAAACTGAGAACTGAAGGCAAAGCGGTTTCAATGGTTTGAAATACCGGTACTTAGATTTAGTACATTACTTCTAGAATTGCTCCAACCATACTTTTTATCTACCATTTACTCTCGGAGTAAAGGTGATGTTTAAACGTTGATTGATCTGTTCTATACCATTATTCACTAAACATTTTCATCATAATTTAAGTAAGCTGTAAATCAAAACACCAACCTACAGTTTTTGCGTAAACAGAGAGCTATTTAACAGCTCAGATGGCAGTGTGGTAAGAGCGTCCGCCCCTGGAGGTGAAGACACGGGTTTGATTCCCAGTCGGGTCAATCAATGACTTTAAAATTGGTATTCACACCTTCCCTGCTTGACGCTCAGCATTGAAGGGACAGTGTGGAGAACAAACCAGCAAGTTTACTTGTTGAGCCGTTGGTAAGGGCACTTAGCAGGATTCCCCCATCTTGGTGTGGTAGAGATAGGTGGCTGGCAACTCCTAAGCGAGTTCGTATAGCTCTATGATCGCTTTCTCGTGATAGGAGGATAAATATGCAATTAAATACAAATTTCTCCAAGCTACCACCATCAAAGGAGTCAATCTATAATGAAAAACACTTACCTGATCCAAAATCCCAATGATGATTAAGATGTTGTATTGCGAATAGAGGCAGCACAATCAGTAATGCGCAGTCGGCTATCGCAAGCTGTACAACGTATATCGCTGTGACTGTCTTAGCTGAAAATGAAAATGATTAGCTTGTTTGCTACAACACAAATGTGCTGATTTACATAAACTATATACGTACAGAACTTGCATGTGAAGTAATGGACCAGCAGCATACGCAGAGGGCTCCTGTGCGCGAAAACCCCATTAGGCCTCTCACGATACACGTTAAAATCGTTATTTCACTCACATTTTTCCAGAAAAATTGTGTGTACGCCTGTTGTGGGTTTTCAATTTCGGATGTGAATCAGCAAAAGTTTAATTTACTGTACACCAACATAGTTTTATTCTTTTCTTACCAGTACGCGTACTTGATTCTCGGTATTAAGCAACTTGATTATTTTGGTTGCATTTACGTGAGTAGGTCTTTAATGGAAACACCAATTTTTAAGACACAATAACGAAGTCAACAACATACTGCACTTATAACCTTAAATTGGTTTTCTTAAGCAAAATATTTTATCGTGATGGAAAACGAAACCACTCAAGGGCCATTTTACATAGCTATTTTGATAAAAGTTGGTAAGATTGCAAAATTTTAAACCAAAAATGAAATCAAAGCTGCTTATTTGAGCCAATTGAGATTTTAGACGCAACAAGATATTTATGATTTACAGGATTATACTGATAGGCTTATTTGGAGTAAGTTTTTAAATTTAATGTACTACAGAAACTTTGTCATTCGTCTATAGCCCACACCAAAACAATCTAGGTAATGATAATACTCTTAGATTTTGTACTTTCCTACGAGTCGGCAGTCCATGCGCACTTACGGGGGTAGGGAGGGGCGGAAGGCTACTACCAGATTTTGATAGCAACTCACAAAACATAAATCATTAAAGCAAATAATGTGAACTTTAATTTTACATAAGGTTTCTCTCATAATGCTTCAAGAAAAAAGTTCTAACTTATCTACTTTCTTCGTTAGCGACGAAACCTCGTTATTTGCATGACTTAAATTCTCATAAACATATCGATGTCGAAAAACTTTAAAAAAAAAATTCAGTAAGATCAACATAGGGGCTAAAAAGGGAAAGACTAGAGCAGGATAAATGATGAACAGAAGTTGCGTTTCGCAAAAATTCTTAAGGATTTATCAGCTTTGCCGTTGTTTACCACAATTTGGGGAATGTTAAAGAAAGATTCCCTACAATAATCTTGTACATAACATCTGTGACGTGCCACAAAAATATTTACGGCTTGTCATCTTTTCAGCAAAGCAAAGTCGAAATAGAAACGGATATAAGTTAAATTACCCAGATAAAATTGGATTTGAAACCATTTAGATAAAACCTTTCACAAATTATATCAAATATTTATAAGGCACAAAAATATTTAAAATTTTTAACAACCTCAGTTGACAGATTCATTTAAGTCATAACAAAAATTACAAAATCATCGTAATTTTTACCGAAAATTACTATAACACATTAAATCAATTATTGAACAAGACCTCATTTTTGTATTCACTTTGTAGGAGACGCAACAGTCTTTGAAATAATACAAAATCAATAATTTTTTTTCTTTTCAAGGGTCAGGTTCTGTTTGGGCTATGGCTGACATTTTAGAGAATAATTCACGAGCAAATCTTTTGCTTGAGCGATGTGTCACAATGGATTTCATTGCAAATTTACCACATGAGCCACAATGCATGGAGTTGAGATGGACATTTTTATCTGGATTTTTCATGCAGAAAAATAAAAATCGAACTACAGTATTTCTGAGTAGGATTTAGTCAAAACAAAACAAGCTGCACAAGTACAAAAAGACCTGATCTAAAAAGATAAAAAAGTAATGACTGACAAGCCAAATTTCGTCTCAATAGTTTTTTTGAAGATCTCGAAAACGCTAAAACCGCCATTATATGTTTGTGTCGGATACGACAAAATATAGAACACTGAAGCCGTGGTTTTTATATTCGAAAACAACCAGCAAATACTGTATATTAAAGGCGATGAACATTAAACACTTGCATAAGAAATTTGATAAGGATTTGATAAGGATTTCTTTTCGCGCACAAAAGTTGAAAACAACATTATCAGCAAATCGTATTAGTTAAAAAATATAAACAAAGAAATAAACCAGCGGTTCTCAACCTTTGTTTCTTTATTACCCACTTTTGATGCGACTGACCCTTAATTACCCACAACATAGATGTTCTAACCAGGGCTTTTCCACCCTTTTTGTTCATGGCCCACTAAAATAGGGGTGGGCAACTTTTCTAACCGCCAAGATTAGCGCAGCACTGATTAGAGGAGCAAAAAGAACAAAAAAAGGTCTACACGTCTTCAGACGTCCTGTATTCCAGTAAAAATATCGGTGAGAAGCAAATAAAAGGTCCACACGTTTTCAGATGTCCCGTATACCAGTGAAAATATCAGTCACCTCTGTTTCAAATTAATCAAAACTCGGCTGCAAAAACCGGTGTTCAACAAAAAAAAAGCCTTTGGGAGTGAAATTCTGGGACATTTCTTTAACCGGAACAGAACGGTGTATTTTTAGGGGGTATTTAATTCCCTACCTGAAAACCCCAAATTCCCCACTAGTGGGTAATTCCGCACCGGTTGGAACCTATACACTAAATTAATACAATAAAATACTTATGCAATTGATGATACAAAAAAAGAAAAAACTCACACCCAATGCTTCATATTTCGCAAAAATCACAGTTTGGTGTCATTCTGATAGATACTGTAGCCCCACCCCCCTTTGGTTGCGCACACACACCCACAAAAAAGTAAAGGCACCCCACTAATAACTTTCCAATCTACTTACTGATTTCATTTCCACAGAAAATGACGAATAGAACAACCGCATTTGCAATTAAACCAGCTACAGTAAGAACAACATAGACAGCTGCAATGGCAGTGTCACCATTTTGTTTCGGGGGAACGTCAAACAGATCATCCAACAAAGGATGTGCAAAGAAGTCACCATCTTCGTAACTGGTTTCGTTGAATGGTTGTGTAGCAGCCAAATCACAACCAAAATAAAGTACCAGTAACCAACCAAGTTTGAACATTTTTGGATATACCGTAAAGGAAAAACAATTTTGCATGAATACTATCAGCTGTAAAACTCTAATACGATAGTCGATTTCCTAAAATTAGGCATAAAATATTTGTAATGAAATGGAAATACTTAAATTTGAATAATTATTCATATGTTACAGTAAAACTAATGGAATAACTAACTAAACTACCGGTAAGTGAAAAAGTTCAAGGGTATCAGTTGAATACCTCAAAGCATTATAGCTTTCACTAACTGATAAATAGCCGCTTTGTGTATCGAAGTTTTCGGCTCTAGCTCAAAGAAAATTCACACACTGCAACTAACATTGCCCAGATTCACCGTTAACACCCGGTGTAGACGTGATTGTTTCAAATCGTTAGGCCTAGTAGTCACATATTGGGTTGGTATATGTTTCAAACTGCATTTGCCTAATGTCAAAATCTCATTCGCTCCATTGAATCTCAACATTCGCAAGTAGCTTCCCTTGCGCGAATAATACGTTAGTCACAGTTGTGCACGAACATGCGCAACCGAAATGGCAAATCGCTTGATCAAGTCATACGTGCAAGCCATTCAAGTTTGCTCTACCATGCGCAAAATTGAAATCGCCGATCGCAATCTGCACATGATAAAACAAGCTTTCAATCGTCATACGCCGGTCACGTTACCGAAAAGGTGCCCTAGAACTGGTGCATAAGATATTTTCTGCTCGTAAATGTTGCCACAAATTAGTCAATCTCATGGACAATCATGACCATTGGTTCATGAAGTGTAGATACGCTTTTCTGCGTAAGTTAAATCTAAAAATTTTAGTCACGCTGAAAAATTAAGACAACTTGATGAAATTTTGGTAAAATTAATATATCAAGCGGAAAGGTTATCGTAGGTCTTTTGGTTCATCGGCTTCGCGAGTAAGGGTTTATTGGGTCCTGATTTTTGCTTGTTTTCTTCGTATTAGGTCATATTGAAGCCACCGAGTTGATAGATGGCGGCATAAAAGCAAGACAAACTACGCCATACCACACTCTCTGCAGTTAGCACACAGAATTCTTAGCAGTTTTCATGGGTAAGAAACCAAAACAAAAAAAATATTAAAGCATGTTGATAAAGGTATTATATTGTATTTTCAAGAGTAAGCCACTGAATTTGGTTGAACTGAGAGTTCTTTGTTTCGCACGCTGATCTTGAACTGCTTAAAGAAGTAATTTGATATTATGATAGAAGAAAATCCTGCTGCTGTTTATGATGGAAAAAAGCATTTTTTTTCTTCTTACGGATAATAAGGAGTAACTGAAAAAAAGCTACGCTTTGGTCTGAAAAAGACATACACTGAACATCATGCGTATTGAAAGCACTCAAATAACTTCAATTTTATGTAAAACAATTAGCATTTCTACTTTTTGAGCCCTTTTGGTAATGCTTAACATTACTGACATGAACCTGTAAAGAGCAGACACGCAGGAGTGGATCCAAAAAATTTTCGTGGGGGATGTAGTTTTGAATTAGGTTGAATGTTAAGTACAAAGACGCTGAACGTTTAGACCCGGAAAAGGGCGTAAACAAGCCCTTTGAAAATGCTGGCCTTATTCAAAAATTTTTTGGGGACACCACATTCTGAGTTTTTTTAAGATAGTTATTTTTTTCCGGCAGAGTTAACTTGAAGCACATTGAGAAACAAAATCGGCTCCAGGGGGATCCGGAGGCATGCTCCTCCGGAAAATTTTTGAAATTTTACACACTGTAATGGGCATTTTGGTGCTTTTTGAACAATTTTAATGGCAAAAATTGAGCCCCTAATTCTGAGTCCTTTACCAAATATAATGCATTTTGTTCGCATATTTTCAATCTAAGCGCGCTTAAGGCGTTAGGATTACTATTACAGAAGAGGTTCGAAATTATAAAACGAATGTGTTCATCAAAAACATTGTTGAAAATGGCTGGTGGAAAGATACATCCCTCCCTCCCTCCTTCCCTGCAGACAAGACAAGCGTATAAACTTCTGTAAGCATGAATGACAAGATGCATATATTGGTGAAATTCAATTAAGACGGTTATCGAGTGTATATTTAATTTTACACGAGAAAAACATAGTGTTCAAATCTATAATTCAGTCAGTGTGCTTCGCAAATGGTAACGTTGATATAACAGAATGATTAATAAATTATTGATTGATTTTGTCCGTCAAATTTCAAATTTATTAACGTAATTCAATATTTCTTTGCACATTATTGATTAAAAGCGCGAAATCCCACACGTAAACAGCTAGTTTCTTACTGCACAGTTAAAGTATTCAAAAACAGCAATAAAAGCATTTTTCAACCTTGCGCTACTGACGAAGTGGTAGGCTTATAGCCATTTATAAATCTTTAGCTACTAGACTAGAAGGTTAGCTTCTGTTAGCTTAGCTTTTGCTTCTGTTAGCGGAGGTTAGCTACTAGGCTGTTAGCTTCTGTCACAAGAGGGCACGATTTCGTTAATTTATGCTTTTTGAAATTAACGAACTAAATTAACTTTCGTTAATCTGTCCAGTAACTTAATTTGTTAACGTCTAATGCTTTTATTATGATTGTTCGGTAACTTTGTTGTCAAAAATCTTGTAAAAAAATACAATAATTCTGATAATAACGAGGCAGAAGCAGCAAAAAATTTTGTTTGTGAGCGAATGTGCTTACACAGACAGTAATATCCCAAGATTTCAAGTTCTGTTACCATAAATGGTTATTTAAAGCAAAAAATTAACGATGTAACGAAGTTACAAAACTGGTCAGCGAAATGGTGGTAAACGAAGCTAACGTTTTGCATTAACTTGCCAGTAATGACTTCCGGTAATTACTATTTAAATACGAAAATACGGCATCATACAGAAAGTTTGGTTTGTGTGCAGTATACTGATACAAACATACAAGATATCAAATACCGACAGTATTTACATTAGTATTGCAAACATAATAAGTTATTGAAACAGACGCATGAAATAACTGTTACTATTGATCTTGTGTGTAAAAAAGGACGTAAAATTTCATACACAAATGATAATTGTACGTACAGCTTTACATTCTGCTGTTTTTCAACAACAGCCGTTACATGCCAAATTTCTCATTTCGGTTTGTGAACTACCAAAATGCGTAATATTTTATTACGCCAACAATAATTTCAGAGCCTTCTAAACTAAACAAAATATTTACAAAATGATTTTGCTACGATAAATGTAATAAAATGTTTCTTTTCGCACAAGAGAAAGGTTTCTTTTATTGAGTGGAAAATAAGTCATGAAAACGATTTCGTCGCACATATTTTATATTTGAAAACACTAGCGCGCAAAATACACTAGCGCTGTTTTTATCATGAAGTGTTGACTAACCCACCGAAACATAAAAAGTATTGGGGCATATACATTTGACAAGCCTGTTTAGAGATCGACTACTACCCTCTTGTTTGAACTTTGCCTTCTTATATGCAATGTATTGCGTAAAACCAAAATAGCTGACATATGTAAATCAATTTCTCGTTGCATTTTCTAATAAGACTACACACAAAGATAACAATAATTTTCAATACTCTGATGATACTAGTCTATATTTCAATAATCCACAAGGTCCACACTTTGACTAAAACTGACTGTTTAAAACGAGAATAAGTCATAATGTTGGTTGATTAAATCACTCCAAACCTCGTTATTTTCGCCTTCCTGTCGTGAGAAGGCAATTCAGGCGTTATTGTTCAATTCAGGACGAATGCCTATTATTTACAGCTTATTAGAAAAAAAACGTAAAACAATGGATGGTCTATACTTTAGGGGTGTCCAACTCAAACTCGCTAACGTGCCAACTTTTGCATTATAATTTCCTCGCGTGCCAACGCTTGATAAACTATGATTAATTTAATAATTGTTTCTATTTTTAAAACCATGTTGCTTGCGAAGAACTTAACATTCACAAAATACGAAACAAACAGTTACAGTAGTTTGAATTTTATCAACAACACGATTAACGAAAGCCCTTTTTGCAAGCATCTGTTCTGAGCCAACCAGCAAAACTGAGCTTTAACGGCGCAATGGCAATACACATAATTGCATCTAATAAGTGTCAGTCTGTTAGCTGACTTCACAATTTAGATTTATTAAGTTCCATGACAGAAAATCCCTGTTCACACAGGTTTGTGCTTGCAAGATAAGCTAACCAGAACGAGCGGTTTTCAAAAGCACTGGGTATGTTTCCTCCTGCCACTGAAAATAAAATTAAAGATAATGCAGAACCAGTCTAGAAAGTGCGTGGATGCTTTTGAGCAGGTTAACCTTCATAATACTAAAATACATTTGTGATTCAAAAAGCTTTCGTGATTCAAAATTTTTTCGCATAAAAACAGTAATTTTTATTTAAGGCAGCCCACCTGAAGGACCATCGAGCCGCGGCCCATCAGTTAAGAAGAGCTGTTTTACAGTAGATCATATTTTGTAGCTGACGCAAAACTAGTCTGAGGTCTAGCTAGCAGATATCTCAGTTTCACACCTCTTACGTCATGAATCAGGATAGACGAGCAAAAACTGTAAAAATAGGAGACTAATTTTATTAGTACGACACTGCAGCAATAAACTATATAACGATACTTAAAACTGCATTGTAGCATGTTTAAGAAATATGGCATGAGCTCGCGTGCCACTTTCAACGTTATCGCGTGCCACAATTGGCACGCGTGCCACGTGTTGAACATATCTCGGTATAGAATCGAATTTTCGCGACGCATCTTTCTAGAACAAGTTACTGTGCTTGATATTACGGTAGAACTGCTAAAGCTAGGGTTCCACCAGTGAGAATTTACAATTCTCACTCGCGGTATTAATTTGGGCGGTGATAATTTATTTTTGCTTAAATTAACCCTGGTGGAGCCGACTGGATGACGAACAAGGCGTGGTTGGCTCTACCAGTGTGAGTTTTCAATTGTCATTGAATTAATGTAAAAAAAATTAATACCAATTCAAGATTTGGGAATTAATAGTGGTGGAGCTGAAATGTCAGCACATCTAACCATCTTTCCTAAACAAACTTTTTAACAATAAAATCCATCGTCAAAAACGTAGTCGAAACTCGTTATACAGTAAATATGGGACGAAAATAACATACAGTACGTAGGAAAAATTATGTCTCAGGAATTCTCGTAACTCTGCTTTTCGACAACATATATTCAGCTGTCATCATCGGCAGTGTATGCTAAGCTGTACAAAACTGTTTTTTTATTGACTGATTTGCATATTTATCCTATCACAAGACAGCGACGAAGCGCTATACGAGTTCGCTTAGGAGTTGCCGGCCATCCTTCTACCACCCCAAGATGGGGGAATCCAGTTTAGTACCTTTCCCAACGACACAACAAGCGAACTTGTCGGCTTGCTCCACAATGTCCCTTTAGTGTTGAACGTCAAGCAGGGAAGCTGTGAATACCAATTTTAACGTCATTGGTTTGACCCGACTCGGAATCGAACCCCGAGTCTACCGATCCAGAAGTACACGCTTTATTCACTCGGTCATCTGATCGGTTAAAAAAACTGTAAAAAATTGTAAGTAACTACAGGTAAAAACATAGATACAACAGTCATCATCAGCAGTATATAGGCCTATACTTGCGCTTTTATACTAGCATACATTGCTGATGATGACAGCCGAATCTAGGCCTACGTTGTCGAAACGCCTAGTTATAAGAATTATTGTAGCTTTACTTTTCCTTCGCAGTCAGAATTATACTTCATCTTTTTACGGAATGTCGTTCTTAGTAGAACCTCCCATTTAGCCTACAATAAAAAGGGCTTAAAGTTTTTTTTTGCTTTTATATGATCTTCAATACTCTAACAGTTAGCGGCATTGTACCGCAATTGCATCGTCGGGCACCAGAAACCGCTCGACCATTCGAATGACCAACCAGGAACGTGGCGTTGTAGTCAAAAGAATTACTTTTTACAACAACCACCTTTGCATGGTGTTTGGTTCAATTCTCATCAAGCTTCGTTGTTAAAACCTCGATAAGCTGGGCTTTACAATGCTTGAATCTGCTCTGTGTATTTTCAACTCACAATAAAAAATGCAATGAGATATATTTAACAAAAAAACTTTGAACAACTGCAACTCTTAAGCAAGAGGAAGTTCATTGTGTAAGGTGTTTTCTTCGCTTTCCCGTAAAACGGCTGCGTGATAACATAAAATAGAGAAATTAAGTCAACTAATTAAATAAGTTCAAAACATGCATTTTTGCTTATAGTTAGAATGAATTTTGTCGTAAGAACAAAAGCATAATGTACTACTTTCTTATGCACCCTTTTACCAATTAATTAGTTCCAGGCTTGCATAATTGAAAAGTATGACGATGATCTCATTGGAGTCATTGTGCGGTTAGAACTGCGACTTCGTGAAATGCATAGCCCGCTACGATTATGGTCTACTCTAGTTGAAGGGTTGCACACATAGGCTTGTGCAGAAATTTTCTGGCGATTTGTGCCCAAAAGAGCTTTTCCACATCACGGAACGATTTTTCTGGGAGAATCTGAGCGATGTAAGCGTAGAACGTTCCTTGTGTACGTCATCGATTGCACACCATGCAGGCGGTTCAATCAAAGAGTGGTTTACCTTTTTTTTGTGAATGCACAATTACTTCTTGGTGATATCACTATAGGTCTTTGTGAACACTTCTTGGTAAGAATTTCAGTGAGAATTTCACTAAGAAAATATCAAAAAATTTTAGTAAATTTGTACTGAAATTATCACCGAAATTAATGCCAAAAATCAAATTGATGGCAAATTTCAAATTAATACTATCGGCTCCACCAAATTTAACTCTCAGTGAGAATTTTTGGCCAGTAAGAATTTTTAGTGTTAATTTTTTGACGCACGGCATCAACTTTCTTACGCATGGTAATAATTTTGAAAATTCTCACTGAAAAAATTAATGCAAGTTGTCTCCACCAGTGAGAATTTAAAATAATCTCCAATATTTGCGGTAAGAATTTCAAATTCACACTGGTGGAGCCCTAGCTTAACTGGACAAGATGAACTAATAAAATCAAAAGTATACAGATTTGCAGACAGTGAACACTGCTTCAACCTACCAGGTCTCATCAGTGCAGCTGGTGTGACCGACATTCACTCAAGGCAATATATACCTGAGAAGGAATTTTTTGCTTGTGTTTGTAACTATACCAGTTACCAAAACCTGCAAAAAAACTCTCTGCCCAACTCGTTTGCCCGTGAAAAAACGGGGACAAGGCAAAAAATTCCTTCTCTACAATTCCACAAGCAAAAAATTCCTTCTCGGGTATATTGCCTTTAGTAAATGTCGGTCACACCAAATGCACTGATAAGACCAGATAGGTCTAAACAGTGCTCACTGCCTGCAGTTCTGTATACAGCTATAGATACTTGCGCATTTGCATTTGTGTTAAAAATCGAAAGGGTTTTTCATTAATGAAAAAATACAACTCCAACTGCGCAATCAATAATTTGACGACGACTTCAACTGATTACAAAAACAGAATTTACAATCACAACATCAAATTTAATTTAAAAACTACATGTCCCATTCACAAGCAGAATTCGTAATTAAGGTCAAAAAGCTGGTACGTTCTACAGATCAAACGTCGTTTAAATCAAATATTCTTTTGAAGTAAAACTCGCGTTGATTTTGACTCCACTAATTTTTATCAGAAACTATAATTTTGTAGTGAGATTATATCCTCCCCCCCCCCCCCCCCCCCCGCCACACCTTTATGACAACGTTCTGATATTTTCTCACATATTGTCTCAAAAGCAGAGTTGTTTTTAATTTCTGTTGACTGTTTTATTACAAAGTTAGTGCCCAATTTGCTAACAAAGGTGACACAACTCCCATGCTTCAACTTTCTCGCTTGTTGTTCAAAATATGATCAAAGAATTTTCTGCTTTTGTCGACAACGGTGTCATTCGTCAACATATTGCAAAGCAAACAAACGCCAACGCCGTATTGCGAGCCGTTAGTAGGCTACATTTTTATGACGTAGGAATAAACGAAGCTAACTCATTTTCTCTCGATAATTAATGAGTAAAAATGTAGGGAAACAATCAATACAAAATAAGTCTTTTTGATTGTTATCCTATTTCTCAGCTAGTGGCTTCTCTTTATTGACTTGCACCAAAATTTTTTCATGATGAAGATTGACCTGCTAAAAGTTTTCTGGCATTTCAACAGCTTTTTTGTCAAGGTTCAGTGAAGTTTAAAACTTAAACTTCGGATCTTAAACTGTTCTAAGCGTTAGTTTTCTTTATGCATTTAATAAGCGATATTCCAAGCTTTGGACATAGGATTTTGGTCAAAGTTGTCAGTACAGGGCAAAAATCTATACACATCTTTTTGTAGCATTAAGCTGCTCAGGCCGGCCTTCAAAATATCCAGAGTAATTACTTATGTTTTGCATAGCTACAGTGACCAACTAATAATTAAATTAACCATACTATTTTCTTTGGTTGCTGTTCTGCTCATCTCTGCTCTGGCTACACACAACATATACTGAAATGCGGATGAGTCAACACAAACAATTTCAAGAACAAAAAAGACTTTTTTCTTTCAACTCAGTCATAAAAAAACAAAACATCGTGTCTGCATTTTGGGCTTTACTTATAAAAGCTACTACTTTTTTGTTCTGCTCGACGCATATGGAACACCACCAAGATCCAAGTGCTGCAGTCGTCGAAGTGACAATGAGCTAGCTCGCGAAAATTACCTCTAGTTAATCAATTCAATTGTTATAACAATTCATGTCATTTTTCGCGTGTTTCTGGCATTACACAGCACTACTTCACAAATATTATGTCGGTGACGAAAATATATACAAAATTTCTACAGTTATTGTAAATTTAAGCATCAAATTTCTCGTGTTGTCATCTCGCTGTTCTTAAACGAAAATATATTGTCAATTTATGTGAGACTGAGAGTTACTGGTTAATTGTGGGTATATTCTAAAACGAACACTTCTTTCATTAGCTTTTTAGCTATCTGAGCAACTTGACTTTGAGTTACAAAAACGGGGTCCGAACGACAGTAACCTGATAAGTTTGTGATAAATGAACGCTAAATTACTTACGAGTAGTTGTCTGTGTAGCTAGGGAAGCGAAGTTTTACTACAGGACATGTTTGCGCTTTCCACTTAAAAATATTATAAAACTGCACACCTTTCGTTTTTCAAAACAATTACTTTCAATTTAATTTTGAAAACTCATTCTTGCCAAAAGTAACATAACTCAACTTTTAACAAAAAATCGTCAGACAGCATTAAATGGACGATTTAATCGCTTACCGGTACTCACCTCACAAAAGTGTAGTTACTGTCATGGAGGTATTAGTCAGAATAAGGCAAAAACCGTTAATGCCTACCACATTTCCCAAACCTAATTCTAATAAATTGACTAAGCTATCAATAAAACTAAACGAAGAGAAAACGCTTAATCCAGCCTTCACATTATGGGCTTTCCTACGACATCATAAGCTTTTTAGCACTAACGGCACTATACTTTTAATTAGCTTGTAACCTTCGACGATTTTTTTTCCCATTCTGGGTTATTTCAAATGTCAAACATAAGCATGAATTGTTCAGCAAATTACCAACTTGAAAAACCAAAACAAAAAGTCTGTTTTCAATCAACAAAATGTGAAAAAATCTTTCTGGCGAAGTTTTGGTTAATCAAGCATGCGGAGGAGTGAAAGACCCACCAGTACCTCTAATTTTATTTACCACACACTCACGATGCTGATAACAATTAATGGCCAATTTGGCGTTGAAACAGCTTCAGTATGTCGCCTTTTTGAACTTGCAGTCTATTGTTCATACAGGTACTTAATAGGTGGATAAAATTGCTAGAAATAAGCTCTATCAGTCCACACAAATCTAATTAGCGACTCGTAACTTCAACTATTGAATCTCATCGATTTAGAAAGTTACGCTAAATCATCCGGCTACTATTTCTGCACTATAGTTCACAAACTTAGCTAGCTCTTATTGCAATTGTAAACAACTAATTTTTGAACTTTTCAGTTTCAGTGTATTTTCTGGTGAACATAATTAATAATTACTAATAATACTAATAATACTGCATATACACATTAATTATATAAATAAAAAGAATGTTTAGTTGTTTAAAAGTCTATTCTTCTGTTTTGTTCGTTACTAAATTTCCTCTAACGGTCTCCCTTGAGAACTCTCATCAGCATTGACAGTGATGTTACCTAAAGCAATTGACGCAACCCTCACATCTACTTATTGTACTTCTGCTATCTATTTTGTTTTGTGTTGTTATTCTATAGTCGCTTGCTGGCAACACTTTTGCTGAGTTGATACTTTTTGGAAATATCACAAATTATTTGACATGTCCTTCTTGAGCTTGCTGAAGGGAAATTGACTACCTTTTGCCGGTGTTGGCTTGATTTATAGCAGTTCATTAAACACCAACTCCGATAATAAAGATTTTCTCCAGACCACGCGCCATAACAGTAACGTTACGACACTCAAAACGGAATCCGAAACAGCATGAGGTATACGGCCGTGAGTTTACGATAAAAATCTTTTATGCTTGGTAAAAACAGTTGTGACTGAGTAGCAATAGGACGCCAGAAAAAAATTTAAGTTCTGTGTGTCTCTATTTGTTACCTTATTTATTTGTTATTGATTAGACCTAAATGCTGACAGTTTCCAAATCCTGTTGTTCTTTCTACCGGTATCATCTGTCTCTCACAAATCTTGTTTCTGACTTGTTCCAAAAGACGGAGCTCAAATTAAAAAACAACAGCAAAACTTGAGAATATTTGTGAGTACCTGGCCGTTTTACTCTCAAAAGATGGATATTATTTATTGATGTTATCTAATTCAGATGTCCTTAAACTGGGCCATGAACCATTCAGGGGTTCCCAACTTGGGTCCACAAAAGAGCTTCAAGGGATAGGCATACGCATTACGTAAACCCAAATAGAAATACGCAGGTGTAAATATCTTCTCCTACGACTATTGGGCGTTACAATGCGCTTTTTTAAAACGGTCCATCCACCGGTTTCAACCAAATATTTTTGGGGTCCATAGCCCAAACAAGTTGAAACACTGCCATATTTACTGCGGTACAAGCACCAACACAAGCTTGGCGCTCGAATTTCAATTACATGTTTTGATGAAGCTGTTTCGTGAAATCTAAACGGACTGTTTTTGATGAAAAACGGTGATGTAGGTACACAGCCTCACGCAACGCACAATCCGCTATAATCATTAACCTTTTTAAACTAATCAATATGGTCGAAAAAACTGAGCGTACAATTGCATTTTCCGCATTGCATAATGCTAGCATGGCCTTGCCATTGGGATTGATAGACGTCAAAGCGTAAAACAAGATAGGCGAAGTGTAAATATATGTCCGTCTAAATTATTCATTACATGCACCAAAATGTAATAAAGATAAGCCTTTTTAAGCTGTTTGGTTTTCGCTTCGGATTACATCAGCTAACATTTTAAATAAACACATTACAAAATCAGCAAAGCAGGTAAAGCAATTTGAAACATTAAAACTTAATGAGCTTTCATGCAAAAGTTGCCCACAGTTTTAGTGACCAAGTCGGCCAAAAATAACCTCTTCATTTGTTGTTGCAATGAAGTTAACGGTTAAATTTCCTCGTTTTTTTTTCTTAATTTTACAAGTTAATACAAAAAAAAAGGAAGTGTTTTCAATGTACTTTAAGCAATATTGCCAATAAGTTTTACACTGATTATTTTTGTTCTCAACATAAATGGCTCGTACCTTGCAATCGCATCATACCGTACTTGAAATTTTAAACCTGTTATGCATTTTCTTTCATTTTTATTTATAGGCAATGGCGTTTACAAGACCTTGATTCTTCGTTATAGGTTTTTTAGACCATATTTTTAGACCGAATACTAGCACTACGCTTGGTAGGGTCAATGTGGCACCAATTGAAACCACTTGCTACAAAACTACGAATATTTCTCTGCATTGCCATTGACGTCAATTAATCTAAAGTAGCCTTTTTAAAAACTGCAGGAAGTTTGCCAGGAGTAAGCGATAGGTTTGCCCACCACCATGCGGATTGAGCCTCCAAAAGCAGTGCTCATTACGGAAGTTACTAGAAATTCCAGCTGTCTCGAGAGCACCTCTTTCATTACCTTTAGTAAGGTTTTATATACACAGATTTTTGAAGAGAAAAGCAGAGTTATTTACAGGCTCTTTAAGACCAAAATAACTGAAGAAATCCAGTATTTGCAGCAAAAGGAAGCTGTCAAGACTGATCTGTTTTGATAGAAGGATTTAAGAAGCGGCATTTGTAAAATTGAAAACTACTGCAAACTGACACAAACTGAAAAGGAACTCTCATTGCCAACAAACTTAATTGGTGAATATTGTCTCCTGTTAAATATCAGCTTGCAACAAAACTTTTAAAACTAATCAGCAAGATGGACGATCGACGAGCGGTACACGTTACAGGCAATTTGGCATGCAATAGCGATAAGTGAATGACTTTTATTCTGTTTAAATTTTTAACAAAAGAAATGCTTGTTTGATCTCCTATTATCATAATTTAAGTTCACGGAGTAGCCAATCTATAAAAAAAGCTTCGTAAATTGCATGTCATTTAGTTCTTAAATTAGATGTGACGAAAAACATCAAGCAAGTGCCAAGTGGCTTTACTAAAAATTGATCTAGCCAAGCCTTGTTGAGGGCATGATTACAGCTGAGTAGACTACAAGTACGAAACGCCAATGCGCACTTGGGTTATTGCGCAACAAAAACTCTCCACTCCATTAGAAAGCAAAGGCATATAAGGTTAAGCATTGCAACATCTCTTTCATAATTCTCATTAATTATAGGCTAAATGAAGATTTCGGTTTTAATAATCGCCTATACTCAGACCCATTCCAGCTGGCTCGAGCCCGAAAATCAATCCCCCGAAAAGCTTGCAGAATGGCATATTTTCAAATTTACAAGTGAATCGAAAAGAAGAGCCAGCCTGCTTTCAACACGGCTCAGATAACTAAGGCGCCTATACAGCTTATAAAGACTATAGTACTGCAACAGTCAGTGTACTAAAAGCAAAAGTCCCCAGCCGAAGTATAACTTAACTTGCCACTCATAATGAAATTGAACATGAGTATTGAATAAACCTTGAAAAGTTCAGAATGATGAGCATTCAGACGAAGTATAACATTTCAGCGGTCATGTTTCTTTTAACCAAATTCCTATGGCAATGATTTGGCTAAATTAATAGTTCAATAATTTTAAAAACTAGTCACAGTCACTGAGTTGCACTGCATTTGCTCAAAATTTCGGGTTGCAGAAGAATTTATCCATATAGCGCGACTATCATCATTGAAGTGACAAAAGTTATATGTTAAAGTTAAAACCTGACTGGCTAAACCGATGGTCTTTGTATAACTTAATCTTTCGTGTCTAAAAGAATCTTGTCATCTTTTGGTCTTTGTTAAGGCCCTTAAGTAAATTGGAAGTGACACACCGAAACAATGTTGTGCGACTTAAAATGACGTTTTGTCAGAATATACAGTACAATAAAAAAATTTGGTACAGTTTGTTATAACTCTGCATTTGACCCAAAGTAAGCATATCAAAAGATGTTAACGTATTTTTGATACCAATTGTTTAGGAAATACTGCGTACACCAGAAAGACCTTTAAACCACCTAGACTACTTTCTACTTCAACCGAAATTCGCACGCGGGAGGATAACGTCATCCAAGCAAAAGTTGCTCAATAATCCTCTGCCCTGTAACTTCAGCATTGTATTCTATAAGAGTTGTCTATTACCTTATTTAATGCTTTATTGAAACCAGCTTACCTGAAATATTAAGGGTCATTCAGATTCAATACATGCAACATGCAAGCTATCGAACCCAAGAAACCCAGCTTCAAAATCCCATGCGTCAACTTACCGGCCAACGCCAGGTGCCCACTCAGCCTTTTGTTTTTTCTCTTTAATTTATTAATATTACCAAACGAAATAAAACATGCAAAAAAAAACAGTTTAACGTAATATTTGAGTCGCAAAATCGCTGAATATTTTTTGGTGGGCGACGTGATTTGATCTTCCTTTTTTGCTTTGAGCTATTCAGATCAGTGGATTACTCGCCAAAGTAAATCTCGATCATCATTTAGCGGTTAGCGGTGATACCATTCGAACACGCTGTGTGATTGAGTCAATGTAATTTTGCCGCCATATCACTAAGTTTAGGCCTGCTTGTCGAACACATTCTGCTGACTTTGTTTGATGTCGATGTCAGTTAAATAACATCATATTTCGAAATAGGTGTGATTTTCAACTAATTTGTCAAATTCCATGTGCTTGAGCCGATGTGAAACGGCAGAAGACTGAATTTTGAAAAGCACAATTTAGGCTAATTTATCATTTTGCATATTCCGTCATCTTTCAAAAACTGCGTTGTATGAGTTCGTTTTACAAGCACAAGAGCAAACTACCGGCAAGAGCTAAAGGAATTTCGAGTTGTGCTTTTTGTATAACACATTGTCAATTAAATATTAAACAGTTATTATGTTCATGACATAGTAGACCGGGGTTAGTTGTTGCAGGGGCACGTTGTTACAACCACACTCACTCCTTCTAAAGATAAAAATAAATTCATTATTCTAGTGTTATCAATTCTACTGCTTCTAAACTGCTATCAGACATAATTTTTTCGCGAAATCCAAGAAAACAAAAAGGTATTTAAAAAAAGCTATTTTATAGTAGGCTACCCAAAGTAAAACTTTGCAGAAATTTGAAAACTGATGTCGGAAAATTTATGCGTTAAAACTTAAATCATTCTAGCTGGTAAGGAAAGCTGAGAAACTGTATTTTTTATATCTATGTTTGTTTGTTACACCAACATAACCAGTTTGTGCTGAGAATGAAAAGATTAATGCTAACTAAGATGGGGCAAGTTGTTTTAATTATACGTAACAACTTGCCCCAGAACAATAAATCTGGCAGCTAAGAAGACTAATAATAACACTGTATTGTTTATGTTAAAGGTTATATTATCAAGCTATTTATTAATTATGGTTAGAACATCTGCGCAAAATAATCCACACCTGCGCAGAAAATGTCCAAGAAAGAAGCTAATTTAAAAGCTCAGAAACCTGCAACTCAAAACCCAAACGCAGAAAACCCGAGTTTTTCAAAAAACATCAAATAATTTTTTTTTTTCTTTATCCGCTCCAAAGAGTTTGAAAGTTAAAAAAAAGAGTATTTTCTTTCTGTTCGGTCATAACAACTTGCCCCAAACGCCGGGGCAAACTGTTACACTTGATGTGTATTAAAAATCATCTGTAAATTCCATGTTTCAAAGGTTATTAACAATAATTTTATTCTCTATTAAGTACATAAGATGGTTAACCTTTTGTGTAAATTTTGACTTTGTACATTTAATACTGAGGGCGTAATTGCGTATTTTGTAACAACTAGCCCCTGTCTCCTCTAAATTGGAAAAGCGTAATACAAGACATTGGAAGCTGGTTTAAAATTGCAGTTACACGCCCAGGCCTACACTATGAGTTAATAGTCAAGAACTTTATGAGGTCTTATACAATATTTTTTACGTTGAAAAGCATTGATGAAGCCGCAATGACAACACACGAGCGGCAGGACGTTGGCAATAACTTTTCAAGTACAGGGGATAGGCAAAAGCAAAGAATCACTGCTTAAGAAAGTCTTGGTAAAAAGAGTTAACCACCGATGGTCGACAGTAAAAAGAGTGATGCACAAAAGTTGCAGAAGCATACAGACCGTTTAATACAACAAGACAAGTTGGATACATTGAGCTATTTTTTTTTTGCAGAGTAAAACTTTCAGTTTGATTCCTACTTTTAATAACTTGCACTCACACAGGAACATAAACAACTCATGACTTAGCGACACCGTTATAGTGTTGTGGATTTCCCAGGGTTTGGATAAATAATGCACGAACCGTTGTGTGTTTAAATCTAGACTGCATCATGTGCATTTCATGAAGTCTTTTTAATAAGACTGATTTATGGAGCAAAGAGTGTTAAATTGTTAAGACTGTGCATGAGAAATTAAATGTATTATAAGTGCAAAACGTGACTACGTGCTGTCTTACTGAACTAAGCGAAAGAAGACAGTATATTTGGCGACGAGGTAAAACGAGACTATTCTATCCGAAGACAGCATATGCACCTATGTAAACTGTGATATAGCCTATGGTATTTTCCACTAGTTTACAACTTAACATTATCAAACCAAGCTTTTCATCAACGATATGTCTGGTCTTCACCATGAATCATTTCCGCCATTTTTTGAAACGGACCCCTCATCAACCAGTGTCAGATGGTCAACTTGGCTAGAAAGACTGGAAAATTTTTTCATTGTTCATCGCATCAAAAAAGGTGATGAAAAACGAGCAGCATTACTTCACTATGCAGGAGAGTGGGTTTACGACATCTTCAAACCTTTACCAAATAGAGGCGATGCTGACGATTATGAATCAGCGAAGGCTTGTCTGAATACCTACTTTCAGCAAACTAAAAATACTGATTATGAAATCTTTCAATTTCGGGAGGCTACCCAACGTCCAGATGAAACCATCAACCAGTTTTATGCTAGATTAAGAAAACTAGCTTCAACATGTGAGTTTCAACACCCAGATCCTGAAATTAAATCACAAATAATTAATCGTTGCCACAATCAGCAGCTACGAATCAAAGCATTTGAAACTAAAAATCTCACTCTGGACAAGCTTCTTGAGCTTGGAAAATCACTTGAAACTATACAAAAACAAGCACGTGAGATTCAAGATCAAATCAATCTTCAATCAATGTCCAATGTCAATCGTATCCAGCCTCAACAAAGCCAATCGAGCAAGCCCAACAATTCACGGAACTATTTTTCCAGCAACAAGCCTGTTGCAAGATCTGCAACTAATCAGCAAAGTTTATCATCATCTAAATGCTATTTCTGTGGCCAGTCATACCCACATGCTGGAGGACGTACAAATTGCCCTGCATATGGTAAAACTTGCAGAAACTGTGGTAAACTCAATCATTTCTCTCAACAATGCCTATCCCGACGACAATCACTGTCAAGCAATATTTCATCTCCCTCGGTACAAGCAATCACTGTACGGCAACCTCAATGTGAGCAAAAAGGATCCACCAACACCAACTGCCACTATGAAGATGAAAATATCTACACTTGTCATGTCAAAACTGCCAAGAACCCATCTGTAGTCGTCAAGGTAAACGAACAAAACATACCCTTTTTAATTGATACAGGCGCCTCCATCAACATCATTGATGAACCAAGTTATGCAAAACTGAACAGTAATCTTTGTAGTAGTGATGTTAAGATTTTTCCATATGGCTCAAATGAGCCATTACACACTCTTGGTGTAATATTTGCAGATGTTTCCTATAACAACTGTGTTTTAAAGTGTGTTAAAATATTTGTTGCCAAGGGTGCTTTTGGGTGCTTACTTAGCTATGATACTGCTGTTAATTTAAACCTCATAGGAACACTTAATTTTGCTGAGGTGCAGTGTACAAATGATATGTTGTGTAACCGTTATGCCAAATGTTTTGAGGGGATAGGCAAGCTTAAAGGATACAAAGCCAAACTGCACATTGATGACAGTGTAACTCCTATTGCTGTGCCGCATCGTAGAATTCCCTTTCATGTGCGTACTAAAGTAAATAATGAACTTCAGTATTTGCTGGACAATGACATTATCGAAAAAGTTGATGGCCCAACACCTTGGGTTTCTCCAATCGTAACACCGCCCAAACCTAACAATCCTGATGAAATACGAATCTGTGTCGACATGCGTAATGCTAACAAAGCCATCTGTCGAGAACGACATACTTGTCCTACAATTGATGACCTCATACATCGTCTGAATGGTGCCACAGTATTTTCAAAACTCGATTTAAATAAAGGCTATCACCAAATTGAATTGGATGATGCTAGTCGATACATAACTACCTTTTCCACTCATCAAGGTCTATTTCGCTATAAACGTTTGAACTTTGGTGTGCGTTCCGCAGCTGAACTTTTTCAAAAAGTGATACAACAAACGTTGGATGGCATCCCCGGCACTTGCAACATAAGTGACGACATCATTATCTTTGGTAAAAACAAAGCGGAGCATGATTGTAACCTCCACCATGCACTTCAAAGACTAAGTGAAAAGGGTCTGACCTTGAATAAACAAAAGTGTGAGTTCAGCACCTCTAAGCTTGATTTTTATGGATTCACCTTCTCGGCTAGTGGCATCAGTGCTCAGCACAAAAAACTCGAGGATATCAAAAATCTTCAAAGACCATCTTCTGCCACTGAAGTTCGTAGCCTTCTTGGGCTCGCCAACTATTGCTCTCGTTTGATCAAAGACTTTTCCACCATTACCCACCCACTTCGCGAACTAACTCGGAAAGGAGCTAAATTTGAATGGACACCAGAGTGTGAGAAGGCTTTACTCGACTTAAAAAGAAGTCTAACCAGTGATGAAACTCTGGGATATTTTGACCCCAACAACCACACTGAACTCATTGTCGATGCGAGTCCAGTAGGCCTTGGCGCTATTCTAACTCAATCTGACATTACAAGCGGCTCATCCAAAATTATTGCATACGCCAGCCGAGCATTATCTGACGTGGAGAAAAGATACTCTCAGACGGAGAGAGAAGCACTTGCCATTGTGTGGGGATGTGAGCATTTCCATTTATACCTCTTTGGTATGCAACATACATTCACTTTAGTCACCGATCACAAACCACTTCAACTGATATTGAACAACCCATCATCCAAACCTCCGGCTCGTATTGAACGTTGGAGTTTGCGATTGCAACCATATAATTTCTCCGTTGTTTACCGATCTGGCATCACCAATCCAGCGGATTACATGTCTAGGCACCCAGCTAACCCTTCATGTGCCTGTGACGATGTTGAAGAATACATCAATTTAATCACCCATTCAGCTATCCCTAATGCCTTATCTCTTGCTGAGGTCGCTGAAGCTACGAAAAATGACCCTACACTTCAAAAAGTCATTGCTGTTGTTCGCAGTAACAATTGGAAGTCGCTCGCCAAAGACGATGATTGTGATGTGAAAAAATACCTGCAACTTAAAAATGAACTTACTGTTAGCAATGATGACATCATATTGAAAAATAATAAAATTGTGTTGCCTAATTCTTTACGCAAGCAGGCAATTGACCTCGCACACGTAGGGCACCAAGGTATTGTCAAAACTAAACAGCTTATTCGTGAAAAAGTGTGGTTTCCAGGCATAGATAAATTTGTGGAGTCTTTGGTTAAAGATTGTATTTATTGTCAAGCTGCTGTTTTATCCCCTGCTGCTGAACCCTTGAATATGACACCATTACCTAACGCTGTGTGGTCGCATTTAAGTGTTGATTTTTCTGGCCCATATTCACCCAATAACGATTATTTACTAGTTATCGTGGACGAGTATTCTCGTTTCCCTGTGGTAGAAACTGTTCACTCCACCAAATCTTCGTGTGTTATTCCTGTGTTGGAAAAAGTATTTTCATTATTTTCTATACCTGATGTGGTCAAATCTGACAATGGCCCACCTTTTAATGGCTCTGAATTTGCTAAGTTTGCTAAGCGACTTGGTTTTAAACATCGTAAAATTATGCCTCTGTGGCCGCAAAGTAATAGCGTGGCTGAACGTTTTATGAGAACTTTAAACAAAGCTGTGCGCATATCAAATGCTGAGCAATGTTCCTGGAAATGTGATTTGCATGAATTTTTGCGTAATTATCGTGCCACCCCTCACTGTTCTACTAATACTAGCCCTGCTGAGTTGTTGTTTAACAGAAAAATGAAAACCACCCTTCCTCAAATGCCCAGTACTGAACGTGACAGTGCCCTGCGTAATGCTGATCATAACGCGAAACAGAAAATGAAAAAATATTCTGATGCACGTAATCGTGCTAAACCTATGTCTCTACACTGTGGTGACCTGGTGTTGTTAAAATGCAAAAAAGAGAACAAACTGTCTCTCCCGTATGATCCCAAGCCATATAAAGTGATTAAAATCTGTCACTCAATGATTACCGCCCAACGAGGCAATCGTGTTGTTACTCGTAATATCACATTTTTCAAGCGCATATCTGATGAGTGCAAAGCCCAACCGCTCGATGATCACTCCGATGACGAGGAGGAGAAGAGCTGGATTGAACCCTCATTGTTTTCTGATGTTGATGATTCGCGTCTCGCAAGCAGACGCAGATACCCCACTCGAAATGGTAGACGCCCACCCGAATATCTTAAACAATATGTTGACAAGTAATACACAGTGATTTTGTGCAAGTGTAAAATTACAGTATAATGTGCTGCACTGTACAGTATATACTAGGCTTAAGCTAATTGTTTCTTTCATGGTGGGGAGAAATATAGTGTTGTGGATTTCCCAGGGTTTGGATAAATAATGCACGAACCGTTGTGTGTTTAAATCTAGACTGCATCATGTGCATTTTATGAAGTCTTTTTAATAAGACTGATTTATGGAGCAAAGAGTGTTAAATTGTTAAGACTGTGCATGAGAAATTAAATGTATTATAAGTGCAAAACGTGACTACGTGCTGTCTTACTGAACTAAGCGAAAGAAGACAGTATAACCGTGCTGGTGAAACATTCTACGTGACGAGAGGAGCGATTAGACATATATAACGGGTGGCTGCTGACTCACAGAGCGCAAGCTCACTTCGCTGTCCTCAATTAGACTTACCGTTGAATTTTCAGTTCAATATAATTTGAAAATAACCTCAATTATTTATAATAATTTATTTAAACAAAAGCTACAGTACTCGGTAATCTATGAACTAGGGATATAGAACCGGATGCAGAACCAAAAATCCTATCGCTTCCACGTAGGTTATTCGACCTAAAAAGCAGGGAGTCGAACCGTTTGATTTTTCCGGTTCAGGTTCGGTTTGGGTTCAACAGCGGTTTCAAATTTCGGTTCAGTTCCGGTTAAGGTTCAGATAAATTGAAACGGTTCGGTTTGGGTTCGCTCCAGCAAAAAATGTTTCAAAGCCGGCTTATGAAGTTCCAATTCAGGTTCACAATAAAAAATGGTATAGTTCTAGTAACACAATTTAAAAAGTGAAACGTACAACGCAATTTTTCTTTGCATTGACAGGCCAATATGATGCATAATTTTAACTTACAGTTAGGCCAGTAGGGATGTGCCGAGTCGAGTCCGAGTACTCGGCCGAGTATTAAGGCATGACTCGGCCGAGTCCGAGTATCAATTGATACTCGACCGAGCATTGAAGCATTTTTATTTTGACCTTTTTTTTGCTCTGCACCCGATTTTGAGTCGAAATTAGGACTTTTACGGACGTGATGACCTTTTTCTTGCTCTTCGCTTGATTTTGAGTTCATAACTTGACGTCGCAGAATAGATACTCGGCCGAGCAATGTCACGAATACTCGTTACTCGGCGAGACTGAGTAATTTTCCTTAAAGCACATCCCTAAAAGCCAATTAACGGTAAAAGACTTTTTCACCATGCATAGATTACTTACATAAGTGACTATTATTTTGAATTCAAACCAGCTTTAAAGTGACGCGTGTGACGTCACGGAGCGAACCGCTCTTTTCAAGCAGTTCGGGTTCGGTTAAGGTTCTTAAGTACTCAAATTATTCGGTTCAGTTCCGGTTCGCTCTTTGCAATTTTGAAAAATACGGTTCGGTTTCGGTTAAGGTTCGACAAAAATAGTTTAAAACCGGTTTATAAAACTCCGGTTCGGGTTTGGTTCGACTCCCTGCTAAAAAGTAACGTGGTAAAATAGTGTTGTTCATTCTTGACGTAATCAGAACTCATACGTAAAAAAATGCTAATCGCTGAAGTTGTATCAAAGTCTAAATATCAGGTTCGCAAAAGAACGAGAAAAAACTAGTTAATAAAGGAAACGGAAGCGATAGGTGTGGAAACGGTTGACAAAATAACCGCTACCACATCCCCGTTGCTGCAGTATTACCTTAAGCCCAACATTTAAAATATCCGCAAAGAGTCGCCACAGAGCTTAGTTTAATCAACTCGGTCTTAAAAGAACCTTTCAATAGCCGAACAAAGACATTCGCAAAATCAAGAAATAAAATCCCCAGCTTTACTTTAAAGAGAGAACAATTTCATTACAGGTTAACTTGTTAGCAATTGAATGCAAAAGCTTGCGTCATCTTAGCTTCACATCGGCAACATAAGCATATAAGCTACTGTTATGAATTTCACATGAAAGCCAAAAAACTGAAGCTAGTCAAAGTTGCCACCAAAATTCATCGTTGTCAGATGGGGACAAGTATATGACAACCTGACCGCAGGTAAGAGGCATCGGCTAAATCTTTCAATAAGTAGCAAATACATGCACTGAGCTATAACCGCCATACGGTTAAGGGTTTCGATATACAAAAGCAATGTAGACACAATGAATAATTAGTTACACATAAGCAAAGTTTGAACCCTGTCACCGGGTTCATTCTGATTTTAAACAAAAGTTTTAACCACATAAAAATAGTAAAAGCTGTAGAAACACCAAAGCTGGGAATCGTCTTCTATTGCAAAGCACGTAACCGCTCCTTCACTTACTGAACAGGCAGTATTCCAGACAAGGCAACAGTGCTTGTTTGCATGTCATTATGAAAAACCAAGAGATTGAGTTCCTCATATCAGCAAAGACAAATATTTCACTTGAATCGTTAACCACAAGTTATCATTAACAAGGAACAAGTAATAAAGGTACTTTTTTCGCAGTGGTAAAGGGTGTTACTAGTGCACAAAGTAGTGTGCAAATATTTCACTTGAATCGCTCACCACAAGTTATCATTAACAAGGAACAAGTAATAAAGGTACTTTTTTCGCTGTGGTAAAGGGTTTTACTGGTGCACACTGTAGTGTACATAAGCACAGCAATTAGCTAATAGAACTGCCAAAATACAGTAGCTGTTCAATCAAACTCTGTAGACGGCTTATTAAGCAAAAGCGTGCTGTAGCCAGTATGTCGTCCTTTTTACTCTCTGATTCATACCCAAAGACTGATGATACGTGCATTATTTAATGAAAATGTCTTTGCACAATATCTTTCTTCAAATTAATTACAGTAGATGTGCATTTTGCATCAGCAGTTTTGCAAGCGGCTTTAATTTATGATCGAGATTGGATTGCAGTTGAGTCAATAACTGCTTCGTAAGGAGAAAGTAAACTCAATAGTCGATCGCGATTGCAACACCGTAGCGTTTCTCATCGACGCATAAACAGTGAAAGCTTTCGTAAACTGCAAAAAATTGAAGCGTGAAAAAACAGCAGCACAAAATAATTTGAATTTAAAAATGACCCAAGATTGAGTCAAAGATATTTCTTTTTAGATAAACAGTTTTTAGTGGGAAAACTCCTGAAAAACATAGTAGAAGAAAAAAGACGAGAAGCTAATATTGGATATAAATATGAAGTTACTGGCGGATTAAAGTAAAAAGATCCTCGAAAAGCAGAGGAGAAAAATGAAGTTTTAGAGTTGGTCGATGTGCCAACTTTTGTAGGCAAAATATTTTTACCGCCTTTTGACGGAGGGAGTTATCATACCAAACTCATATTAAAGTAAAAATGGCTGACGAAAAATGTAATAAGTTGTGCCTCAAAGCAAAATTTAGCTGCTTGAGGTTTAAAAAAATGTTTAATTGTTGCTGCAAAGGGAATTTTTAAAATTGTGTAAACTGGCCTTTGCGCAGTGTTGTGATTAGGCCTACGTGTTACCAGTGCACTAAACTTATCTTAAAAAAATTAACTGCTTTCTCAAAAATTGATAGGGCTGCGAGTTGGTAAGCTTATTAGCCCATTTTTAGGGGGCTGATTGTTTTATGAGTTTTAACACTTCCGCTTTTATAGCTTCTCCCAGAGCCACCGTTGATCTGTAATGACTAAGTTAAGACGCAAAGACGGCCATCTTACTACTACATTAGGCTTACAGAAATTGTTGGAAAAAGGTGTAGCAAAGGGTCAGAATTTAATTTTGCACAATAATACCAGGCTTTGCTCAAAACTTTTCGATACCATTTCGGTTGGCATCTTGATAAGGAGCAGGTAACACTGCTTTTGCTTCCATCCGTTATTGCATTTTGGTAGCATGACCTCTAACGTCCAAAACACTTTTAAAAATATTTCCCTTTTTGTTAAATTGTTGTATAAACTTTCCCATACGCTCTGTGGTTTATCATTTTGTGCTATGCCTGAAGTTGATTCTACTTGAAATTACAGGGTACAAGATACGAAACTCGTTCGGCACACAAAAATGCGTTGATTGCGCTACTAAATAGCGCTAAACTATCGTAATAAAAATTTTAACTGCTTGTTGTTGCACTATATTTTTAAATGTAATTTACGGCTTTACCAACATGGCGAAGCGCGTTAATGCAATATCAATCTGCTACTGTCGCGTACAATTTTTTGCGAAAAAGTGCATGTAATGTAAATAAATATAACCCATGTTTTAAAAGAATCTATCGAACCGTACAGCCACGTTGTTTTATGCCAGTGGTCGGCAACCTGTGGGCCGCGGCCCAACTGTGGGCCTTTTAGAAATTTTTCGTGGGCCGCGGGCTATTCGGCTTTACAAAGCCTTTTGGCCGCATGCTAGCTGCAAATAAAAAGTAAGTCCATTCAAATAATCATAAAAAGCTTCTCTTTGATGCTTGGCACGTAAAACAATCCAGTTCTTTTTCTCCCGGCGGTACATGGCCACTAAAGCAAGACTCGTAGTACCATGCACAAAAACGGTGGCGTGTGTCTGTACCTCTTTCATGCGACGCTCGCTTTGTTTCTGCTGTTCTACCTGATGCGAGCAAGTGGGGAAAAAAAAGCACGCGCTTTGCATTTTCTCCGCTTTTAAAAAAACGTAGTCCTACTACACACCGCAACGGACTGAAACACCGCAAAGGACGACAAAGGACCTCAAATTGATGTACTAAACACCTCAAAGAACGACTAAGGACCTTCAATTGGTCTACTAAACACCGCAAAGAACAACAAAGGACTTGGAAACATACTATAACAAAGAACGACGAAGAACTTGAAATTAGGGTTAGGTTAGGGCTAGGGTTGGGGTTTTAGGGTCCTTCCTCGTGCTTTGCGGTATTTGGTACATTAATTTGAGGTTCTTTGTCGTCCTTTGCTGTGTTTCAGTCCTTAGCGGTGTTTAGTAGCCTAGGACCCAAAAAACGCACCGTTTTTTTATTTTGTAGTTTGTAGTCGTGTTGCATATTCGATTTGTAGTCGTGGTTTTAAACGTAGTGGGCCTTCAACAGCTGTTGAAAGGGTGATCTGGGCCGCGTTAAAAAGAGGTTGCCGACTACTGTTTTATGCAATTAATAAGCATCCACAGTATTCGATCCATGACTGTTATAATTTTGTGCGAATGCCATAAGAAAAAAACAAAACAATGGAGAAACATTATTTTTGATATTGTGAGCACGTCGGCGCACATTCGCGTAATGCCTATCGTAGCAGTAATATGTTCATCGAGTGCCATAGTGGTTTATGTTGAATGATAAAAGTGAATTAAACCAAAAAAAAAACTATTGCCCCAAAAAACCAGGTACCTTAGCTCTGTAAAATGCATTTTTGTTACTCGATGTATCTAAAGGCTAGAAAAGTAGAAATGATATTCCGCATTAACTCAACGAAATATTTCATTGCAAAAATTTTCTTTGTTGTACTGGATTATAGCGATAATAAGTTTGCGAATAGAGTCAATAAGTCAAGTGCGTGAGCCCCAACTACAAGGCATCAAAATTGAATCCACTACGTATGAGTTACGCAATATTTGCTCAATACCATGCTCAAACATAGAAATGCCGCAAATGATCAACAGTTTACTGCACTGTTGAGCTCGTTTATTGGTTCACTTCGTGGCTTTTCTTTGAAATATATTTTAGTAGGCTAATCGTTATGGTTATTAATTGAGTGATCTACCATCCTTGAACGTATGATTAAGTTTACGAAAAGCTTGTAAATGCGAGATAGTTACACGATTCAACTGGCTATTAAGTATTGTGAAATTTGATAAATTGTTTTTAAAGCCGCAGTCACACGAGGCGAGTTACTCGCGCGAGTATTTACTCGCAAAAGTGGTCACACGTAGCGAGTTACTCGCGCGAGTAATAGGCTGAGAGAGAAGTACCAGCGCATTTGTTACTGCGCAACCGTTCGCGCCAATATTCCCGCCATTTAAACTGTTGTTCTTTTGCGAAACAACAATTTGATTTATTCATATACACGTACTAGCTTTGAGAATATGCCACCAGTTCAGCGCCGAGTTGTTAATCGTTTTATTCGGTTTGCGTGCACCGAAATATCGCAAGAGATTTTGAATGAGCTTGAATCTAAAAAGAAAAGAAAGTGGGTGAAAGCATGGGTCATTCCCCTTTTAATTGACCATTCCACTATTAATTGACTTCTTTACTTTATTCACCTCCATTCTATAACTATCCTTGATGTTTTTGATCTTTTCCTTTAAAGCCTCCACATCAGCAGTTTCAACACCAGCAGCACTAAGTTCTTGCATTAATTTTTTCAAACTTGCTTCTCTGGCATTACGAATACAGTATTGAGGATGGCTGGTATTCCATAGGCACTCGAAATTTCGGAAAATATCCAAAAAATTAACGATATCTGCATTAGACCACTTCATGACTGAGTAAATTTTTTTCAAAACACACCATATGTAGCAGTTACGTTCTCGGAAAATTCTTCTTTCACATACAAAAACGAATTTTCTTTGATCTTCCATAACCTCCCTTGGGCTTGAAACGTCATAAAGCTTATTCTTCTTTATTGCACAAAACATATTTTCTTTGATCTCACAAATCTTTGCTTTTGTAAGTTTCTGTGACCTGACCCCCTATCAACTTATAATGGTTTGCCTAATGTCGATTTTTGGTTCTCGCTTGCGGTTTTAATTCAACATTAGAAGATAGCGAGCTTTCGGTTTATTACAGCGAGTGACGCCGGCTTTGTTGATAAATATTCTTGCTTTTTGTTTTCATAGTTATTTAAATGCGTTCTTTTTAATAACAATCAAAGCTTATAAGTTGATACTGTGATTTGTTGGCGGTGGTACGCTGCAGCTCGGCTCTGTTTGAACAGGATTCAAACCCATGTCAGATTTTTTAAGCCGGCGATGGCACACACACGGGGATTTCCCAAGCTACTCGCGCGAGTAAAGTTGAACATGTTCAACTCTACTCGCGCGAGTGATTTATACTCGCGCGAGTAATTTTTTGTTGCGAGTAGGTGGTCACACGGAGCGAATTACTCGCGCGAGTCACTCGCGCGAGCTACTCGCGCGAGTAACTCGCTTCGTGTGACTGGGCCTGAACTGTACATAGCTGGTAATAAAACAGAGCTAGAGCAAGCCAGTACAAAGAGGACTTTAGTGAAAAGGGAGTGATCATATCAAGCGCGTGGTGCAAAGCGCTATTATCGCGGCTCGTGGGAGAGAAAAAAAGTCGATCGAAGAAGGAAAATATGACGTTATCTTTTTTCTCGCAGATCAACTAGATTTATTTCATTCAATGCAAGTGTAGTGGTACGGTAGCTACTTTACAAGCTGTGCGAGCGGTTTTAGCCAGATATAAAAGAAGACAGCAGCACAAACGATCTTCATTCGTGAGTTACTTTTCATGCAAATCAAAAAGGAGAATAACGAAAAGAAAAGCGAGTATAAAATTATATCTCATAGATCTTTAATTAAGTAAGTGATTATGTACTGCTCCAGATAAAAAAAGTTTTTGATCAAATAAATGAATGCAACAGTTGTTTGGCCCAATATTTCTTAAGTTGAGTTTTTTGGTACAAATGCAAGTCACCTTGTGCAACTAGTTTTTTGCGAGCTTTATTGACAGATTTCCAGGTAATTATTGTGAAGTGCAGAAGTAGTTGTATAAATGCTTCCTCTTTGCAAAATCGACTGACTGATGCAGAAACTTAGCTTTTTGCCGTAGTCTAGTTTTTGTCAAAAAATCTTTCATTTCGCTTTGTTTCGCAGAAATTTAACAACAATTCTGATCATTGTCCAAATATAAAGTGATAAAAATGACAATCAATAATTGCTTTAACGAAAGTGAAAACGAGACTCTACTGCCGGGAAATCCGGTAAGATTAGTCGGTCTTGGAACACAGAACTTTCACGACGTTATTTCGACAACCAACTCAATCACTGGATCCCCGGGCGAAGTTGGAAGTAATGGAAATCGCAGTGTGTACGCAACTTACCCTCAATGCACAGTTTCGCTGCCGCAACAACAGTTTACGAGCTGCTACGAAAAACAAAGACATTTTAATGAATATGGTAACCCGGTGATCAGTGCAGCACCTGACGGCCTCAATCAATATTCTTCGGTCGCGACTTCATCTGGTACTCGATCTATGAGCTCAAATTCTCTTCCCCCATCTCCAGCGACTATCGTTTCAATCCCAAGCCCAGCAGAACACAAGCCGACAGTCGCTGAATTGGAATGCTACCGTCGTCAAAATCAAATGCCCCAAGCAGGAGTCATGCAATCTCCTCCACAATCATCATCGCCTGAAATGGAAGAGGCTTACAGCTATTTCCAGCATTCGCCACCGGTCCATTCCTTTCACCAACTACCAAGCGAACAGATGGGTAATTTGAGTCCAAATGAAAATTGCTACTTGCAACCAATGACTTCAGAAAATTATTCGCAAGCCGAAAATAATATGAACTCGTATTCCCAATACAGTGGCACATTGGCTGCAACCACATCATCTGAATTTCTTCCCAACGTTGTCCAAGCAAATGCGTCTCCCCGCTATGAAACAGCGAGCTACACAGGTTACAATTATCCAACTAATGAGTCTGTTCCAATGTCAGGAAATTCATTGCTACCATTTGTCGCAAATGCTGAATTTTCTTTGGAAAATCAACATGCTATTGGTGTTTGCGAGGAAAGCGGCAACTCTGCAGCATTTAGCAATGGCGAGAACACCGGTTACATTTCGCCGCAGTATCAAACAGCTGACAGACCCAACCGATTCATCAGAAGCAAATGTAAAGCAAATAAAAGAGGAGGAAAGAATATGCTTCCGGCTAATCCCTCAGACCGCCTTCAAGACGACGAACTGAGAAAGATGACAACTCCGGAGTTAAACAAATGGCTTCGCGGCCTCAGGTAGGCTACTTGTTAAGTGTTTTATTTACTTCATAACCAGTAATTACCTTACGAAATCAATTATTCTTTCATCTTCAAGTGTATTAAAAAAATCACTTGAGTTACTTTTATTCCTGCTCTATCAATTGATACCAACAAGCGTATAATGATCGATGTTATAGTTGCAGCAACGAAGAAACCATGCTAGTAAAACAACGACGACGAACACTGAAAAACAGAGGTTATGCGCAGAGCTGCCGAACAAAAAGATTACAACAAAAAACGGAATTGGAGAACGACAAAACAAATCTGCAAAGTCAGGTGAGATTTTAAACAGTCATGCAAAAATTAGCTTGATTTGTCTGAAAGTATTCCTTTCAGAACTGCGCAATTTAAAAAGAGTGATTTTGCTGGACGGATTGTAAACACGCAAACATGTAGTAAATTTGAAAAATATAAAAATACGTGTAATTGTGAAAATTATAGAAAAATTTAGTAATGACACCGCTTCATTGAAGATCAAGAACTCAATAGGATCGATCACTCAAAAGATGTCAAATGCTTAAAATAACATCAAAAATACCTAGGCAACCTTTTTAATGTTGATTGTGAAAATTATAACGATATTTTTCAACAGTTGCAACGGAGCAAAGAGGACCTCGTTACGGTAACAAAAGAAAGAGATCATTTCAAGATGCTGTACGAAAGGTTACAACGACAACTTTGTGAAGGTATTCGAGGGTCCAACCTCACCAGGATCAGCTAATTTGTAAGCGTCTAAGAAACACCACCCGGGTGGTGTGAAAATTCGGCTGTTTAGAAACTGCTTTTTGTTCTGTCCAAGAGGACCATGCTCGAAGTGGAATATCGAACGTCGCAAATGCCAAGAGACTGATACATCGTTCGGAAGTACGACAGTGCGATTTGTGGTGCAATTTGTTGTACGGACAATTTTGATTCGTTTTTCTAAAATTTCGTTAGTATGTTTCCAACCAGCGTTGATTTTATATATTTCTATTCGTTCTTTTGTTATTTTTTGTTGCTTCGAAATTATTTTGTTGTATAATTATTTTTTTGCTGTGTCACATGTCCATTGTCTAACGACTGATAGTGTGTAACTGTGATTTTTCTGTACCGTAAACAGTAGCAAATAATAAATCTGATGCAGTGAGTAATTTCTATAACATAATAAGGCTGTTCAGTGCAACGTCACCATATCCATTGTTTGGTTCCAAACAAACTGCAACCCAGCTTCTAAGGCTGGCAAAACACATTTAGTTAAAACTTGATTTCACTAAACATGTTATATCTCTCGAAAAACGATGCGTGCGCCGGATTTACATCTAAATTATGATGGCTCGATGTTTTGTGCCCGACTGCAATCACTGAAGTGAGTCCTCGGATTTTTTTTGAAACTTTCTAAAACTGTAACTGCGACTCCAATCGGTAGCGAAACATTGAACCATCCTAATTTAGTAGTAAATCCGGCGCACGCATCGTAATTCGACAGATATAACGAGTTTAATGAAAGCAAGTTTTAACTTAATGTGTTTTGCCAGCCCAAAAGCTAGGTTCCAGTTTGTTTGGAACCGAACAATGGGTATTGTGATGTTGAACTAAACAGTCCTATAGTGTTGGACTTCGCGAAATTTTGGCTAATAAGTGCAAATGAAAACTGAGTAACGAACGAGTCCAATGGCAAAGTGTTCCGTGGTTAAAATATATATTCCGAATAAATTTAACGCATTGTACTGCCAATATTTGTTTTTGTATTTAAGAGTTGTAATACGGGAATACCCTTTACCAATTGCATTCTATGACCAATTAGTGTGCTATATGGTTTTGTGCTATTTAATATCAATCATTTGCGATTGATTAGTATGTTACTATACCGCGTAGCAATGCCATCACATGTACGTGCCTTCGTCAGGTGTTTTCTGTTTATTGCATGCAGTACACACTCACACTGTATAAACTGTATTCATGTAACAAAGATGCGTTTTCGAATCACATACGAGGAACAATTTGGCATATTGAATTTTGATTTGTATTAAACTTGCTTCAGCTTGAATTCTTTGAAGTAATATTATAGTTAAGACAAAAAGATGAAAATGCGAGTGAGATGCTTGCTACAATAGGCAATCTTAGTGCGAGAAAATAATCAACAAAAGAGGTCCAGTGAGCAGAACTGTTTTGTCCTATTACTTGATTGGTATCAAGAACTTTTTAGGAATAACTTCACCGTTAAGAGTACACAATAATAGCAAGGATAAGGGACGTTGCCAGCTTTAGTTTGGTAACACTTCATTTTATTTTACCTTAATCTTCAATCCACGCATTCTTTGACAAACTGCCGTAACTTCTTTGACCGATTTTAGAACCAGACAGACTCATGCCAAATAAGTTCAATATCAAAAGCGTGTTAAACATCAGAGCACACATACTGTGCATCCCCATTTCAATTGCATCCCCATGCTAGCTGCAAATAAAAAGTAAGTCCATACAAATAATCATAAAAAGCTTCTCTTTGATGCTTGGCACGTAAAACAATCCAGTTCTTTTTCTTCCGACAGTACATGGCCACAAAAGCTAGACTCGTAGTACCATGCACAAAAACGGTGGCGTGTGTCTGTACCTCTTTCATGCGGCGCTCGCTTTGTTTCTGCTGTTCTACCTGATGCGAGCAAGTGGGGGAAAAAAAGCACGCGCTTTGAATTTTCTCCGCTTTTAAAAAAACGTAGTCCTACTAAACACCGCAACGGACTGAAACACCGCAAAGGACGACAAAGGACCTCAAATTGATGTACTAAACACCTCAAAGAACGACTAAGGACCTTCAATTGGTCTACTAAACACCGCAAAGAACAACAAAGGACTTGGAAACATACTATAACAAAGAACGACGAAGAACTTGAAATTAGGGTTAGGTTAGGGCTAGGGTTGGGGTTTTGGGGTCCTTCCTCGTGCTTTGCGGTATTTGGTACATTAATTTGAGGTTCTTTGTCGTCCTTTGCTGTGTTTCAGTCCTTAGCGGTGTTTAGTAGCCTAGGACCCAAAAAACGCACCGTTTTTTTATTTTGTAGTTTGTAGTCGTGTTGCATATTCGATTTGTAGTCGTGGTTTTAAACGTAGTGGGCCTTCAACAGCTGTTGAAAGGGTGATCTGGGCCGCGTTAAAAAGAGGTTGCCGACTACTGTTTTATGCAATTAATAAGCATCCACAGTATTCGATCCATGACTGTTATAATTTTGTGCGAATGCCATAAGAAAAAAACAAAACAATGGAGAAACATTATTTTTGATATTGTGAGCACGTCGGCGCACATTCGCGTAATGCCTATCGTAGCAGTAATATGTTCATCGAGTGCCATAGTGGTTTATGTTGAATGATAAAAGTGAATTAAACCAAAAAAAAAACTATTGCCCCAAAAAACCAGGTACCTTAGCTCTGTAAAATGCATTTTTGTTACTCGATATAACTAAAGGCTAGAAAAGTAGAAATGATATTCCGCATTAACTCAACGAAATATTTCATTGCAAAAATTTTCTTTGTTGTACTGGATTATAGCGATAATAAGTTTGCGAATAGAGTCAATAAGTCAAGTGCGTGAGCCCCGACTACAAGGCATCAAAATTGAATCCACTATACGTATGAGTTACGCAATATTTGCTCAATACCATGCTCAAACATAGAAATGCCGCAAATGATCAGCAGTTTACTGCACTGCTGAGCTCGTTTATTGGTTCACTTCGTGGCTTTTCTTTGAAATATATTTTAGTAGGCTAATCGTTATGGTTATTAATTGAGTGATCTACCATCCTTGAACGTATGATTAAGTTTACGAAAAGCTTGTAAATGCGAGATAGTTACACGATTCAACTGGCTATTAAGTATTGTGAAATTTGATAAATTGTTTTTAACTGTACATAGCTGGTAATAAAACAGAGCTAGAGCAAGCCAGTACAAAGAGGACTTTAGTGAAAAGGGAGTGATCATATCAAGCGCGTGGTGCAAAGCGCTATTATCGCGGCTCGTGGGAGAGAAAAAAAGTCGATCGAAGAAGGAAAATATGACGTTATCTTTTTTCTCGCAGATCAACTAGATTTATTTCATTCAATGCAAGTGTAGTGGTACGGTAGCTACTTTACAAGCTGTGCGAGCGGTTTTAGCCAGATATAAAAGAAGACAGCAGCACAAACGATCTTCATTCGTGAGTTACTTTTCATGCAAATCAAAAAGGAGAATAACGAAAAGAAAAGCGAGTATAAAATTATATCTCATAGATCTTTAATTAAGTAAGTGATTATGTACTGCTCCAGATAAAAAAAGTTTTTGATCAAATAAATGAATGCAACAGTTGTTTGGCCCAATATTTCTTAAGTTGAGTTTTTTGGTACAAATGCAAGTCACCTTGTGCAACTAGTTTTTTGCGAGCTTTATTGACAGATTTCCAGTTAATTATTGTAAAGTGCAGAAGTAGTTGTATAAATGCTTCCTCTTTGCAAAATCGACTGACTGATGCAGAAACTTAGCTTTTTGCCGTAGTCTAGTTTTTGTCAAAAAATCTTTCATTTCGCTTTGTTTCGCAGAAATTTAACAACAATTCTGATCATTGTCCAAATATAAAGTGATAAAAATGACAATCAATAATTGCTTTAACGAAAGTGAAAACGAGACTCTACTGCCGGGAAATCCGGTAAGATTAGTCGGTCTTGGAACACAGAACTTTCACGACGTTATTTCGACAACCAACTCAATCACTGGATCCCCGGGCGAAGTTGGAAGTAATGGAAATCGCAGTGTGTACGCAACTTACCCTCAATGCACAGTTTCGCTGCCGCAACAACAGTTTACGAGCTGCTACGAAAAACAAAGACATTTTAATGAATATGGTAACCCGGTGATCAGTGCAGCACCTGACGGCCTCAATCAATATTCTTCGGTCGCGACTTCATCTGGTACTCGATCTATGAGCTCAAATTCTCTTCCCCCATCTCCAGCGACTATCGTTTCAATCCCAAGCCCAGCAGAACACAAGCCGACAGTCGCTGAATTGGAATGCTACCGTCGTCAAAATCAAATGCCCCAAGCAGGAGTCATGCAATCTCCTCCACAATCATCATCGCCTGAAATGGAAGAGGCTTACAGCTATTTCCAGCATTCGCCACCGGTCCATTCCTTTCACCAACTACCAAGCGAACAGATGGGTAATTTGAGTCCAAATGAAAATTGCTACTTGCAACCAATGACTTCAGAAAATTATTCGCAAGCCGAAAATAATATGAACTCGTATTCCCAATACAGTGGCACATTGGCTGCAACCACATCATCTGAATTTCTTCCCAACGTTGTCCAAGCAAATGCGTCTCCCCGCTATGAAACAGCGAGCTACACAGGTTACAATTATCCAACTAATGAGTCTGTTCCAATGTCAGGAAATTCATTGCTACCATTTGTCGCAAATGCTGAATTTTCTTTGGAAAATCAACATGCTATTGGTGTTTGCGAGGAAAGCGGCAACCCTGCAGCATTTAGCAATGGCGAGAACACCGGTTACATTTCGCCGCAGTATCAAACAGCTGACAGACCCAACCGATTCATCAGAAGCAAATGTAAAGCAAATAAAAGAGGAGGAAAGAATATGCTTCCGGCTAATCCCTCAGATCGCCTTCAAGACGACGAACTGACAAAGATGACAGTTCGGGAGTTAAACAAATGGCTTCGCGGCCTCAGGTACTTGTTAAGTGTTTTATTTACTTCATAACCAGTAATTACCTTACGAAATCAATTATTCTTTCATCTTCAAGTGTATTAAAAAAATCACTTGAGTTATTTTTATTCCTGCTCTATCAATTGATACCAACAAGCGTATAATGATCGATGTTATAATTGCAGCAAAGAAGAAATCATGCTATTAAAACAACGACGACGAACACTGAAAAACAGAGGTTATGCGCAGAGCTGCCGAACAAAAAGAGTACAACAAAAAACGGAATTGGAGAACGAAAGAACAAACCTGCAAAGTCAGGTGAGATTTTAAACAGTCATGCAAAAATTAGCTTGATTTGTCTGAAAGTATTCCTTTCAAAACTGCGCAATTTAAAAAGAGTGATTTTGCTGGACGGATTGTAAACACGCAAACATGTAGTAAATTTGAAAAATATAAAAATACGTGTAATTGTGCAAATAATAACGATATTTTTCAACAGTTGCAACGGAGCAAAGAAGACCTTGTTACGGTAACAAAAGAAAGAGATCATTTCAAGATGCTGTACGAAAGGTTACAACGACAACTTTGTGAAGGTATTCGAGGGTCCAACCTCACCAGGATCAGCTAATTTGTAAGCGTCTAAGAAACACCACCCGGGTGGTGTGAAAATTCGGCTGTTTAGAAACTGCTTTTTGTTCTGTCCAAGAGGACCATGCTCGAAGTGGAATATCGAACGTCGCAAATGCCAAGAGACTGATACATCGTTCGGAAGTACGACAGTGCGATTTGTGGTGCAATTTGTTGTACGGACAATTTTGATTCGTTTTTCTAAAATTTCGTTAGTATGTTTCCAACCAGCGTTGATTTTATATATTTCTATTCGTTCTTTTGTTATTTTTTGTTGCTTCGAAATTATTTTGTTGTATAATTATTTTTTTGCTGTGTCACATGTCCATTGTCTAACGACTGATAGTGTAACTGTGATTTTTCTGTTCCGTAAACAGTAGCAAATAATAAATCTGATGCAGTGAGTAATTTCTATAACATAATAAGGCTGGTCAGTGCAACGTCACAATATCCTTTGTTTGGTTCCAAACAAACTGCAACCCAGCTTCTAAGGCTGGCAAAACACATTTAGTTAAAACTTGATTTCACTAAACATGTTATATCTCTCGAAAAACGATGCGTGCGCCGGATTTACATCTAAATTATGATGGCTCGATGTTTTGTGCCCGACTGCAATCACTGAAGTGAGTCCTCGGATTTTTTTTGAAACTTTCTAAAACTGTAACTGCGACTCCAATCGGTAGCGAAACATTGAACCATCCTAATTTAGTAGTAAATCCGGCGCACGCATCGTAATTTGACAGATATAACGAGTTTAATGAAAGCAAGTTTTAACTTAATGTGTTTTGCCAGCCCAAAAGCTAGGTTCCAGTTTGTTTGGAACCGAACAATGGGTATTGTGATGTTGAACTAAACAGTCCTATAGTGTTGGACTTCGCGAAATTTTGGCTAATAAGTGCAAATGAAAACTGAGTAACGAACGAGTCCAATGGCAAAGTGTTCCGTGGTTAAAATATATATTCCGAATAAATTTAACGCATTGTACTGCCAATATTTGTTTTTGTATTTAAGAGTTGTAATACGGGAATACCCTTTACCAATTGCATTCTATGACCAATTAGTGTGCTATATGGTTTTGTGCTATTTAATATCAATCATTTGCGATTGATTAGTATGTTACTATACCGCGTAGCAATGCCATCACATGTACGTGCCTTCGTCAGGTGTTTTACTGTTTATTGCATGCAGTACACACTCACACTGTATAAACTGTATTCATGTAACAAAGATGCGTTTTCGAATCACATACGAGGAACAATTTGGCATATTGAATTTTGATTTGTATTAAACTTGCTTCAGCTTGAATTCTTTGAAGTAATATTATAGCTAAGACAAAAAGATGAAAATGCGAGTGAGATGCTTGCTACAATAGGCAATCTTAGTGCGAGAAAATAATCAACAAAAGAGGTCCAGTGAGCAGAACTGTTTTGTCCCATTACTTGATTGGTATCAAGAACTTTTTAGGAATAACTTCACCGTTAAGAGTACACAATAATAGCAAGGATAAGGGACGTTGCCAGCTTTAGTTTGGTAACACTTCATTTTATTTTACCTTAATCTTCAATCCACGCATTCTTTGACAAACTGCCGTAACTTCTTTGACCGATTTTAGAACCAGACAGACTCATGCCAAATAAGTTCAATATCAAAGGCGTGTTAAACATCAGAGCACACATACTGTGCATCCCCATTTCAATTACGCAAGTGAAAGCGGTGAAGAATAAAGACGGTTTATTTGAAGTTACAACACGTATAATTTAATTGAAAGTAAGCAAAGTTTCTGCGGTGCATCAATAGAAAAGTTAACGTTGATAGGCTATACAGTAAAACGATTTTTAAACTTATTGTTAATCACTACATAAGACTGAGTACAGTGAGCAATAAAAATAATCACAATCAAAAATGCAATATCATCAGCTATACCAATTTCAAAATCTATTATTCACTGCCGATCTCTGGAAGTTAAGATGAAAATAATTTTCATATATCTGTAACATGCTCGAACTTAAATGATCAAATTTCTGAAAGTTTTTAAAAATCCAAGTTATGCGCTGGTACGCTGCAACGCAGCTAATATATTCCTGAGAATATTTCCAACTCTCCTTTATTGAGTTCTAATATTGCAATTAAAGTATCGCCAGCGCAAACGAAAACATTGCTTCGAACAAAAATTGCAAAACAGTTTTAAAAAGGAAACCTAAGTGGAGGTAAACATTAACAAGTGCTTAAAATTTTGTCAAGTTCATCAAAACAAACAAGCTGAAATATAGGCCGCGGTCATTGCCCTACAAAATATTGATGCTTCAATACACATATAGGTAACGCAAACATAAAAAACAAATAAACAAACTAGATAAGACAAAGTTATGCTGCTTGAAAACAGCTGACTGTAATGTTTACTTTAATGAATATGCCAGTAAACGAAAGCAAGAAAACAACAAACGCGTTAGTAAATGCGAAAACAAAACGAGGCATAGAGAAGGCTATATCTTTAAATTCTCGCAATTCATATTAATGGCGGTAGTCGCTATCACAAACTAAACCCAATGCATTGCAAACATCCAACAATATCGAAACCTACAAGTAACGAAACTTTGGAATTTGAAAAAATTTAACCGAATCTAACACCGAAAGCCGTAGAAACCAAACAAAGTTATGGGACTTTAGATTTAACTGCAGTTTAATCCATGGAATACAGTTTCAGTTTACAGTTTATTGACACTCAAGAAAAGAAAACAAGCATAACGAAAGATTTGAGAAACAAGGAGCACCGAATAACCCTAGGGTTTTCTAGTCTAGATGCTCCTTGTGCACACGCATATAGTTAATTCATCTCATTCAGCAGGCAAAAGGAAAAATATCAATGCTACGCGAATATGCAAATCATCAACGTCACCTAATGTGAAGACATGAAAAATACATAATATTATTTTTGGTCAAGAAAATCATAATTTAACAAGCAAGAAATACACCTAGTCACAATCGAGATGCTTTTCTTCATTCAACATAAGAAGTAAAAGCCCCCAAAATTGCATGACATTGGCATTTAGGCAAAAACTAGGAGACGTTTAAAAAAAGTTAGTTGTAACGGAAATTAAGGGACGTACTCAACTGAAGCAAAGAGAACAAGAAGGTAAAAATTTGCTTGCAATAATGGGATTCCCCTTCTTAAAGCTTGATACGTTCAATGCCAGCTTCGAACTATTACTGTATTATATTGACATGTCAACAACGAAAAACAAGTTACCTAAGCGCGTTATTGAAACATCAATTAAATGTTTGACTAGAATTTATAAAGCTTAAAGCTCATAGCAGCCATGTTGTTAAAAGATTATTGCCATGAAAAAATTCATAAACTAAACGATTATTTCAACACTAACCGTCTTCTTTGAAAAGGATTTCGACTAGCTGGGATTGTTTTTCACTGCAAATCAATCGAGAAAACAAGTTTTGGAAAAAAGACTCTAAACAACAGTTTCAACGACAAAAATAAACGAGTCTATTGCCGCACGGATATGGTAGAACAGGCAAACAAACAACAACCAGGTTGAACTGAGTATAAAATGCATGAGAATATTTGTCCAAAATCTCTGCGGAAGTTGTTCAATGGCTGCACATCATTTATCTGGGATTATAAACCTCGCTGAAGAAACATGACCAGGGAGTAATTAAGGTCAAAATCAACTTGTTGGAAACAGCATTACTTTTATACTCATAAGTCCTATAGATAAGCTCTATACACTTTAACAAAAAAAAAAGTGCTTTTTAGCAACTAAAAAATAGGCAACGGCAAACGTTTTTTTAAATAAATTATGTAGGTACAGCTTCAGGCATGTTTCCAATGGAAAAAATGGAAAATCAATTTTCAGCATATACTGTTGGTGAGCAAGGGCGTTACACCTGTAGCATTTCTTTTTCAGTTCGGTATTTATGTTCCAAATAGATAAGTGTTTATGCAATGTTTACATCTATAAATAGGCCATATACTACGACAATGTTTAACTAGCGTCGCAGTTTTCGTCGGAAAAAACAAGTCGCCCTTGACATTTAACGGAATCCAGGTGAAGCTCAAACAAAAACAAACTTCCAAAGACAATAATCAGGCCAAGGGATGTAAAATTCCGGTAACTGCTATTATTGCAAATTAGAGCAAACATTTAAAACTGTGTCTCGAAAACCTTGGGCAAATAGATGTATGTCAAAATCAGCTGATTTCATGTTTGTGTATTAGCGCTCGCTGCCTTGCAGGAAACCGGAAGGGCATTTGGGCAAAGGTCAACGACAACGTAAGTCTGATAAACATATTCACAAAGTCAATGTTCAATTTTCAATGTACCCAAAAACTTCTATAATTCGTATATTTTACGAAATATCTCGCAGCATTTTACGTAGAAAATATCCATGCCTATGCCCACAAAACAGTAGCAAGAGTTAAAGCCTTTGTTTATTCGTCAAATAGTTAATTTTATCGCAACATCATCTCGATACGACATTTCACTTCACAAAAAAGTTATAAAAGACATTATCACACACATCATGATTGGAGCAGTCGCCAAAAACTGTTTATAATTATGTTTTGGTTAATCCAAGTTATTTGATATTTTATGGTGCCCTCATCCCGTCAAATAGCCCTAGGACAAGCCGATGAAGTTCATTCACAGAAATATAATGATCTAATTGATTTGAACAAGGCCTTTTCAAGATAATTTTAAGCAAAAATGTTATAGAGACAGAATATCCAAGTTACACCGAAATTCTTAAATTTACCGCTTACGTTTAGATTTGGACATTTAAGCTGCCATAACGATTTCAAAAATCTTTATTTTGAGGTAAGGGAAGTTCAATCGAGTTCTATTGGGCCATTCACGGAGCAAGTCGAGAAAATTCGAAGAAACACGCTTTTTACATACTCTGGTTATGAACAGTGACGTAATGCATTAGCTAGAAGGCGAAGTGAGATAATAAGACGAGTGTACCACCTCTCTAATCACGCCGGTTGTGGGTGGGTGGTGCGTACTTACTGAAGAAGCGACACCAACAAATTTTCACATTTCAAAATGTCAATTACTAGATTCACAGCAAATATAAAGCATAAAGCAACCCCATAAATTTTATCATAATTTTAAAAAATCGTGGATTTTATAAAGTAAATGCATTTCTCTATTACTAGATTCAATTACTAGATTCACAGCAAATATAAAGCATAAAGCAACCCCATAAATTTCATCATAATTTTAAAAAATCGTGGATTTTATAAAGTAAATGCATTTCTCTATTACTAGATTCAATTACTAGATTCACAGCAAATATAAAGCATAAAGCAACCCCATAAATTTCATCATAATTTTAAAAAATCGTGGATTTTATAAAGTAAATGCATTTCTCTATTACTAGATTCACAGCAAATATAAAGTATAAAGCAACCCCATAAATTTTATCATAATTTTAAAAAATCGTGGATTTTATAAAGTAAATGCATTTCTCTATTATTAAAACAATTTCAGCACCAAAATGAAACTTTTTGCAGCCTCGGTAAAGAGTTTTGTCTTGTCCATCCTTTATCGCAGGAGTCCAGCAGACTACCAGTGTTTTATTGTGTGATGTGTTTTTAAATTATTAGATCCATGGTGCTTTGTCAGCATCAATGCCAAAGATTAATGCCCCACAAAAAAGTTTGTTGCGGGTGACTGAAGAGTCAAGAAACAGATGCAGAAATTTGATGCGGTAAAAAGTTATCCCCCACAAGAGTCAAACTATATCACTTTGATTTTGTACTGAATAACAATGGGAATCAGTGTTTCAAAAAGTGCTCGATAACTGAGTTCAGCTAGAGCAAATATACGAATTTTGAATTCGTAACTTTGATTTTGAGTAAAAGTCTTAAATTAGTATTTCTATAATACAGGCTGCAGTGCTGTTGTGAATAACATTGCCACTTCTATAATATTTCAGGTAGCGATAGTATGCTTGCGCAGATGAAAACCTCATGTCAAACTGCTTTCCTTTCTCTAACGCTTTCGATGATAGCAGTAACTAGATATGCAATGCGAAGAAATAGGAGCTTTTTGAAAGCAGTGTTTCCATAGGTTTAGCTGGAAATTGTAAACAACACACGAAAAGGAAAAGCCTTTGACGAGTGACATAGACAGTTTCAAGAGATCATTTCAAAACGTGTAGAGATGGGAATAAGGTTTACCGTCAGTACATGCTTCGTTCATTTTTTGTTACAACACCAGAAGCTTACGTTCCTCAACATTTCAACCATTATACCACAAAACACTTGTCAAAAAAATGTAAAGGTTGTAACCTAACTCTCAATTGCAGCATACCTAGTATTTACGCTTGACGTTTTGAACAACATCCGCTACGCTTTCGAATACCAGAACTTCCTTGATCAAGCACCTGTAGATGTCGATCTTTTCCCCAAAGCGCCACGTAAAACGATTTTTAGCACTTGGCCTTGGTTTAACGAAAAAAAAAAAAAAAAAAAATCGGAAAACCTTATGGAGACGGGTTTACAGCTTAAACAACTGCTAAAAAAGTCTCTCGGCTTCATCCAACTTTGGATGTAAACTCATTGCTTTTTAAGTCAATGATGAACTAACGTTTCAACCGTTCAAAGTTGAAGAGGTTCAAAAGGAGCCCTATGCATTTGAAACGTTGGCAATCTTGTTTGTCGTAAGCAAGCACTTTAAGCAGAAGCGATAGAAGATGGGCAATATTTTTTTTTTCGAGCCAACGATTCAACGACAACCGAGCAAAAACAGATAGTCAAAGACATGTGATCGTGAACGATGTCAAAACAAATAAAGCGCGCGGCTTTGAACCGATATCACCACGTACTCATTACGCAATCCAACAGCCATGATGCACACATTATTAGCGCATACATGGGTACATTGTATACTATGACAGCTATGCCAGACACCAAGATGCTCATAACTAATGTCGCTCATTTTTACCATCACGTTTAGTCAAAAGGGGTTTCAGTTTGCAACTGGCATCGGATAACAGACTTTGCTATTGGGACAATACGGAAGCAGCCAAGTTTGCGCAACCGCAAAATATAGTTTGACGGGCTCTACTTGGTGTAGTCATGGCAATTCTGCTTCTCCGCCGCTCCATACAATAATGAGACACTTCATTAGTTGGTAATTCGTATTGGTTGCATTGGTTGGCACTCCTTTTTTTGTTTTTTCTTTGAAAATTGCGGTATGTTACAAATGCATATCAAAAACGAACGACCGAGATGGAAAATGAAACTGAAACTTGAAAAAGGATGGAGAAATGAAACACATTTCGTAGCATCCGTACCACAAGAAGATGAAAGCTAATCAAGATTCCAAATTTTACGGTCAAACGTGAATCACTCTTATGCCAAAGAAAACTGTTTTGATTCTGAAACTATTACTTCTGATACTGAACACTATATAGTATTTGATAAGCACAAGTTTAACATCATTTTCAACAGAAAGACTTATTATGGCGGAATTCATGACAGCTTACAAGACTTTAGGTAGTAAAAAATATAGTTTTTAGGCTAAAGTCAAAATTTTCGAAAACGCTACCAAACTGTCATGTAATTTTTTTTTTTTTCAATCATCCTTATATGGTCTTACGCATCTCAATTTTGCAGGTTTACTAGGAACGAAACGATAATCAAAGGTGCAATCATGCTTGTTCAAAAAAGAAAACATGTCTCAAATGTAATGTCGGAAAACTAGGCTGCCCAGATTGCCTGTCCTTAGATATTCTTGGATACTGATGCATCGTAAAAAGTAAAATGGCAGGAATAATTCTTATTTTCGCTTTATATCAGCGATATGATAACGCTTTTTTGAGATATAAGTTGTGCAATATGTGCTACTGGCGTAGCATTAGGCCTAAGATAAATAAGAGTTTATAGTCTATTAAACCAAGTGATTCTTGGAGTTTCTATTGTAGCTATTTGGACGATTAAACCGTAGGTTGAAAAAATAAAGCGTAAAGACAACGACAAACAATTAGGTAGGCTAGCTTTTCGCAGTTTTCCTATAAAATGAGTGCATTCAAGATGGTATTAGATAATTCAATCAAAGGAAATACTGTTCGGGCGTCTTACGTAAAAGAAGACAATTAGAAAAGCGAAGCTAAACAAAACACCTTTGCAAAAATTAAACTATAATGTTCCGCTAGCACACAAGCTTGCCCCAATACCCATTTATCAATATCTATCCTACCATTCATCAAGAAAACATGATCGAGAGCAAAACCGCAAACTAAACAGCTGAATTTCGCCTTATATGAGGTTACTTGGAAACAAGGATAAAAGCGAAAAAAAAAAACATTAAAAGGAGAGGGTCCCACCGACCAGCATGGTAATGGTGACAGTTTGGTTCACTCATTGCACAAGTAATTTCATATCTTAAGGATTAATAAAGTCTGATAATGATTCTTTCACAACCAAACATGGGTTCGAGGAGTTGAAGCTCGCGTTTCAAATCGAAAATGTTTTTTGTTTAAAGCAAAAGCTTTTCGAAAATAAATTAGTTCCAAATTCGATAAAAATATTCAACATAACTCATTCCAGCGCCTCTGCGTTTTTATTCAACAGGTAGGCATATAGCCTATAATAACGCCTTCTTCACTTACATGTGTTTAGTGAATTGTAGGAGTAAATGCCGCAGATTATTCCAAAACTGCATAACACCTTTTATGGTAATATTTTCGTTTAAAGTGGGTTTATTGCGACATTTCACGGCGACGTCATAATAAGCCACAGAAAGTCGGGAGATGGCATTTAAAGAAAAGATTTTTCTCCCCTCTTTTTTCGCAGAAATAGCAAATAATTGCAATGCGTCGGCTATGGCGTCTCGAGACGAAAACAAAACAAACGATTTGTCGCTTTTCTACGATCATTCATTCTTCAGCTTTCGCGCTAGACTTTGATTTATGACAAGAAAATCAAAACTATATCGCCTAGTCGAGGGAGGGCAAAACGCTTAACTGATCACCTGGGCATTTTACTTCTTCAAAATTGGCAAAATCGTAGTGTCATTAAATTAACATCAATGTCAATAGTTGCATAGGTGCATTGAATTTCTCTTGATAGACATGGCCTGCGGTAAATAAAGAGATCTAAAATGCATAATATGAGTGAAATCACATTTTCAGCTTCTAAACTTCCACCGATTCTACGACGTAAAGTTAACGATAACCCAGTATCCCCACGAAAAAAAAATGTCTATAAAAACAGTTATAGTTGCTGCTGTAGTTCATACAATTTTAATTATTTTTAACAACAACGAAATGCCGAAAGTTTGGATTTGCACCAAGCTTCGTTGTTGAGTTCTACGGTAGGTCCTTCACGCTGATTTTCCAGCAGATGCTGCGCATACCAAAACTATCGGTCTTACTAAACACCGCTAAGGACTGAAACAACGCAAAGGAGTGACGACAAAAGACTTACTAAACACCGCAAAGTACGACAAAGGACTTCAAATTGATCTACTAAACACCGCAAGGAACGACAAAGGACTTTAAATTAGGGTTAGGTCATGTTTAGGGTTAGGGTTAGGCTTGGGGTTATCAGGTTCTTTGTCAGAATATGCGGTGTTTTGTAAATCCTTTGTCGCTCCTCTGCGGTGTTTCAGTCCTTTGCGGTGTTTAGTAGGACCCCCAAATCTATGAAAACATCAAAAAGAAGTTTGACTGAAAAACAATTTTAGATGAGTTTAAGTTTAGATTTGGGCAAAAGCACTTGGTAGGGCATTACGATTTTAGTCCAGCATGAAACGAAACTATCCATTAATCAATTACTTGAACCAACATCTAAATACACTTTTCACTGCAAATTATGGAAAAGTAACTAATTATTTTCGCTTGGTAAAGGCAATGCAGCATGGCATGAAAACAACTACTTGGTTCATTGTTGAATTTAACGAGATTGATTTGGGCTGTAAAAAGTCATTATTTCCTTAAATCTGTTCGGCAGCTTCGGCCGCTTATAAAAACACGGGTATAAACTTTTTGATAGACGAAACTATGAGCAGCGTGTTCTTTTTATTTGATGTTTCTCAAGCGTGGGCCGTACCATGCGAACTTGCCTGACATTGTGAATGTGTACGAATCGGTGTGTCTCTAGCGAAGCTATGGGTTAGCTAAACCACATAAAACTAATGTTCATTATTCATGCGTAAAGTTTTTGGTTTCATTTAGGACTAAACCAATCCTTCAAACCGTGTAATTAATGGTAGCCCCTCTAGAGAATTGAGATATTGTTTCAAATGGTCTTGATGTGTTGCTTTTTCCAAGTATTTCATTTTAACTAATGATAATGGCTGTTTTGGGTGACGTTGGCTGGACGTTAAAACTAAAGACCACATTAATTCTGTAGAACATAACAGTTAAGCGTTTGAAGACAAAACTGAACTTGTTTGTGCACAAAATACGTTAAAGTACAGGTAAGTTTTGTTTCACAAAAACACAAACATGCTAAAGCTTTTTGAAGCCATTGCACACTTTTAGTAACAATCACTTACTGAAATTCATGATACTCACTGATGGGTTAATCTGCACCCAAAGCGGACAAATGCCAATTGGATTTCATTCATGCAGGCTTTGTCAAATTTGAAGGTAATTAGGCCTGACACTAATAATTAATTATGAATTATTAAAGCATTTTTTTATTCTATAGCCTATTTAAAATTGTGGTCAGTCGGTCACAAAAACAAATCGCCAAATTAAACGCGCAGCAGCTGCTTCTTGCGGCATCAATTCACTCAAAAACCGTAGGATTGAGATTTTTCGTTACTTCACTTGATCATATGCCGCTAAGTCTTACGCATTACGTTATTGCTAAATAACCTGATTGCTGCAAATTATAGCGCACCAAAAATTAATAACATGTTGTATTCGTAAACTTGAGAACACCCATTACAACAGTTAATTTGCCTTTAATTTGTTTTTCCACAGAAGTCACGAAAGACAATAATAAGTCAAAATTTTCGCTTTTGTTTTGCTGGTATGTCTCAATATCCTGATAGAAAATTGAAAAACAGAATCATTATAAGTGAAGAAAAATGTAAAAATATTTGTGCGAAGAAAATGAATCAAGTTTGAAAAACACTACCGGTATGACACACTTTGGTGGCTGATGAGCAACTGTCTATACAACACAGATTCCATAAGGCTGAAGAAAGATTACGCCAGTAATTTTTCGTTCGTTTTAAACATCTTTTTTGTTAGAACCAAAGCTTGATACCAGTATCAACGTATCTTTATTTGTAATTAAACATAACTGATATTTGGACAAAGACTGGGGTTGTTCGAGTTTATCACATGCAGCGTTGTTTATCGACTCAAAATGTGTTTTTAATTCAACGATATTTTCTCATCTTGTTTGGCTCAATACTTGTAGTAAAAACACATAAAAATATCGAACAATGACCACGACTTTGTGAAGGTTACCGTATCAGTATTTGCATTTCATTAAAATCACGTAAAGCAGTAAGCGTTACTAACCAACAAAGAAATGGAAACAAGAAAGCAAATGTTTAGATTAAGGTGAATTTATGTACATGAGCACCACAACGAAATCATTTCTTGAGGAAGGAAAGTAGAGCCACAGTAAATCTTAAAACTGGACGTTTGGACAACATAGATTCAGCTGGCATTATGAGCAGTGTAAGCAAGGCAGTTACTCCGCTTGTGATGACTGCTGAATATATGTTGTCGAAACGTCCTGTTGTGAAATTTACTGTGGCATTACTTTTCCTCCTTAAGCTATTTTCGTCCCATATTTATTTGTATTTTAAAATCATGCTTACTTGAAGATGTGTCTATTTGTTTTACTTTAGGTTTCGAGGCATTAATTTTCCGGTTCTTTAAATTAAAATACCTGTAACCAATTCTTCGTTGAAAAAAACGCAAAAGATAGAACATTAAACAAAAAATAGTTTCAACGTACAGTAGCCTAAACCGCGCATATAATGGACTCGGATATAACGGATAATTGCATATAATAGACAAAATTTTAAGGCCGGATATGGCTTCCTACTGATTTAATAAACCTCGCATATAACGGATTTCGCATATGACGGACAAATATCGCTGGTCGCGACTTGTCCCTTATACGCTAGGTACACTGTACTTACATTCAGCGATAAACAAGCCAATCTACTTCAAACTGTAATCGTCATAGAGGGGCTGATCAATCTCGTAATTAATCAATCTCAGTCGATATGTGTCTGAAATTGAATATTAAAATACCAAAAATTTTCTTTACCATTAACTACTTTATTAAGCTACAGTATATAGCATAAAATATTGATAATAATTAAGACGACCCATCATAGTTCAAAGTGAAAAAACATACTTTAATAACGATCACTTCATATGATCATCAACATTTTTGGATGGGTTAATCGTTGTTAGGTCTTGTGCAGTTGCCAAAAACACGGTACTAACTTCACAGTTCAAACGCATCAATTTCTCTTTGCCTAATTAACAATATTTTACAGCATTACTAGAGATTTGTAAAAAAATCCTACAGGAGATTGGAAAGAAATAATGCAACAAGCTTTAAACATGTGAAACACAAAAAGCCTTTCAGATCACTTCTCATTTGTTTGATAATGCAATTTACAATTCAGAAAATTTTTTGCATCCATTTGCCATCATTTCAACAAAAAAGACACGTACATAAAAACTAAAATTCAAGAACACAAAACACTTCAGAAAATTTCCAAGTTTACGATTTTGTCGAATCGGAAAGTGTAGCATGATCTCTTGTTCAATAAAATCGGAAAATTTTTTTAGTCAAAAAGTTTAAAATTGGTCCACACAGGTTGCGCAGTCACGACCAATAGGTGTCAAATAATTTGCATCAAAATGTAGCGGAAAATCCATTTGCAACTTTTTTATGAAGGAATTTGGGCTACAAAATTTACGAACGTGACCTATAACTTTGATTTATTGTAAACTTGATAGAGAAAAAAAATCCAGCGTGTAACCGAGATCAATTCTGCAACGATTGCAGCAAACACCTTCAGGCCAAATATTTTCGCACTGACCTACGAAGATAATAAACGCTAAGCCAAATAACGACATAACAGCAATTAACCCGGTACCGGCGACATAAACTTGATAACTGAGCATTGCTTGACGTCATTTGCAAAATTGCAACCTTGGATAACCATTTTTTATATAAGATTTGATGTAGGAGGCGTACTATAACAGGCTAGCAACGACGTTAGCAGCTGTTGCCAGCGAATTACATCACTGGCAAAACCATAAAAAATTCAGATAGACTTGCTTGTGTAATGTACAAGTCATTGATTTCGATACTTCCTAGTTTAGTTTGTGTCCATAGTTTGGCACGTTGCACGAAAGTGAATGAAGAGGAAAATGACTTACTACGCTATCCGGTCTTTTGGAAAACCAAATTCACAAACAAGTAATTGGGAATTTTAAAAGGCAATCGCGCAGTGCTGTATGCGAAAATACAATAATATTTTGAGGTTATGTTTACCACCACCTTCGGATTCTGAAACAACGCTCTTCATCAATGAAAAACCGTGGGAGATGGCGTAAATTTCATCGACAAAGTTTCCTCAAAAGGAAAGCTTAGCGTGGGCCATAGAAAATTACAGCTTGACTTCCCGGATGTCCACAGAATAAAAATCGAAAAAGATTACGCAAAAGGCTACATTGTGTAAACCCGTGACTTAAATATATCTTCCTCCTTTTAAAGATAAGCACAATGGATGAAGCAGTGTGGAACAATGCAGTATTTCGTCACATGCCAATCTGAGTCAGACGAGTTTAATATGTTCTTTAAATTTAGGCTTAAAGCATTCATGTGATCAAAATGGAGGGAGGAAATGCGCACAATGACAATCAACAGCTCCAAAAAGAGGAAGTTAAGCGAATAAAAAGACATACAAGCAAACAACTTCGGATTAGGTGATAAAAAGCATATGCTATGCAATATTTGTGGCCGAATCACAAAAACAATGTCAATCAAGTCTGTACAGTCCATAACGACCAAGCAACAATAAATCAACAGTTAGAAGCAAATGAATTTCAAAAAAATAAAAAATCAAATCTTTAATTACATTCGCAGTATTACGCTGAAGCTTGTAACGAGTGGCGGGGCCCATGCATCTTCGCGAATAGCGTGGTAATGCAGCTCCGAAAAAACGTTGCAACGGTGGTGAGCCACTAGTGACACAAAGCCGAATTGACCGGCCGGGAATTATACCCAGACTCCAGCACCGATAACGTGCGCTTAACAACTGAGCTAACCGGCAGGTGCAAATTAAATTCACACTTGAAATGTTTAAAAACCAGATGGCAGTTCTTAAACTGTTGTAGACCCGAGCACCAAGCTCATTGTTGTTTTGAGGTAAGAGCAAAATATTAAAAAAATATTAACTCACAAAACCTAATGACCACCAAATCAACTTTCCAAACGGGTTTCGCAAATCCAAAAAGCTATCATTCACTAACTAATCCACCAAAATTTTTAAAAAATTACGAAACACCCTCAAGCACATCATACTTGCGTTGCCTAGGCCAACCAGGATTAGCCGATACAACTAATGCAATTGACTAAAAGTCTTCCTCTGGATGTAACAAACACCCACTCCACATTTTTTCAGAAAAATGGTTACCAAGATACTTACATGAAAAAAAAAGGTTGCAGCAAAAAACAAACTTTAGAAGAAAGGTTGTAAGTGGGGCTGGTCACGGCCAACAACAATATTATACGTCCTGACCTAAAACTTCATTCTCCAGAAATTTTGTTTAATTTAGCTTTGGCCTACACCCAATTTTAAAAGCAGGAATTTGACTTCAAAAGCGGCCCCACGACTTCAACTTTACTGTGAGAGACAGGGGCTTGTCAACTGGAGCGTCCAGAGCACCCCATAAGTCCCAGATATAGAAAGATTGACAGTGCTGGTAATGTTGGATCAACTCAAAAACCAAACACAAAATACAGTCAAGTTGAACTCTGCTACATTTACAACAGTTTTGGAGAAAGAAATTCAAACCCAAACCATTACCACAGCGTCCGTCCAAAATTTCTACCAAGGCAATGACTGCGAAAGCACGGAGCCATACGCACGCGGTGATTTCCAATAACGTGAGTTTTCTCAAATAATCTCTAATTACTTTGTAAGACACACCAACTTAAAAAATAAGGAGTTCTTTAGCTGCTTATCAGATTATATATCGGTTAATGTTTAAGAAAGATAAAACCGAATCCAAGTCGAAACTTGCAATTTTTCGTGTATTCGAAACGAAATAATGTTCAAAGCAACTGATCAAAGAGAGATTTTTTTAATCAATCAATGTGGAAAACGTAATTTACAGGCATTGACGCATTTCGGAAGCATGACCAATAAAAAAGACAAAAGCAGGTATTTGCCCAAAGTCCATGGAAAAACAAACCGTATTTGCACAAACGCATAAGACAGGCTAAGGATTGATTCAAAAAAGACAATACAGTGAAAGAATATTTACAAATAGTATCTTTGAACTCGGATGTCGTTAGGATTTTTGAGCGGAGAGTGACGTGCTGCCTGGCCGCAATTTAATCACAGTCAACAACGACAGCACTGAATAGATTAGGTGCCGAGAGATGAGGGAAATTCAAAAGTATTGCATAAAAGCATCAGTTGCTGAGAGGTGGGGCACACCGTAGCACGCTGAATCCTACATGTAGGCTTTTTAAATAGACCATGTTTTTCAAATTATCAGCGAAAATAGATGAGCTGAGAAGTATTTTAACGTCACTTAACTGGTGGAAGTGGTTTTGTTCATTCAGATTTTATAACCTTGAGCTTTAAGCTCGCCACAACCTTCTTCCCTGACAAATGTGGTTTACCGTAAATACATAAGTTGTAGATGTAGTTGTGTGTTCAAGCGTCCAGACTCGGAAAAGACGCATAGAATGAGTGAAACAAAATAGCAGAAAAAAAGTCACCAAATTTCATAACAATTGTTTTGCTTTGTAACAATTGTTGTTGCCATAGTTGCCTCTATAGTAAACACTTCGTTTAAAATAAATTGGCTGAGTAACATACAGCTAGGACCAGTGGTGAAAGTAAGCCGGAACGGTCCGGTACGCCGTACAGGTAAAAGATTTGCTACCGGAACGTCGTGCCGGTAGAAGATTTTAAATCTAAATCCAGCCTACAGCACATTCCACAAGTCAAATCACAAAAAAAAAATTCAAGAAAATGGGCTTTTTTTAAATAAATTCATTTTTGTATAGAATTAATTTCAAAACTTCATCAAAATCAAAATTCTTTAATGCGAACAGCCTTTTGTTTAAAGTGCCCGTAAGCTAAATAACGGGGTTTCTTTGATGGTCTCGTCTGCAACCCAAAAAATTCCCAAAGTTTTCTAGGAACCGCCTAGACTGAGCATTTTTTTTTGCAAAAATTTGGCCACATTGACGTGGAAATTGGTATTTTTCGTGAGGAATTAGACCTAGTAGGATTATGGAAGCAGAGATGGAAAAATTTACTCTGTGGTTAGAGCAAATCAGCACAAACTGTGACATCACAATCTAAAATTTTCCTTCGCGTATATGATAGCTTCATTTTAATGACGACGTAACCAGTAGCCTACTAGCCCAGGGGTGCTTAAACTAGGGAGCGCGAAACGCTTGCAAAGGGGGAGCGAAAGATTTTATCAAATGTATTGTTTTTACCAGCTATGTTCCTCTACGCTGCGCGTGGCAAACCTTTCACTCTCCAATACGCAGGCAACAGTACTGCAGGACATTGTTTCGAGTCTCAGATTAGCGATTCATTCTAATCCAGAGACAAATTAGTTATTTGCGTTTTAGCCATTCTCGGATTATCTGATATTTCATAGTTCGTTCAAATTTAAAGTTTTGTGTATAATTAAGGCGTTAAGGATTTTGTGACTGGATAAGTGGATACCTAAGACTCATTTGCCACTTTTTATGAGCAACTACGAAAAATGTTTTTACTTTCACCACTGTTCTGGGCTTTTGGCGCAGTACCGGTAAGAAAAATTTTCTACTTTCACCACTGGCTAGGACATCGCCTCAGTTTTATTTTTGTGAATAAATAAGCATAACCAAAAGTTTCAGAGAAGACGCATGCAAGGAAAGCAATCACAACAATTACGGCGAGTTTGATCGATGACTTAGCTTTGATATAAATACCATCACACTACTTTCAGGATTGAAGGAAAAAATAAACGATTCATCCACATTCCACGGCATAACAGTTTAGTAGCCTAATTAAACCTTTTTCAAAAATAACAGATTTGAGTAAGGGCACTTAATTCTTGTTCCTTCTCATCCCACTATTTCTGATGACACACCAAACAAGACTACAAAAAAATAAGGCAAATTTGATCCCTTAATTTGTGATCTCACTGCGAAGCCAACTTTTGAAGAGAAAGCTCTGTATTCTTCCAGGAAAATCGAAGTAATAAAAATGCGATGATGGCATCTCTTACACTTTCACACTCACCGCTGGCGCTGTTAAAAACCAAGCTGGGCAAAGATTAGTAATGAGTCAATTCAAACATAATAGACTCCCTACACTTTCTCCTATCTATTACTACGGTTTCGCCACGCGTTAGGTCCTAATGACTAAATAAAGAAATTTGAAAATATTATTCAGATAAAGTAAGAATCAATAAAAATTGATAAAAATAGAAATAATTTAATCTAGTGACAGATCTTCTTAAAATTGTCAAAATATTCACATGGATGAGATGCCTCGTTGGACAAAAACTTTTTGGACCACATATTTTCAACGTGAAGTTACCAGTATTCGGCTAATACAATTACAGTACACATACCACCCGTTAATAGTCTTAGATTAAACGAATGTATACAAGAGCAACGATATCGTCCGGCTCTTGACAATAAATGTTTTATGTATATTGAGTCACAGTGAATTTCTCTATACACAAAACGGGATTTATAAAAAGGAAAATGATCAAATTCACCACTTGTACACATTTGTAGGCAGGAAATTATATTGAAATATCAAATTATAATGATAAAAGATATACTCTTAGCGGAGAAGCAATTGATTAACGAAAGAAGAAACCTGAATGAAATTTGCATGCATTGTTTATTAACTACTCATGGAATAAAAATAGTAAAAGATGTTGTTACAATGCTTTTACGGTGCTATTTTGAGTTTTACGCATTATAGAAAACTGCTTACTGCTTGATTTTCATTCCAGAGCCTATTGAACAGTCTTTTTCGGTTGAACACTGCACACCGACCGCAAATTAATAAGTATTGACCTAATTCTGTTTTCTAAACTTGCTAAATCAGTTGTTTTCACGCAGCGTTGCGAAAGACATGACAATGGACCTATTACATATCATCAGCAAATTGTGGACAATATTACTGTTGAAATCGGAAGCGAAAAATCTTGGCCACACCTCTTGTATTTCGATCAGAGATCTAAATTACAACGGCACAGAAATTAGAATAGCGCAAACATTTTTTCAAAGGTATTAAAACATTTTTTAAGTTAAAATCTTTTAAAGTAATGATAGACACATTTTTAAAGTAATGATCCCTATTCAAATCTAATTAAATCAGTCGGAATTTGTTTAATTGACAACAATCTTAAAATTTGAAGTTCGTTCGCAACTTCTTTATTGATGATTTTCCTTATCCGTGAAAAGTGAAATAACTGTGCATAAAGGGAGAAAAAGTCCAATTAGTTCCCGCTGGGCTCGAAGAAAAAGAGACCGCTTGGATAAACAACGCGGTGACATAATCCGACCTCAGTTCAACTATATTCAACAGTGTACATTCATCATCTTAATTCTTTTAAAACAGCAACAAAACAGTGTATCCACTTGAGCTTAATTTATTAGTTTCCACCGTGACAGTGCGTGTTATAACACGAAGACAAACACGGCTGTCATTAACAACAAAAAAAGTAGGCAACAATCACACAAACAACTATATCACTCAAGGCCACAAGGAAAACTAAAACGAAACAGTATTTATTACGAATAGAGTACGAATATCAATCGAAATACAAAAGGCCGATTAAAAACACCGCAGTACTCAGTTAATTACAGCTTTTTGCTGTTTAAGAAACAAAGTTACAAATAATGTGATCTCCGAGAAAGCAGTGAAATATCAAGCTAATATTGCCGAAAAAGAACAATAAGTAAAAAAGCATAAACCATCAGTTTAGTGTTTGGGAGTCTTCAACACTTCTACGTATGAAGTATAAGTGGAATCAAAATGAAGTTGCTTAAGAGCCGACGAAATCGCATCAATGTCTTTTGAAGTCACGAGCTCAAGGACGCTCGCAAAATATGATTTCAAATTGTTTCCTCGTGTCTTCATGGCACTTCGCAAGCGAAAACTGTGATATAAAAACTAAAAAGTTAAGAGCTTATTTTCGTTGCCACATTGAAACGATGTAGACAGCCAGTTTAAACTTGCATAAACACATTTGCCTTTGCACAAAAATTTGCTGATACCAAACCTTCTTAAACAACGTAGTTAAAGAAGGTCCAGCTCTAGCTGACACTCACTAAGTACTCAACTGGAAATTTAAAAGTATAACATGGTTTTTACGACTCATCATGTATGTGGCATATTCCAACATCATTTCACAATTGATGCCTTCTAGTTTAGTTTGTTGCAGCTGGAGATGAATAGGAGCAAAAAAACAAAGATGTTTATAACAGACATACTAACGAAAACAAAATTATCTTAAAGCCCGATGGATAATACATCAACACTTATCTCCTCCAAAACAAGCGAAAGATGAAATCATTATTTTGATGCAGAGATTTAACAAATCTGAAACTTCCGAGGTTGCCGCTTAGCCTGGAGCAAATAAGTAACACCGATAGTAAATAAAAACAAAACAAATATTGTAAATACATTTGAAAATACTGCAAGGGAACACAGCATTTTAGATGGAAGAAACAAACATTTAGTCCACATATATCGCGGAGTAAATCCACAATTAATTACGGTACTATCATTGATTATACAAAAGCGCCAAACGAGTGATGAACAAGTTTCGTGATTCGTATGTCAAACAAAAAAAAGCGCTAAATGATAAACGAGATCATGACTTTTGACCAAGGCCAAAAAGAAGTCCCACTTATGTAGACCCAAAAGTTTACCCAGAGAAGTCTTATGGGCAAGGTTCAACTTTAGCAGTGGTTATCTATGTGGAAAACCTTATGCTTAGTTTTAATTTTAAGTGGAAATTAATTACAATTAAACTGAAGTGTTTTAAATGAGACTTTACTTAATGAAAGATTGCCGTAAAGTGTTGCATTCTTAGCTAGATTACAAATAAAATTTAAATCTCATGAAATTATCGGTAACTTAAGAATTGCGAAATAGATTTTAGTGTGAGAAAAACTTTATCCAAACCGAAAAACAAGAATCTTGATATATCCATTTGAACTTTGAAATAAACATTTTCCACCGCATAATACCTGATTAACATGCTAAGTGAAAGCAAGCATTCAATGCCAATATATGCTAAACCGCAAGAAAACGCATTTTCAAGCCAAATGCTATAACTAGACATGCCGGGTTACTGTATCACTTGTTATTGAAAATGTGTTATTCTTATTCATAGAAACTTTGAAAATACTAAACAGCTCCACAAAATTGCCAAAAACAAGACACGATAAAGGCCAGTCAAAATACCATCAAGTTTCAATCTTTGCCTTACAATAATTCTAGTCGTATATCTAAAAAATGAGATTTTAAAAGCTGTGTACACGCAGTGCTTGTAAAAACAAAAACTTATTTTTGCCAAACTCACCGGTATATAAGTCATTTAATATGAGTAGCTATTAACTAGTATACTGTTATTAATATAAAGTAATATCATACATAAATTTATAATGCATAACCGCAAAACATGTAAGATATTAGTATGTTTACCAAAGTAAATCATAGAATTTTCCAATATTATATAACATGGTGCCGCTTGTTCCATCTCTAATGCGACAGCTCATTTCAGATAAAAATATGTTTTTTGATGAGTCTTATTTTCAAAAATAACAAGAATCTTTTTACAAAATATTATTTTTAGCATCGTCATCTACAAAAAAAAAAAACTATGAAATAATAGATAGCCACGATTGTATCATCTCACTCCAGAAAAAAAAAAAACTATTCAAATTGATAATTATTTAAAATTTTGGAAAATTACAAAAAACAGAGAATTATTTTCATTATTGCTTATACAAAAATCTTGAAATTTTGTTCGTAGGTCTATGGTTGGTGTACTCAGTTTATCAGTACTATTTTATGCCCACGTTAAAGGTTACGTTTTTGGGTGGTTACTGACTTAAAGATCTCTCGGTGTCTTTACATCCACCTAGCCATCTTCCAAAATATTCCATTATGAGGGGCATTTTGATATAGGGTTGTTGAGTTGCGAGCTAGCACACTTTTCGTTTGAAACTGATCAATATATACTGTAATCAGTAGGTTAGGAGTTTTTCCTTAGCATAATTAAAATCGTGTGAGCGAACACAAGTTGAGCAACGACTGCACTCGCAGCGTAACAAAAACTTAGTTCATTTAGAGCTGCTTTTTCAGCAAAATATTTTTCCAAAGTGTGGCATTCAAAGTCTTTTACAAGTCGAGACGATCTACACATTTTTGAGATCGTATCAACAAAAACGATGAAACTCATTTGACAAACACCATAAAAAATTCTAAACCGAAAAAATAAAAATCTAGTGCCGGCACTCCAGCATTTTTAAGCGGTCATTCAATTAAGACGGCATATCTACAAAACGGAAGCGTCAAAGCTTGTTTTTATTTAACACAAGCATACAAACAGAAACTGTTATAATTCTTGTCAATGAACACAAAAAATTTAATTAAAATCTGAGAACTATGAAAGACCTGATGTTTGTATATAATAGCGTCTTCTCTAACAACAATATAAAATTCTTACCGGGTTAATTTTATTTAAGTACCTCGGCTACTTTAGCATGAATTTGATAATAACCACTGCTTTAGCAACTTTGAAAACCAAAACAAACCTATGAGTATAAAGCAAAAAAGATGCAACGAGATCAAGAATTTACTAAATGTAGTAAACAGCACTGGACCGGTTGATGGACAAGAGTGATGGTAGTAATTTGTTTAATAGTCAGTTGCTTTTCGCTGCGTTGTGGGGTACATTATCTTTACCAAAGGCTTACGTTATTGCATTGTGTAGTGTGTCCTATACTTGTACACTAGATTCGAGTTTCTTTGATGAAGTCAATTATTTGTCAGAAGTATGTATTCCAAATAATAAAAGATCCATTTTGCAGATACTGCAAAATCGATTATATCGAGGAAATTTGTCGCAAATTTGCGACATTCCTCGATATAATAAAAATAAAAACTAATATACCTTTACTTATTATACTGTAAAATAGTGTAATAAAAAACAACTTTTTATCTTCGACAGGTACTAATAGGTGATGTATTTCTACTGCAATCGCCAAACTTTTTTATCATAGCGCCATTCAAAGATATCAATTACTCCGGTTCACTGTTCTTGCGATTACAAAGATGTTTCGTCCGCAAAGAGTTATAGGCTGCATTTGCCGGTATACTCGGTACAGTGGTGCAAATAAAGAAAACGATAGCGTTTAGCTCCAAGGCTGTAGCAGACATGAAGATACCAATCAGGACGTGCTTAACACTAATTAAACTCATCGCACCTTGTGAATTTCTAATATAATCTTCTATCTTGTCCCACATCGACCTTGTAATCTCCGGCTCGAAGAAGTAACAACACTTCAGACCGGTCGGAAACATATCGACTTACACCAAAGCTGTTAATTTCATTTTATATTATTATTGCCTAATATGTCACTTGGTTTCTCCGATTATTATTTATTGTTCGTTTGTTGATATACATGATTTTCGTAATAGAGAGAAAAGAGGATTAACCATAGATTTTTAACTATTCGAAACTGTATCCGCCGTTTGTGACTACCAAATTTCTCCTATTGTTAACAATTATATGATGAATCAATCGATTTTCTAGACCCGCTTATCCTTGGGGGAGTCGCGGGGCAAACAGCTCGAGTCGGATTCTCCAAGCATTTCCAACAATTATATGGTCTTGTTGCTACATAAATGGTTCTTCCGGAAAAGTTTTCTATACCCAGACCAGGATGAAGAGAAGCAGAAAAGTCATTGGTGCAAGTAGCCTAAAAAGTAATCGTCCAAGCTAATGCATTGATTTTGGTTATTACCAAATTCGAATTTGCCCTAACTTACGGTTGTGTGGTGTATTGCAACAGACCGATAAGCTGCATGTTACTGTTGCTTCGGCAGCCCCATGCTTGGAAAGTCATTTTATTCATCTGTGGTTCATCTCACCCGCCGTCGACTGGCTCATAAGTTATAACCGTCTGCACTTGCTACAGATTACGTGACGGGCTGGCTAGTTGTCTTATTAACTCAATAACGATATTCCAGACAACTTTTTTTAATGAATACCATCGTATTTGGTTAAATGTTCACCCGAATTATCGAACTCTTTAACGACTTGAAACTTGCTATAAACCATTGAACAATTAAACACATTCTCTTCCATGTTAACGTATTTTAATGTTTACATAACTTTATCAAATTATTATTGCGAAGTAGAAAGATTACTGCATCGCTTCGATGAACTTCAGAAAGATCAAACACAGAGCATGAAAAAAATCACAAGATTAGGAGATAAGTTTTATTCAATAAGCACTTAAATCATTTAGCCATCTACTTAAGTTTGTCTGCACCGTCTATAAAATGATGTTAAGAACAGACATAAATCATATACAAAATTTGCAGTAATTGTTATACATCATACAAGCAGATTTGTAGTTTAATTTACACTCCGTTTTGTATTTCAATTGCTTTTCTTTTTATTCCCTTACACGCCATGCATTGCCTGCAACGATACTGCTTTGAGCATTAAAAAGTTGATCGAGGATGCATTTGATCACCGGCACATTGCGAAGTAAACGTTTGGCGAGATGAAGCATTGGGTTCACAGAAATGTTTGGGTGACAATTTGAATGATAAAACTGAATCAGTGACTAACAAAATTTTCGGTTTTAGAAGCATCATAGCAACACGTCCGTACCGACATGTTTGTTACTGGGAAGTTACAGAAGATGGTACAGAAAATCAGCCACCAACCTTTTTGCCAATGAAACAAACGCCGCAAATTTAAAAACAAAACACCAAGTAACCTTTTTTAACCCACAGCAACACTAGAAGTGCATTTCAGGCCTTTAATTTTCCACTACGAGACATGTCCTCATAATCAAAACGAAGCCGACAAAACATACAATCTAACTCCGACTGTAGGCAAATAAACTTTAATATGGCTATACACGATTACTATAATTCAAACGTATTCAACAATGGTGTTTCTGACAATTCTTAAAATATTGCGCTTTTGACAATAAATTTTAATTAACGTCTTTAACTTCACCCACAACTTAGCATCTTGGTGACGTAGCGATGACGTGATGATATACAGCAAGAAAATGTTTATGTACAACCTCCGTCCGGTTCTAGCAAAATATTTTCCAACGAATTTCAACTTGGATAACAAGCGCTCACACTACATATCAAGCGGGCTCTATTTTCTAAAGCAAATAATAACATACTAACAAATACGGACGGCATAATATAGCCAATCACAGAGCAGTATTTCTGAACAAGCTGCAATTTATAAAATTGATAAAAAAGTAAAAATGATTTAAGGCTGCACCCTAATGCATCCTAGTGCAAATATTCTCACATTTTCCAACAGCAAATACATGAGACGGTTTATTTATATTCCTGTGTATACCCAGGCTTATATTTACAAGCAAGTTTGCTGTAAATTTAATTCAACGTAATCAGATACTTAAATCTTTAATCTAGGACATGCAAAACTCATTAATCACTAAATGAAGGGTTTAGTTCTAAATGTTCCTAAGTCACATTTTTGAAAAAATTGAGATAATCCCATAAAATTGCTTAAATGCCTGCTGCAAATATCCGGATAACATAATTTCACCAGAAAATGTTCCTAAGTCCTTCTATTAAGAAGCGGCATTTCCACCATCGCATGGATTTTTTTTCTAAATGTTCCTAAGTCCAGCAATTTTGTGCTAAAAGTTCTTAAGTCACATCTTAGCCTTAGTTGAATTCCAGCAGTGCGGTTGGAAAGGCAGGTTAGCTTTAGTACTTGAGTGTTACACCATGGTTACACTGTTACATCGGGAAATTAATGTTTTGTTATGAAACTGCGCACTGCGTAGTGGTACAGTAGCGTTGTTTTTGCGGTCTATATCTTAGTGGTACAACATACTGATAGGTTAGGCCTAACCATAAGATTTTGCAATAGGCCTACCATTAGCCTTCAGTGTAGCTTATGTATAGGCCTGCTGGTACTGTATTTAATCTCAGTTAGGGTTCATTTTATTTTGTCAAATCTCAAGTATAGTAGAATTTGTGAGAGTCATGGGCATAATAAGTTCTAGCGCCTACCAGCGTGTCATTAAATGCTTGAGTTTTTTCTAATCTGAATTATTGTATTTTTATCTTAGAGGCATATTCTATAGGCTATTACCAACATACATTATATCACAAAGTACGGTATATTCTATTGCTTTTGGTGCGATATCGGTATTGGTAGTCTGCAATGGATGTAAGCACCTCATCTAAAGCTAAAAAAAGAAAAGCGAATCCATCTGAGTGGAAAAAATCTAAAACTAAAGCTGCAAAAGTACGAGGTAAGTTCTGCTTTGGAAATTCTAGCAGAAAGACAGCGTTGAATCTGTTGATGCTAATCAAAGTTATTATGCAAGTGAGTTGATTATTTTTCTATTGTTTTAGGTGAGGCACACGTTTCTCACTCTGGACAAGAGGTTCCAAAAAGAGTCCAGCAATCAGTGGAATGCCGTTGTCGTTGTTATTATCAGCTGACTGAAAACGAAAAAAAGGAGATATTTCAAAATTTTAATGAAATGAGAGATCATGAAATGCAGAATACTTACCTGCGAGGTTGCATCACCAAAAAGCCAGACCAAAAAATTCGTCGACGACCACGAAATGCTGATGGCCAGAAGCGTAACAGTTTTACGTTTACTGTAACTCTGGAAGAAAAGTCAGTGATTGTGTGCAGAGCAGCTTTTTTGGGGCTTCATGGAATTGGGATTGGCAGATTAAAAAGAAAAGTACTGAATTTTGCTGTTGACATCAAAGATAACCGCGGCAAGCATGGCAACCACCCCAAAGTAGATGAGTCAACGAAGAATCTGATCCGGGAGCATATCCAAAACTTTCCTGCCCGTGAGAGTCATTACAGCCGCAGCGTGAATGCCAGAAGGAAATATTTGGATTCCTCAATGAATGTCGCCAAAATGCATAGAATCTTTCTTATCCATTATCCGGAACTAAGGACAGTATGCAAATATTCATTGTATCACGAAATATTTAATTATGAGTTCAATATTTCGTTCGGCTTTCCCAGAAGCGACATTTGTGATACTTGCGAAAAGCAACAAGTGGCAATCAAAGCAGCCGAATTACATGGCAATGAATCTGCGATAAAACAAAGAAAAGCCGAAAATGAGTTACATCTCAGGAAAGCTGATGTGTTTAATGTGCAGTTAAGAGAAGCAACTGAGTCAGCTAAAACGATGGTAACTGATTGTGACACGGCAGTAATTGCAATGGATTTCCAAAAAAACTTGCCTTTACCCTTGACTGGCATTTGCCAAGAATATTACAAAAGGCAGTTGTGGATCCACAACTTTTGTATTCACGATTGTGTCAATGGCAATGCGATGATGTTCTTATATGCGGAGCACTACGCAGGTAAAGGACCCAATGAGGTAATCTCTTGCTTAGATCATTACATATCTACCCTACCACCAACAACGAAAAAAGTGAAGATATTTGCTGACAATTGTTTCTCCCAAAACAAAAACAGATACATCGTAGCATATCTCCATTCCATGGTTCATAAAAACCTAGAGGAAATCCAGCTTTTCTATCCCCTTCCTGGCCATAGTAGATTACCATGTGATCGGGACTTTGCTCGCATTGAAAAGAATAGAAGAAGAAAGGACAGGGTTGTAAAGCCATCTGAATGGGTCAATTTGATTAAAGAGACTGACTTATCAAACCCGTTTCAGACTGTTTTTGTTGAGCATCCTCTCACAGATGACCTGAAACATGACGGCACTCCTGTTGTTAAAGTCAAGGACTACAAAAGAGGCCTTGATGCATTCTTGCGGCCACCTAGTGGCATTGCAGCAATAAGAGGTTTGTTGTTTAGAAGAGGCCAGAATCCAAGATGTCGGTACTCCATGACTGGTGATTGCTCAACTGAAATTTGCTTACTAAAGCGAGGAAAAAAGTTGAGAGAATTGTTAGGCGCTTTCAGTAAGCTACTGCCAGCACACCTCACGTTCCTTGGCATCAAAAAAGCAAAGTTCGATGACGTTGTAGCGTTATTAGGTCACGTAACTATTCCGAATGAAGTGACATTCTACAACACCTTATCAACGCAACCAGAGCAGCAACAAGAGAGTGATGATGATGAAGATGTTGAATGATTTTTAGCAATGCATGCTCGCACTGTCTTATTCCGCCTTTCTGAACGTTATTAAGCTGTGTTTTCAAAGTTCTCAAAAAACGTTAGAGAAAATTTTCAAAATTTCTCTACAGTACTTCGTTGTTTTGTTATTTTAACTGCATGGTTGTGTATTTGGGCTTTAACTTAATTAAACTAACTCCGGTTGTATGTCAATGTCAGGCTAGGGTAGACATGGTGATTTCCAAAAGTTAGAATGTTGCGTCGAAGAAAAAGCATTCTTTTATTGAGTCTGGAATTTGTCAGAAACTTGCTCCACTAAGCTAAAAGTAAGACTCACTAATAAAGACAACTTTTTATGGCCATCATTATGCAAAAACGTTACGATTTTTCCCCCTCTTAACCCTAAACATTGATTAACGTAAACGTCGTTCTTCTGGTTTGCCGCTAACACATATTTAACCCCGCCATAAGTGATACCATTAAAGTTTAAATGCGGCTTAGTGTTTTAACCCCCATTGAAAATTCCTTGCTACTCCACTGATTTATACCAGTGCAAAGTCGATAGTCTTATACCCTTAGCGTAATACAGTAGAAGCAAAAAGCTGATTTAAATCGATTCGATTCAGCTAATTTATTTGCCAAGTTGCCTTGGCCAGGAGACCGCGAAGTGACCTTTCGGTCTTCGAGTCAAGCTGGAAGCTGCCACCCGTCTACCACAATAGTGGAATCTCCACACTCTCTTCAGTGCTAAGCGTCAAGCAAGGAAGCTGTGAATACCATGTTTTAAAGTCTTTTGGCATGACTCGACAAGGGATTGAACCCAGGTTTACCGACTGCGAGGCGGACGTTTTACCTCTAGGCCACCACGCCGGCAAAAGCTTATTGCGATACCAGTTCTCCACAAATGGCTTCATTTCATCTGCATCGTTATTAAAACGTAGTAATACAAAACAAAAGTCAACAAAACTGATATTGTAAAAGTAATCCTTGGGAGAGTTGCAATACACTATACATCAAGTTTGATGGAAAAAGCTCCCAAGTCACAGTTCGGAATAAAAGTTCCTAAGTCCACGAAGCAAAATTCACTGTAATTCATTATGACATCATTGTGACGTGATAATTTTTTCGCGAAAAATCAATCTACAACAGAGCAATACAAAAAATCTTGTTTTAGCTTTCCAGTTGCATTAACCTGATTTGCAAAGTATTTGAAAATTTTTGAATGTCATTTTCTCAAAACTGACATTATGTGACTTAGGAACATTTAGAACTAAGCCCTTCAAATGCAAGAAGGAAATGTTTATTACGGCATTGCACCAAATGCTATACGTTAGTAACTATCTTTTGCATCATTTCGATAAAAACGTCATGTGTTGTTTATGTGCTTCAAGATGTCCGACTGATATTCTATTTCTAAAACAAATATTAGATAAAATATCATATACTTTAACCCGAAAATTTCACTTGTTAATGTTGCAAAAAGAGAAATTCGAATCAAGAGTTGCGTAAATTTAGGAGCAGCGCAGTTACCTAACGTAAAAGCATATTCGAACTTTCACAACTTGTTGTGAAAGTTTCATTTATTAACCAATGCAGGAATGGTGCAGCATTTTTCTACGATGCTCTACTCAAGTTGTATAGGGCCGCCCAGTTTGGGGGCCAAGCTGGCTTACATCCGAAAATGAAAGTTCAAATCTTAAAACACTTTGGAATCTGGTTTTCCGGTGACTTCACATCTTTAACTTTGTCAATGTAAGTATAATTGAGAAATGAGCTAAATCTAAAAATGCTTGAGTTTATTTAGCGCTGAATTCATCGAGGCATTTTACACAACTTCGGCATTTTTAACATCGCAAGTCTGTAAAAGACTATGGGGAAAACACCTGAGGCATAAATACAGTATAGTCCTCAGAAACCCAAACAATACCAACAGAGTTTTGGTCACAAATAATTTGATTAATAAGCTTGATATGGAGCCTAATGTTCTTTTACTTAAATAGCTTTAACTACAAACACTGAGAGGCCGTCAATGAGGCAAGTACCGTACAAAGGCGTAATTGGTACCCATAAAAATGCCTGCTACTGTTTCTACATCAAACCCAAACAACTTTGCTATTGATGTCTACAAAAAACAAGCATCAAGCTCAAAGTTTTCCTGGGCTATCCTATGTGACTGAAAAGCTAATAAAACTCTGATAAATGAAGACATCTCTCAGTTTTTCACAAACCTTATACAGTTTGTGAAAAACTGAGAGATGTCTTCAACAAGTGCGTCCAGGATGCCCAACGAAATTCCTAATCTTAGGCCAACGAAATTGCCGCATATTAACCTACTATGAGCTATAAGCGATCTTGCAAAATAATAAGGCTATATTGTATGCTTTGGTGCAACATTCGAATTTGTTTTACAACGCATACATCACGCATTAAGCAAAATACATAAGTTAGTACACCCCCACCAATAACACAACCCAAAATTAATCATAACAGTCCAGTTGTTTGGAGTTCAATTCTCCAGAACTCAGTAGTCTCGTAAGATTGCAATGCAATCGTTCAGAATTTTTATCATGAGTTCTGAAATTGTATCCTATGATCGCCTCAGCGTTATCGTGTCAAATGATGCATTTCCAGTTGAGCGCATTGTGTCAAAAATAAAGTCGACTCTGGCTATCAAATGTGAACCAGAGGAAAGCAAGTAAAAAAAAGAATTACAGCAGCTTACATTGCGTTGCAATTTCCAACAAAAATAAATTAACCAATCAAAGGGCAACAAAAGATTGTAAAGCAAAACGCAAAAAATAACGACATAGCTTAGGAAAAAAAGCTGGTCAGCAACTAAGGGCAAAGGTCCTCCACACATTACGGAACAAGCACTGCTTTCAAGACAACTGTTCTAAAGGTGTGAGTCCAGCGAGAATTTTTTAGCCAAATATGTGCACAGTTTCTTTCTTAATTCTTCTCATGTGACGTAGCACGTGACAACGCTCCAGCAAAGGTAACATTAAGCATAGCAAGTCCTATAATTATATAACTATTTTAAATTTAAGTCACGGTTCATTGCAGAATCCATGCAAAACAATTTGATATCATGAAAACAGCAATGACACAAACAGGTTTAACTTTTGATTTCATTCCAGAATTGAAATGTGAAGAAAAACAAGAAAACACCCTATCAATTTGGTGAACTTTGAACGCTGAGTGTAGTAGGTAAATAAGAAACAGCTGGCTGCTTCTGCCTACGCTTTTCTCTAGCCGTGACAAGTTGACGGTAAGGTACTCCTGCGACACCTTGCGGAAACAAAATCGCTCTGCCAAATTGCCTAATCAGTTAAAACAAAAATTAATAACGGCAACGTGGAAGTTCAAGAGGCACAAGCACTTTCACATCTACAATTAAAAATCAGCACAAGCCAGTCAACGAGATTTGAGGTGACTTTAGAATGAAAAACGTAGTTGTGACATTAACAGCTAATCAACTGGTAATCACAACCTTTTCCTTGAAGTCTATAAACAAAACTATATCCGGTTCCACTTACATGCTCTAGTACTACAGACCCAATAAGTATTCGTTGTATGAAAATTAGTGGCAATTTCAAACATCCTCAAGCTGTTTATGAAGCTTTATGTCGGCGTAACACAGTGTAAGAAAATTTGGATTAATTGTGAATAATGAAAAATATCATAAATAAAGTCAACAGCATAACTAAAAATAATTTCTCCGAGTAAACTTGGTTATGAGATTCAAAATAAGTTTTGGTTCATAGTAAAGTGGAAAACAAGAGGTAGAACAATAACACTGATTCATACAAAACTATAGCACAACAACCACCCAGCACAAAATTTTGCAAAACAAGAAAATGCGACGAGAAAACACAGGAATGTCGTATCGTAAACAAACATATCAATAAACCAATAACGACTCATGTACATATGCAACTGATGAAACAATTGGTGATTTTTGATGCTTCAACGCACAACTAACCGCAACCACAAGACCTTAGACTCGGCTGCGCAATAAAACTGCGGTCGCTCACAAACCAGCTAGCTATAATAGTTGCAAGGGAAACCAAAACACTGCAATAACGCGTCTCTTTTTAAAGTTAATTCATTATCTTGAATCCTACCGAGATTGCAAGAACTTTAAAAACAGTGTCTTACGAAAGTTGAGTAATAGTTATTTCTAAATGCTATTCGGGTTAAGTGAATTTCTAATTTGCAAAACGCAGATCTATGTCTGCATGTAGAGTAGTGGAGAGATAAGACAAAACAACAAGGCTTGTACAAACCAATGCAATTCGATTAACCAAACAAACACGTTACTAAAATTGCAAAAAAAAGCAATTCGCATCTTGCAAAAATGCATTGGGCTACAGCTAAAGCTAAAAATGTGCAAATTGACCATTGTTTCTAAAAATAACATATTAGGCCCCACCTTACGCATCAAAATTTTAAAACATGTGTTTTCATTGACATACATTGAGAATTCTGATACAGCGTGTTTTCTTAAAACGTGACGTTTTGACAACATAGATTCAGCTGTCATCACCAGCAAAAAACTTTTGTACTGCCTTGTTGCACTGCTGATGATGACATCTGAATCTATGTTGTCGAAACGTCCAGTTCTGAGATTTACTGTGGTTTTATTTTTTCTCCTTAAAACTATTTTCGTCCCATATTCATTGTATTCCGGAGCAAAACAAAGCAAGATTTTTTAAAATTTCACTGTATCGCAAATATCAAGGCAATTTAAAGACAAAACAAGGAGCTAACAGTTAAAAATGAACAAACAACATTTCAGTTGAAAAAGATGTGTACACAATTCCGCGTAGGAGGTCGAGCACCCATGAGCAGGTAGATCTTGATTTCATTTTTCTAAGAACAGCAGAAACTTGAAACTCACACCGATCTTAACTTGAAAACAAATCAGGAAAAGGATTAACAGAAAAAAAGTGAAAAGAAAAAAGAACACATCTGCATCACTGTTCGTTATATTTTTTTCATATTTTCCATGAAGCGTTTTCACAGGCCGTAATTTCGTTTTGTAGAATATTGTTTAGTAGAAAGCAAAGCCGCCATTTTTATTTTGGGGAACGTTAGACATTCTGCAAGTTTTTGTTTCGTAAAAAATTTTAATCAATGCATTAGCTAGTCAAATCAAAATGTTTTCCTTTAGAAACTAGAAGTTTAAAAACTGTATTAAAATACAAAGTCAGTAAAATTCAAAGTATTACGCTATTATACTTTAATATTATTACAAACTAAAGCTTCTAAATATTTTGAAGGCTACTTTCGTCTGAGCTACTTAAATTATATTATAGCCATCAATTGGCAGTATCACAAAAAGATTAGTCTAAAAATAGGTTTAGAAAAAAATACAAAAAAATTAGTTCAGAAATAGCGAGGATAAAATTTAAAATACGCGTAATTAAGCGGTTGACACCAAAGGCGGTAAATACCGTTTATTAAAAAGTTAAGAATTGTAAACGCAATTTTTTTTAATGGGTGTAACTTTTTACGAAAATTTAAGTATTAGAACGTTTTAGAAAATTAAGGTTGCCTAACTTCAAAAATCTAAAACACTCGTCACTATCATTGAGCACAAAATTTAGTCACAATTATTTAACTAATGCAACATCTATATGGTACCCTTAGCAGGATAGCTAAAATGTTATTACTTTCTGAACCAAAACTGATAAAAAGGTAAATAAGACCGAAATCAAAAGAGTCATAAAATTTAAGAGAGGACCCAATTTTCGTTTGAAACAACAAACAGCAACCAGCCCAAATAGCAACATAACTAATGCAGGGAGATAGCGGTTGTTTACACATGTTTGATATTGTCTGCTAATTGCGGTCGTAAAAGCACTAGTACACTTTGTCTGATATCATAATCGGTAAAAAAATGGAACAAAGATGGGAGAAGTTGACAAGCCTGTTTGATCTGCCTAGAACCGGTTTTAGGCAGAAGGCACACGTATCGCACGAGAGTATTGATAAGAAACCTGTACTCCCATAAATTTCCGAGATCTCCAGCAATCTCTATCACAAGATAAAGACTTCTGGAAGTAGTATAATCTATAAACGCCAGGTAAAACAGCTGTAACAACGGTGCAAAGCAATAAAACCATTGCCGATTATGCGCTTAGCGCATTGAGCAAAGTTTAAAAAATACAACTGGCAAAAGTCACAAAAAAGCACGATTTATTTTTTAACTTTGCTCAATGCAGTAATCGTAAGGTTGTATTGGCGTACGTTGCAAAAGTACTGAAAAATCGTTGTATCATACTTTGATTGTGCGAATGTACTGACAAATCAGTGCATGCGAACAATCAACGTCGCCAAAAACAAAAGTATTAAACCAGCATTCATGACGATTGAATCCACAGAACTAATCTGCATTGGCACATTTTCAATTTCTTTTGTGATGTCTCACCGGCACTAGTAAAAAAATCGGCGCACAAAGACAATGTGCATTAATGCATCTTCGAACGATGACTGTAAACCTGGCGCATTTCAAGCGAGTAAACGTAGCTTGAAACAGAACGAACAATAGTATCATATAGTCAACTTGCAATGATAAAGTGGACTAAAAAAAGTTGTATAAACATTTGTAAGCTAATAAGGAATAGAATGATTTTTGCGAAAGCAAAGTAAATAAGCAACCTATTCAAATAAACCTCGGATCGTACCAAAAGCATATTTATTTAATCAAAGTACATCAATTCTGCAAGCTTAATGAAGAGCTCATTAGTTTAGTGGTGTCACACTGCTTCAGAAACTCCCACACCCATGCATTTCCAAATAGCACAATTATTGTGTCATACATGACAAGTAAATAAATCTTTACTACCAGTGGTATTGCGCCATCAAAAACCAAGCTGCTGTCAATGTTTTGTATTTACACCTGATTAATTTTAGCTATGGAGCGATGTATAGCTATGGGCATGGCGCAAACAACCTCATATGCAAAAACAGTGATTGCAACATCAAACTTTTGGCAAAGTTTATTAGAACTAGCCCAGAGGCAAATGTGCAAAGCGTCTGTAATATAGAGCGTGTGTAATATTCTGATGAACTTTCAGACGAGAACCTAAGCAGCTCAAAATTTTGATTGCTCATCTGCCAATCTTTTCGCCATGAGGAGAAAATAATCATTTCTTATAGCTATACGTACTGCCACAAAATTGTTACACAATGACGCTACTGTTAGACTTTCTCGATAGAAAGGAAAACCACAAAAAAGGATTAATAACAATCAAAATGCACTACAGGCAATTTTTTGAACAATTTTTATTTTTGTGTTCAAGCAACCATGTCCATTTGCATGTTCAGCAGTTTAGATTTCTAAAACCATTAGAAAACGGAACAGATTGGTCAAGCAGATGCAAAAAAAAATAGCGTTAGTCATTTTTACGGAAAATAGTTGGTGTACAATTGACAAGTAAAAGCGAGCAAGACGGTTAATCAATCGCGCCACCTAATGGTATAATATATAATTATTGGTAAAGAGTAAGGCTGAACAACGAAGCATAGCTTGTCTAATGCCTTCGTATGGCAAATCAAAAATTAGCTGAGTAGGTAATGGACTGGCAGAATTGACCTACGGTTTACGAAACCATAGACTGCACACTTACGTTTTATGCACTCAGAAGAGGTCACTTGAGGCAAAACGATACATACACATGTTGGGGCAATGGTATATATTACAATTCAAGCACATATACAGTACAGTACTAATGGGTGATCAAAACTATTTAAAGCTGTTGGAAAAAAACAATGATATTTTTAGTGTACTTGTACAAAACCAACTCATAGGAGATAGCAGTTTCAAAAGAATAGCAGTTCTCATGCTCAAACAAAACGTGCATTCAGATCTTTGACCACCATGTAAAACTTTTTGACTGAATAGTTTTGCAAGAAACATCAAAGTCATTACTTCATTGACTATTCAGTCCAAAACAACTATAAATACAAATGCTGTAGACATAACACTATGCGAAATAGTCTTGCATTAAAAAAGTATATCAAGCTAAAAGCTACAACAAAATTCTTAACACCTCCACTTATTAGAGAGTTTTGGGTGTAATTCTCGCGCATATGAACTAGAATGAAAAAAAATGAAGTACATAAAAATGGAAAATAAAATATCACCATTGGAAATTTTAGCCAAGTATATACTTACAAAATGAAATTCATTATAAAATTGATGTAGAGAATCACCACACTACCTTGACGATTTCGCATGAAAAATCAAAGTTAATATGCGGATGGAAATATCATGCTCTATGCGGAAATCAGTCAAAATATAACAGCTACACTTTGTTTAAATCGATTTCGGTTAAAAAAACGATCGTCAGTATTCTCATTCAAATAAATAAAGTGTAAGCAGTTATATTTTGACTGATTTGTGCATGCAGCTCATATTCCCACCAGCAAACTTTTAAAATGACAATGTTTTTGCTTTTAATCATTAGGCTGTTTTTTTCAGTCACAAATAAATTTCTGTTTTAATGAAAATTGTACTAAATGTCTCAACCTCTGTGTTTTGTTCATTGATCTGCCGAATCATTCGACAGTAATTCATTAAGCATTATGTAGACACGATATCCAAATAGAATAATTGACAACCCAACCCAGAAAGAAACGCTTTAAAAAAAACTGCATTGCTCATTATTATAAGTAACTCTTAAAAAGAAATTAATTATTTGTTTATTTTTCATCAACTATTACACTGCTTAGCACAATGTAACTATTTGAAATTCATTAATTGGTATGCTTATCAGCTTCTACTTAAATCTATGTCTTACTAACGCTAACATTTCTCAGTGCACCGTTTTATTTGAGAAGTTGATGACATTAGCTGCTGTTAAAGATCATGTAAGTCACTTTTTTTAGGCAAAGCAAAATAATAGAAGTTAAAAATTTGCACCGTTGATTCAAAGTTCGTCAAAAGTAGAACAAAAATGTAGCTTCGAATTTAATAGTAAACTTGCGCAAAAAGGATAAAAATTATGGGAGGGCATAAAAATGAACACTTACATCATCCAAACACTTTTCACAAAATGGCGGATAGGCCTATGCTTAATATTTTTAGACCAACCAGCAACACTTGAAAAATATGTCATGACATAAAAAACAAATTAACTTAAACTTTGAAAAGTTTAGGTACCACGCAAAACAGATGTAACATACATAATGGTAACATTGAGCTGTATACATACAGGGTAACTTATCGATAAAATTTAAACGAATTTTCATAACTACTGTATAAACTTATAGAATAAAAAGGAACCAATTTAAAGATCTTTGCAAATAACGCGCAAATTTTATCAGCATTTAATTAGGTAAAATAAACAAACACTTCACGTCAAGTTAGAACTATAAGCCAGAAATATATTTAGTCTTGCGTGTTTGTTGTTTATTGGATTCACATCGAAGTAAAAAACTCTGAACCCCTAATTGAGTAAGCCTACTTTCTTCTAAAGTAGCTCAATCGAATAGCAAAAGCAGCATATACTCAAGCGATTGTTTCATATTTTTTTTTAACTGCATTTAGTTTAGTAAAAATCATTTTATTGATTACGGTACCTTCGTGCAGCAAATCTTTGTTATTTCTCTAGCTGATAGTATAATGTAACGAGGAAAACTGGAGAGGTAGTAGAACTGCTCCCATTAACAATGAGATTCAAACTAAATACAGTCAAACCTCGGCTATCGAACGCTTCTGTTCTCGACCAAATCGGCTTTCGACCAAAAAATTCGAGACTTTTATGTTTCAGACTTCGAACATAATTCGAATCACGACCAAACCGAACGAATGCAAACAGACTGATTGCCTGCGCCCATAGCTTTTACCAAGAGGTAAAGGTTAAATTAATTCTAAATTTCGGATTTCGAGCAAATCGCTTTTTGAACAACCTCCTCTAACGAATTGTGTTTGATAACCGAGGTTTGACTGTAATTATAAAGTGCAAGTGGAATTGACAATTCAACAATTTTACTTTTGATTATTATGCAACTTTGATTTTGTAGCTGAAGTTGTTCTATGCTCGGCAAAACTAAAAAATGGCGAACATCAAAATGTGATTACCTATCAGAAATTCCCAACTATTTTCTTCACGTACACATCGAGATAAATGGCTCTTAATACCAAATACTATACCTGCATAAAACATTGTCAAAGAAAATATTTACGAAAGTGAATGAATCAGAAAAATAAACAGATATTCTTCGGCGAAATTTGAATAGATAAAATATTGAGAAACTAACAAAACTTTTACTCATCATGAACCTGATTACCCTAAACTTTAAAATCGAAATAAGCAAAAACATTACATAAGTATAACAAACAAAACGTAAGAACAACAGCACCAACAAATGTTTTACAAAGTAGAGTTTGCTAGACATGTAGGTGATACAGGTATATGTTGATATTGGTCAAAAACAGCAATAGACTACACTTGAAAATACGCATAAAAAGTATATTCTAGTAAAAACAGCTTTATAAGTTGTTGCTCATTTTTGGGAGATTAAGTCGAAGCGAAAACAAGATATGAAAACAGAGATATTTCAAAAAACAAAAGAAAATTATCCCCTAAGTATGCTGTTATAATCATCTTTTACGATTAGAACATAAGAGTCGTCGTTACAGTCAGCCAAGAAGGACTTGAACTATTATTGTCATTTTTGCTCGACTTTTTACCGCGCTAAAATTAAAAACAATACTGCATGATAAAATACGTAACAGGTAATTACTTTAGATGAATGTACATTTCGGAAATAGTCATATTTTAGACATTGGTTAGAAATCATCTAAAATACGAAAGACCACCTGTGGCGCCACGTAGCGACAATTTATACACATTTGCCTAAACAAAATTTAGAATAAAGGAAAATTTCAGTTTGTTATTGAAATTTTCCTAATATCAGTGGAATACAATTCTTGGAAAGGTTATACAGGTGACTCTACTGTTGTGATGTGTACAATATAGTCATTTGACGTTTTCAAAAATCAACCTGTACCAGGCAATAAATGTAAACTAAATACAATACCTGACTTTCAAGCAACGCCCGTTTCTAATGCCCACTTTGTTGTGGCAAATTTTTAGCAATGTGCTTGTGCACAAAAATAGCAATCTGATTTTAGTCAATAGAATAATCTAAACAAAAGTCACACTACTAAATTTAGAAGCTCTTGGTAGAAGTGATTACTAGATTTTTGCTTTGGCATTCAAAACACCTCCTGACGCACAATCACATGGAATTTGTATAACAGGAGAAATTAGAATAAGAACTTGACGCATTGAAGAAAATTTTAAAGCTACTTGTTTTTCCAATCATGTCTTGACAAGTTACAAAAAATAGCATTAAGCCTGTTGTTGCAAAAAGTTTTATTTAAAAAACACATTCCTCCTGCAGTCAGACACCTTGTTTCCTGTTTTCAAAATCTAAGAGTCCTGATTTCCAAATAGATAGCTATGGTTCCTTAAAGAAAAGCATATAGACCATAAACAATTGTTTCAGATTTCATTATAACACTTCGTGATAAACAGGTTGGAATAAATGTACTATTGGCCGCAAATATGCAAATCTTTAATGAAAGTTCAGCGATTTGGCAAAAAAGAAGCAATTTAAAAGTTCACTAGCACTTCAAAATTGCCAAAAGTTGATGGATTTTCATACTACCTTAGAGAATTTGTTTATTAAACTTCCAGAAAGGAACAAAGCAAAAAAAGAATAAGCAAAAAATATTTTCGGGTAAAAAGAACAATGAGAACCACTTCCGTTGTTACCTTTCATACATAAAAAATGTGTAAAAACAACTACGCAAATACAAATTCCTTCGTTACGTAAAACATTTAAATTACGCAGTGGGCCTACTCAAATAATTATAAAACGAATGAGAAGTATCGTCCTCGGAGAAACTTCAAGTGAAGGATGTGGCTTGCTTCACTCGCGTTGAATCATTACACAAAGTGACGGAAGTGAGCGTGAAGTTGATAAACATTTGTAGATCACTCCAAAACTCACTTTTGATCGTGCATTTCTCATTTTTTCACTTTCAAAAATATTATGATTAAATCAGTTTAACTTTTGAAAGTTTGAAACTAGCGTTGCACAAACGCCGACAACATCATTAAAATTTCGAACAACCCCAATACACTTCATTCTATCTATGCTAATTTTGTTGATATATTAAATCTTTTGACCTAAACTAGTAACCATCGAAATGTTTTTGACCAACTTTTGAAAGCTGCAACGCGGCGATTGGAGGATGTACAACAACAAAAGAGCAGTGCGAAATTAGTTCAGTTTTTGTCTACGGAAAAAGTGACGCCATTTTGATCAACGGCCAAAAAATCGTATTTTACTTTATAAATCATTAACACTAAAACTGGCAACACCGAAACAGTCTTTAAAAAACTGAATGCAAAAAAAATTCGACATTTATACCAAAGAATCGAAGTTGACGAAATCAAATTTCAGACAAGACGTCTAACCTACTGAAGTGCAGTTCATTTATGAAAAATTGGCAATTTTGCTGCACCAATCAATATCCGTTTAAAATGGACATATACAATATATCAATTAATAATCACATTTTTTGTGAAATAGAAATCTGCACTGGGTTTAGCAATCTGTCTCCTTCGTCACAAAGAAAAAAAACTCTGAACTACAGTAGGTTCTAATTATAAGGACTTTTAAATTACTGTAATGTGCATGCATCTAACGATATAAAACAAAACGATGAGCATAGGCCTTCACACTAGTGTCTACACACATTCTGCAAACATAAAACTGTAAACAGAGACTAAAACCTCATTTCCTCTTGAAAAATACTACATATGCTTATTTGATCAACAATCACAGCATAGTTTCGTTTTCATTAGATAAATGTAAGATATTAACAAAATTGCAGCTAATGCTACAAAGAGCATTTATTGCTTGAACCGACAAGCTTTTAATTTCTGTGTAACATTTGCAGACATTAATGCCAAAACACGCTTTGCATATCAGAGAAAACAAAGTACGGTTGAATAGAGGTGCATTCATAAAACAGCTATTCATGCAATGCTACGTAACAAAACGGGTCTATACAAAGTTCAAGACAGGCTTGAGGCAACACTGACGTACACCAAGCATGCGTACGGTCAGATAATAACGATGTACAAGGCCAAGGCTCACCGATAAATATTATTTTCACATCGGCTCAAGAAAACTATTGCATAAGAGGTGAAAACAATTTAGAACAACAATTTTGCAGATGTGCAAATTTTGCTATGGATGATGCAACGCCAATTGTTAGGAAAAAACAATACAAAAGAATTTAGACGAGTATCTCTTACAAAACTTTTTCATTGTTCCAGCTGCACAAAGTCCGTAAATGATTGATGCTGTCGATAAACTCAGCTCAGATTACATTAAATTATTTTGTACAATTTTACTAGCAAATAACATCTCAATAGAGCTCTCTTGCGCTACAAGCCAGAAAAGAACAAATGAAATTATTGACCTTAGGTGGAGGTACAGAGTCGGCAAAGTAATAGAGGTGTTTACGACGTCAGCACCAAATATGCGTGCTATCATTATTTGACTTCATCGTCTTGCCAAATTTTTAATATCGAAACTGATTTTGACTTCAAAATCCTATTTTTGTTTGCGCAAAAGTTAATAATTGTTTTTTCATCCGCTAGTATTTAACACCTTTAAAGAAATAAGCCAATTATTTATTTTCAATTTGTAGCTATTTGATTTTCTAAAGCATTTCGATGTGATATTGCAGTAAACGAATTCTTTCCACGCACTGAGTAACATTTTGAAAGATTCAGAAGTTACGAAGTAAAAAAGATAGTAATACTGTGTGTGCCAAGGGAAGAATCATCAGCAAACAATGTTAACTACTCAAGTTGAACAAACTAACATAACTCAATGTTATATTTTAAATGAAGTTTCATGGGAAAGAAGCCTGACTAAGAAAATACTGCATTTTTACATAGCCAAAAATGATGGATTGTCCTGGTAAAACCAGAATTTCTCGCCAACAAACAAAGATCAAAAGGCATTGTTTAAAACGTTTGCAGCCTTTAGATTTTAATATTCGGAAGCAGTGAATGCATCGCAGCACAAACCTATCATTTGGCATCTACCATTAGTTCAAGAACTTAAAATGTTTGCATCTCGTTGATGAATTAAAACATACTACTACTGTCCTATAAAAACAATAAAAAAAACTCTAAGAAAGGAAATATCTCGGTCCATATCAGTTGGCAAAATTGATTATTAGAGCTTTTGTTGAAACATTTAGCATCAGTATTCAATATGCTACCACAGCAAAAAGGTTGCAAATCACAATAGATTAAAAGTCTGTGACAGTCACACTTACGACCGTGAATGGGGTCTCAGAAAAAGAGTAGAAATTGAACAGCCACCCATCTCAATTATACCTCGAACGTGAGCAATGAATAGTGGTATCAAGTAACCGAAATTATTGTTCATAAATCAGCAACTGCGTATAGTATCAGTGACACCCAAAACAAAGATATGAAATAGGCAGCGAAGAAAGCTCGTTTCTCAAAAATTTCAGGCAATTGAATAAGTAACAGCGCGATGTTGTGAAAGTTGATCTAAACAGATTGCAGAATACAGAATATATTTGTTGATTTGTAGGCTGTTTACAGATATTATCAAAAACTCTATTTACTGCAAGTCAGTGCCGGATTTCAGTGGAGGAGTGCTCTGGGGCCCAAGTTTGGCGGGGGCCCCATTTTTTGAAAGTGTAAAAATTAAATCGTTCATTTCAACAAAATGCTTAAAAGGTTAGGTTAGTCGTCAGCACAAGCAACAACAAAAAAATATATTATCAAAGGGTAACTACACCGGTGCACCTAGAGTAACAATTTACACTGTTGCGACGCACACTTGAAAGCTCAGAATAAATACTGCGGGTGAAGAGCACACACACACACACACTATATGCTAAGCTACTATATAAAAGCATTAACTTAAAAATTTTCAATAAAAATCAATAATCAACTGACCCAAAGTAAAATTTAAATCCTTCTCGCCTTGGTTACAATTTGAAAAAGGGTCCTGCCATATTAGATAAAAGCAGTGTCATAGTGAGAAATTTTAAAAAGAGAGGGCTATAATTTCCACATTTTTTCAAGCGCATTTTTTTCGCCAGAACTAATTTGAAGCTGATTGAGAAACAAGAAAGACTCTACGGGGGATCCGGGGGCATGCTCCTCCGGAAAAGTTTTGAAAATTTAGATGCTGTAATGATTATTTTAGTGCTTTTTAAGTAATTTTCACGCAAATTTTGTTTAAATTTTTTGACCCTAATTTTGAGTGCCTCACCAAATATGTTGCATTTTATTCACACGTTTTCGATTATGCATGCTTATTTGCTTAAGGCGTAAGGCTTATCGCTATCGAAGAGGTTTGAAATTATAGATAAAGTGTATACATCAAAAAAATTTTTGAAAATAGATGGTGGGAGAATGCATACCCCTCATCCCACCCACCTGAATCCGCCCCTGGCCACAAGGCTGGCGCCAGGGAGGCCTCCCCCCCAATCGACATGCTTCACTCCCCCAATTAACAAGCTTACTTTTTTGAAGACAGCGGCTCTTGTGCTTAATTACAAACTTTGGCTCCCCTAAGTCGACTGCTCTGCAGCCGGCTCTGCCTAGTCATAAGCGACAGAAATCATCAAGAGTATGGCATATTTCAGTCACTTGGTACACTTGGCATGGCACAATGCCCCCCCTAAATACGTTCCTGGATAAAAGAAACTTACTGGCCTCTGTGTTTATTTATTTAGTATGAGTCAAATGCGTCCCGAAACACCGTGCCTTTACCTAAAGGAATGAAAAACTTAAACAGTCATTACAGAAAACTTTCAAACACGTACTTTTCTCGCTTTTCACGCTGCAAAGTTTTGAATGTCGGCTGTAAAATCTAGCTCCCGCAGAATATCACACTCCATGCTCACGCAAGTAAAGTGAACAAGTCCGCTTTGAGTCATGAATGTGCGTAACCTATTTTCAATTATTTTAAACTGGGAAAAGGAGCGTTCTCAAGGGCAGTTGGAGATCATTCAAACAAGATACTATCTGAGGTTGACCACATCTTTATACTCCCGTCAAAAAAGGTTAAATAAAGCACCACCGCTATCATAGCGCCCGAACAAGGCATGTAGAAGCAACTTGCTATGGAGTTGAAGTTGATATCAGCATTTCCTGTTAATATATGAATTGTTGGTTTTCTAATTTTATAGCTACGACACTAATATGTGACTAAAATAATATTATATGTGTCGCAAAGCACATTTTAATCCATGACTTATAGGAATCCAGATCAAAATCACATAGCAAGTAGGCCTACTGCGCCGTGCTACTCAGTATAGTAGCCCAAAGCATATGCTGATCTATTCAACTATTTCTGCTCTAAACCGTTTGCTTCTCATGTTGTCCTCGTTTTTAAACAGGAAGCAGCTCCTTCTCGTTCTAATCCCTATTTTTACAGTTTAGTTTTTCTTCTGCCAACGTTGCCTCCACCTATCCTCCGTTACTATTGGCTAGACATGTTGCTTTATAGCAGTGGCACACCGAGGGAGAGGGTTTGGGGGGTCGAAAGCCCCCTCCTTTTGAAACCGAACCCTTATTTTTAAAGTGAAGTGTTCAAACTGTGCAAGTGAAGTAGGTGGTGTTATTTCAAAACAGCTGTGACTGAATTGATCCCACATCATACTGAAGCAAAACCGGCTGGTTGGTGTATGGTGAGAGACATTGTTATCGGTGAGGGCAGGGTGGATGCGGGAGATGCATCCCCCACCAGCCATTTTCAAACATGTTTTTGATGTATACACTTTTTCCATAATTTCGAACCTTTTCGATAACAATAAACCCTGCGCCCTAACAGCCTAAGCACGCATAATCGAAAATGTACGAGCAAAATGCATGATATTTGGCAAAACACTCAGATTTAGGGGCAAAAAATCTAAACAAAATTTGCCTAAAAATTGTTTAAAAAGTACTAAAATGGCCACCGCAGTATGTAGAGTGAAGTAGAGTAGAGTAGTTTATTGTTTTGCTCGCTTCAAATCAAAATAAACAAACACAGGTCAGCTATTTAATTACAAGTCGTTAGACCCAAGTATGTAAATTTTTAAAAAATTTTCCGGGGGAGCATGCCCCCGGACCCCCTAGAGTCTTTTTTACTCTCAATATGCTTCAAAACAATTGTGCCGAAAAATAAACTACGCTTGAAATAATGTCAAAATTTGGTGCCCCCTCCCTGAAAAAATTTCGGAACACGCCGCAGACATGAAAACATTTTTCAAAGGGCTTTTTACGACTTTTTGGGTCTAACGACTTTTTTTTTTTTTTTTCAGCGAACATTCAACCTAATACATAATTTTACCCCCCCCCCTCACCAAAATTTTTTGGATCCGCTCATGGTGCAAGATCGAGATTTCTCAAGAACTCCCCCCTTTGAAATATGCTGGGTGCGCCCCTGCTTTATAGCTACAGTTGTTGAGTCTCTCTTGTTGCAAATACTTATAGAGAAGATCAAGGAACTGCGCAGGCTTATTAACTTGCTTCTTTTTGCGCTAGCATAAATTTCGGGGGCCGCTAATAGTTTACTAATTTTTTTTGTTATTTTGCAGGACCTGAAGAGGCCAGTGTTTGAGTGTTATATATTTTTGTTAACCATATAACGGGCCACTTTATCTTATTGATTTAATACTCGCAATGACTAAAACGGCTACACCTCTTTTTCCTTTCATGCCAACTAACACTACTGAGACTTTATCATGCGAAATTGGTAGCAATCTGTCTTCCAAACTAATTACGATAAATGATAATTCGCCTCTATACTGTTGGCCTATAAACGAACGAATTGGGCAACCATAAACAGAAAATAAAATCACGACTTAACATGATTGTTATGTCCAGCTGATTGCAAAATTATCTCATGCCGACCCACCCACTCCTGGCTTTTGGAATAACGATGATTCTTGACCAATTCAGTTTGCTACAAGACAATTATTTTGCCCAACACTGCACAAATGTACAAATAACTTGCGGTGGATGGTGGGAGCCCCGGGCCCCCCTAAATCCGGCCCTGCTGCAAGTGCAAGTCCACTACGCTTGGGGTATTTGAGACTAATGTGGCCACCTATTTTGGTAGTTCCGCTACAAATACAGTAGATGAAAATAAGCGCAATTTTGTATACTGATTGGTTTTAGAAGTGATCTTGTATGGCGAAAATTGTTCCGCGTGAGATCTGAAATATGCATTTAACTTTCACCTCGCAGTTTTTAGTTCATACAGCGTTGTGATAGCTCCAAAATTAATAGGAACACAAAATCAAAATGTCAAGTGATCAGTCTGGCAAAACATTCAAGAGAAGATCTAGCACTATTTCGTCACATTTTGATCCAGAAGATTTAACTGAAAACGACATTGAACACATATGGAAGAACCTTGTAAAAAACACAAATTATAGTCCGACCAAATCATCTCCTAAAGTCAAAATGATGGGCTCGTCTGTCGAAACAACTCCCACCACAGGTGAAGTACAGAATACACTTCCTTATTGTAGTATAACTGATAGCAGCGATGTGGCACCGACGGAGTTTAGAACTGATGAAAAGTCCTACTGGGACGCAATGACAGCTTTAAGCTTGTTTTGGAAACTTTTCAATTTCAAAATCATAGATCTTTTATCGATTAATTCAAAAGCCTAATTCTCATTTCAATCGTAACTCTATTCCAGACCTCCAACCAGCAACTCTGCAAAAAATATTATTTTTACTATTAAAATAAAAGTGCTGATTAAATACATCTAACATATTGCTTCGCACAGGGGTCCTACCCACAGAGTTAAAACCAGAGTCCAATTAATGAGTGCCGAAGTTTTTGACCACGGACGGTGTCACTAGATCAAAAAATGCTATTTCATGGTGCACGAAGTCAGGGCGGTAGATTTGGAGCTGGCAAAGATTGAAAAAAACTTTCATACAGACGCACAAGCCTATAAAGGTCTACCAGTAGGCTTACTTGTTTTCTGAAAAGGCAAATAGAACTTCAAATGAGTATCAGGCTACCTCAACGTTAAGGAGCCCAAGGTTATCTGAACTGTGATTCGGAAAAGCCTTTATCCAAGATTCAAGCATTCACTCTACTCCAGCCTTCCTTAGGTTCATTGCAAGTTAAGCTTTAGCGTATGCTAAGCATCCTCATTTCTCACGAAGCAACTTTGAGCGAAGAAACCTCCCAAAGGCAACTTATCCACAAGTTTTCAATGATCGGTATTGCCTAGCAACACCAAAAACCCGATAGTTCAATTGCTGTAAAAGACTTGCCTGACTTCTATGACTTTTATTTTAGATTTTAAACACTAAAAATTTACGTTTTACAATTCTGCTGTGATATTTGTGAAGCATATTTCTCCAGCGGAGTTGTCACACATCGCAAGTAGTAGCATATAGCTCTCATCTACTACTGGTAGTATTCCTTCATCATCTCAAGCAATTTCCACAAAAATATGCTGTATTACATCATTACCACTTCAAAAAACATGCCCAACGGCGTATAAACAAATGTTTTATGATTGCGATGATTTAATTCTCCCACGTAATCACAAACATTGATGTCACAAAGAGATCTATGTCAACGCAGAAGGCCAATACAAGATAGCAGATAAAATTCTAAACTGTTACCTATATACTGAATAAGTGAGACGGTTGTCTTTCCGAGTGTTTTCTACATTTCATTTTATTACAGATTATGAGAGCAACCTCATACCGTTGCATCCTGAAACCGAAGAAGAAGCAATCGAGCTAGACAAGCAGCTAGCAAAAATGAATGCCGTACTAAAAGCAAAAAAATTACATCCAAAATCATATTTGTCACAGGTACTCAGCAATTTATAGACGTTACGCTTATAATACTCGTAACGCGACTAGTGAATTATGTAGCAAGCGAATTTTATGGTTTTTTTTTATTTGGCAGGTTATATTGGGTGATAATGTGAGTCACGAACGGCTTCTATCCATGCGACTAGAAGAAATTCGCCTAGCTCATCAAGCAGCAGAAAAACGAGCAAAGCGTAGAGAAGATACTTTCGTGAAATCTCTAGAGAAAAAACAACAGGAATGGAAAAAAAGAGATAACCGCATTGTTGCTAAAGTAAATAATTTCATCCTAACTTTACCATGACTAAACCTGCATTTAAGCAGATCTAGAAATGACTGTAATTGAAAGCAGAGCTGCTGCTTTAACAAATATTTTCCTGTTAACTATTTTTCCCAGCCTCCAGCAATTCAGCAGTGTCGCTTCTATTTTTATTAGTGACCAGCAGCTACAAATGCTGAGAGGGAGAAAAATGATAATTAGGTTACTGGAGATGGCAAACTTCTGAGTAACATTGAAGGATACGATTGAGACGAAATAGCCTAATCGCATTCAACAAATGGAATACATATTTAAAACAGCATAGAATAACAAACGCTTCAACACCTGGGACAAAAAAGTTCATGGTCAGTATATTTGCAGGGTCTAGCTCTATTGTGCAAATGAGGCATTGCGTTGCATAGTAGTGACACAGACAGAATAAAACAGACAGCAAATTGTCATCGAAACTACACATTAATCAGTTTTATGCAATTTATGATAACTTAGTTTTTATAAAATATAACATCGATTAAAACGCCATAAACTTACCCAACAAATTGCTTTTTTGTAGAATCTCCATTTTTAATCCACTCGCGCAGATTGTCTCTTTGCTTTCAGCCTCCATAAAAATGTTAAAAGGCCATTCAAATGCGCATATTTTGCAGCTGGAACCGGAAAATCTATCCGAATTCAACTTCACATTTGGTCGCCTATATACAAAACCAGACTACCCTTATCAAACTGTTGTAGAAGCGCTGTACAGCATTCAAGCACCAGATAAGTAAGTAGTGCACTGGTTCAGCTTTTCTCCTACTAGGGTATATCTCTGGCAAAGTGCCGACGCACCTTCTACGCTGAGTAGCAAAAGTTGCATTGAAATTGCTTCTGGCTAAAATTGAAGCAATGACTTGCACTATTTTTGGTCTATATGCAATATGCATTGTGCAGCAGCCGTATGATCGTTCAGATTAACGTGAAAATGACACCTGCTATGTGGCTACGTAACTTCTGCTGGGCAGGGCACTTAGTGTAATAGCGGTATGAGGATAAAAGCTTTGTGTAACAGATCAAAATTTTCAAGTTTTCAACATTTATCAAATTTACTAACTATCGAAATTCTTACTCTCGTCATTAATTTTATTGCTTGGAGCGAGATAGAAAACTAGACCTACATATTTTCAAACTATTCAATGAGTAAATCCACTGCAGACTTTACATATTTTGACCACGAGTTCGACGTTTTTTACTTTCGAGTTCGTAATTTTCCTTGGGACGAAAGCTTGTAAAAACATTAGCTTATGTTGTCCTTAGCATTAACATCCTAACAATAACTAAAAACGATTAATGGAACTAGCATTTCAGCGTTAAGCTAGGCGCTTCAAATTTTCATTGAGCTTTGTAAAGCCAGCTTAGCCTCGGCCTATGTAGGACAACGCAATTATGCATTTTGACCATAATCTACTCACCCCTAATCATTGAGCAGCAAAAGCAAAGACAGTTTGGGGCTAACCATACCCCATTATCCATTGTGAAAAATGAAAGCACATTTAAGTCACTACTTTGAATTATTGATCAAGGGTCACTATTTTGAATTGTTGATCACTACTAGACAAGAATTAAAGCGATAATTTCAAAACTTTCGTCGCTGTATTCACAATACATTGTATAAATTGTTTCATTGCATCCGAGTTATTTTTCAGAAAAATGGACTACACTAGACGACGACCTAAACTTTTACCGCAAGTTACTAATCGACCGATTTATGATGATGAAGAAATGGACAAAACATTTGTCACAAAACTGCCTAAAGTAATTCGAGTTTTCATTAACATTCAAGTAATTGAGGATGCACCACAAACGCTGAAGCATTTCTTTTTTTTAAATAACTTCTTTTACCAATACCAAATTTTTTTCAGTATGCGTCTAGCACAAAAAATTACCAAAAAAGGCAACTACATTTACAGCAGATAAGAAAATACGTAGGCTTACTACGGTAGCATAACCAGATCGTGGAAACTCTACTTCCGTACCTCATCACTGAAGCGTGACAAGATCAAAAAAAAAAAAAAAAATGAGGAAAAAGAGCTGTACAACCATATTTTAGAGAACTATGCTCTGTCAGTTGCAGTTATTGGAGCGTTGTTAATGCACGCGTGACAAACAATCACAGTTTGTAACAAAATAACTGACTTTTCATTGAAATCGAATCCAATTACCCGGTTTATACCGCAAAAATTATTCCGGATAGTTTGGAATTCGGATCCTTCTGGATTCGGTATTGTGAAATGCCCATCCCTATTGTTAACTCGTAACAAAAGCTTTTATTCGTTTTTTACTTTGGACTTCAGCACAGCCAACAACTTCCTCATCATATGGGAAGAACGACAAAGATAAAACATTATCATGCAGACTAAAAAAAATCTTAATTTATTTGTAACAAAATTATGCAAAGCACAAGATTCAAATAAATTACAAAATTTCAAGAACTTTTTTACATATACAACTCTAATAGGCTATCACAGCATCATAGGAATATCTTAGTTGTGAATGTGACTTATGCGTGTCCCACCTTATTTTCCTTACCTAACTCGTATTAACCAAAAGGGGGTAGAATCACTCTTCCCCAGGTGAGGATGTAAGAAACCCAAGCATTTGATGCATAAATTTACTCAGCGCAACCAGTGCAAAATACCAGCAAACAGCAACACATAATAATGCACAACAAAGCTTAATACGGGTTAGGTACAAGGCTTAATACGGGTTATTTTGGTTAATACGGGTTAGGTAAGGAAAATAAGGTGGGACACGCATAAGTCACATTCACAACTAAGATATTCCTATGATGCTGTGATAGCCTATTAGGGTTGTATATGTTGAAAAGTTCTTGAAATTTTGTATTTTATTTGAATATTGTGCTTTGGATAATTTTGTTATGTAAAATCCTTTCGAACTTCACGTTTATGAAAAAGTCATTCTTGATGAAAGACCGGTATTATGGAAGCTTTCATCAAGAATAAGTCTTTCCTAAATATGGTTTGCATAAATTAGTTTTCGAACGATGAAAAGCACTTCTGGCTTCTCAAAATGATACATACTGTGTTTATTTTGGCAGATGTTCTGAGCCAAAATTTTCAACCATTCTTAACTTGATGCTGTTTAAATCTAAAGTTAGCCTAGCTTGATGTTGTAAAGTGGAAACTCATTGACTTGTCATACTGGTTACTACTGCTTATACCGAACTTGGGATTTTGATTGGAATGTTCTTTTAAGGACTTTACTTTGAAGTCATTTGTTTTAGTTGTCATGCACCTGATGAGACCCATAAAGTCGAAACATTGCGCTTCGTCGTGCATTATTTTGTGTTACTGTTTGCTGGTATTTTGCAATGGTTGCGCTGAGTAAATTTATGCATCAAATGCTTGGGTTTCTTACATCCTCGCCTGGGGAAGAGTGATTCTGCCCCCTTTTGGTTAATACGGGTTAGGTAAGGAAAATAAGGTGGGACACGAATAAGTCACATTCACAACTAGGATATTCCTATGATGCTGTGATAGCCTATTAGGGTTGTGTATGTTAAAAAGTTCTTAAAATTTTGTATTTTGTTACAGTATCGCATTACATCAACAACTACAAACATGCTTCCTCCACTTTCTGGTCAAGCACCACAGCCATGGGAGGGTAGAAGATACAACAAATTGGACGAAAAAAACGGTACCTTTCGCAATCACAAAACAGGAGCCAGAGAATTTGGAAAATCAAAGCCCAATGACTGGATTAAAGATAAGCGATTTCACAAGCTAACGAAGTTACTGGGAGAACGTTACAGTCCACATAAACTTGATGAAGCTGCCAAACCGGCAAAAACTCACGGAGCAGTTATTTCTAATATTATCTAGTTGACAAGGTAGTGCTCTACCAATATTCGATACGTATTGTTACTAACTTGGACACCAGACGAAATATTAATCAAGAAGGATTCGTAATTTTTATGTTTGTTCATAGTCAATAAGTCAGCTTGGAAAATTTACAAGCCCATTTAATTTTTGAATAACCAGAGGTCAGTAGTGCTATGATACATTGATGCAGTGTCTTCTCAAGGAAAGGGTGCGTTCCGAATGCCATTGATACAAAAACATTTTGGCAACTTGAAAAATATCACAAGAAACTACATTTTTAATTACCATCACCCCAGCTTTGGAACAGAATAATTTTAGAAGAACAACTTTGGAACAGAATACCCGATCTCATTAAAAATGACAATTACAACAAATTTATAAAGCAACTGAAGACGCACTTACATAACAATTAAATTCTCTTCCCTACTTCCCACACTTATGGTTATTGTTGACCTCCGATTAATTAAACTTCTTAAAATCACACACCAAAAGCTTACAGATAAGGTGGCTGCTTGACTTGAAAACCCCTAGACGGTCACTTCACAGCTTCCCTGTTGCAATTGCATTTATCACCTTTATGACGAATGATTACTGTTTCTTTTTATTTTTGTTTTGTTTTTCTTGTTTCTTTGAATTAGATATGTTTAAGTATTTGTTTGAAATTATTGTTAAATGTGACGTTGTATAATTCCCGCTTTTGCGAAAAAATAAATATGAATCTGAATCTTAGCTGACATTAATTGCAACTGTGAAACTAGCTGTGGTGCTTAAAAAACAAACACAGCTAGTTTTCGCAAATGCAGATGTATAAGATACACTTAGCACAAAGAAAACATTAAATATTAATTCCATATAAGAACTTACAAATGGTATGTAGTGCTAAGACAACAAGTAAATATTTGCTTGACGGTGCATAATTTTCTAGACTCACCTATCTTAGGGAGGTCTCAATGGCAGCAGCTTGAGTTGGAATTCCAAGCATCTTGATCCTCTGCAGCAAAGGGAATATGTTCTGGTGAAATGTTAAAGCGAGGCCTATTAAGGTATCATGTTCTCAGAGAGCCTTTAGGCCAAGCCTTTGAATTGCACGAAATAAACAAAGCAGTGTTTTGGCTATTCATTTCTAGGACATTCATATAACATGTCCATACCAGCGCAATTGTGATCGCTCAAATCGGAAAGCAGCAATTTGATATTAAACATTATTGATTAATCTTTTACGTTTCATATGTTATAATATACCATAATTTTCAGAATTATTAAGGGATACTGATATATTTAATTATTTTTTAGTTGCTAGTCATTGCTAGTAAACCTGAACACTTCAGCTGCAAAGACACTTCGAAAAAATCATAGTTTAGCAAATAGTATGCGCGTTTACACATCATTACAAACAAAAAGTGCTATTACATCGGTCAACACGATTTTTCTTGCACGGAGTTTTTCAACGGATTTGGGGTAATTTGAGGTCGCTGAATCCGAATCTGGCGTTAGTTTTTGCCTATCACATCCGAATCTGGCGTTAGTTTTTGCCTATCACATCACGTTTTGGGGATATAAAAGCAACATTTCAAAAAAAGCATTTTGTCCAAAATCTTAAACAATTTACGCTGCGTTTATGTACCCATAAATGGGATCATGATTGCAATAGAAGGAACCTATCTCCTTAAGGGTGCATTTCTTAAACTCTTATTGAGCTCGCATCCTTTTTACGGATTTTAGATCAACGTAAACAAGCACTAAATTAAATGAAATACTTCGAAAAAACGCAATCTTAATCATTAAGCTTATCACCGATAAAGACAATCTCGGAAAGGTGATTTTTCTTCGTCTTGCGTATTTTCATAAAATAGAATTCACAATTTTCAACTTAAAACACAGGAACAACATTCGAAGCAGTTATATACATTATTACTTTAAAACAATTTGCAGTGTGGTATAGATCCTATGAAAACCTTCGCGCAAAGAAGCAATCACGTTAAGACTTCACGAATTTTCCTTTTTTTAGCTAATCTCTTATGAACTGCATGTAGGGATACCTTTCATCAAACTCCAGCAGTAATCTCCCATCATGTTGCAGTTCCATCATTCTTGGTAACGTTCTTCCATCACTTTGTAATGTCCTGATGGAAACGCTCACCCAGTTCCTCGTTTACGTCACGAAGGTTATTGAGAAACTCGCTTAGGCGGCTATGCAAATAGTGCAATTCAATGCTCATTCTACTGCGTAGTTCTTGCAGACTGAGAAGAAGCTCTTCCACAATCTCTCAGCCAAGAAAGTTATGAATCACATCAGCAAATACATTCCAAGCTCGAGCCTCAACGGTGATCATTGCAGTCACAAAGGGGTGGTACTTTAGCAATGGTCTGATCTGAGGCCCATCAAATACCCCTGCTTTTTACTTTTTATAGCTTAAATATAACAAATAAATAAAGAACTCAGGTTATTTTCAAATTATATTGAACTGAAAATTCAACAGTGATTGAGGGAGACTGCGAAGTGAGCTTGCGCTCTTCGAGTCAGCAGCCACCCGTTATATACGTCAAATGCGATCGGCTCCAGCCGAGAATCGAACCCGTCATGTAGAATCTGTCACCTGCGCGCGGTACCGCTAGGCCATGTTGCTGACAAAGGCCAGGAAAGGTCGAGCATGCAGCCAAAACAGTCTCCGGAACAACCAAGTGCTTTAACAAACTGCTTCATCAGTCCAAGTTTGATGTGCAATGGTGGTAGTATAATGTTTTTCCGATCAACCAGACCATTGTTTATATTTTTCTCTAGGTTTTATAGTATTTCTTGATGGCGATTGTTTTCTTACCCAGTGCACTTCGTGTGCTACACAGTCCAGTAGCATAAAAAAGCAGGAATATTTATACTGTGACCTTCTTGTTTTTCCAATAAAAAATTCAACATTTTCAAATCTACACAAATTAATCGCTGGTGATCGCAGTATTTCAGTCTTTCAAGCACAACCTTGATATTTGAGAAGTTCTCCTTTAGAACAGCAGAGTGCCCTATTGGGATGGATCCACATTTGTTTCTGGTGTTGAGTAAAACACACTTCAGACTTTTTTTCGAGCTATCGATGAAAGCCTCCAATCGATTGAATGATATGCAAGCAAGCCCATAGCAAGAAGAAGCTCTGCACCATCTGTGCAGTAAACAAGCTGGCCATCAGAGTTGAAATACTCCTTCAATTTATCCTCTCTGTTGCAATAAAATGAAACGTGTGATCTGGTTTTGAGAAGATGTTTCTCCTGTCGTCTGGAAGTCAGCAGTTCAGTGGATTGCTTAGTAAGATATCAACGTCTTTGCTTCTTATCCTGTAACTGTCAAGTGTCGAGAAACCTACTTGTCTGCACTGACTGAGCTGTTCACCCTGCTTATATAATTCTTGTGAAAGAGGGAAGTACTCTCCTCGGAAGTTTTTAACACTTATAACTGTAGATAATTTTACTACATTTTTTTCATTCTCTGTTAAGTTTTCAGATTTAACTCAAACTTATCACGTTTTTTGGCTCTAACGTATTAAAAGCACACTACCGGGTTGAATTACGCAGTACCTTATAAACAGTGCTCCGCAACCGGTGTGCCGCGAGGCGAGCCTAGGTGTGCCGCGGAATAATTATATTTTGCACCACTACTGTAAACTGAAAAAAAAATGAAAAGAGTGTAAATGGGTTCCCGATTTATTTCAGAATTGCACCGATCTATCTCAAAAGATCTTTTTGAAGTTTTGCTTAGTAGCGTAAGGATTATCATCACTTTAATTAATCTCCACATTTTTCTCGTATTGCATAACTACCAAGAGACCCGCACGTTGTACAACAGATTATTGTTGTTAGCATCCAACCAAACCTTTTTCTTAAATGTATCTAGATTTCCCCGCATTCTTGATGATAAGGAGCGTTTTATTGCCAATTACGAATTATTCACTTAGTCTTGGAAGTATAAATATAAAAAATTCCAGCTTTCACTCGACGCGTCGATCCCGTTGTGCTAACCTTTGACTAACCTCAGGAAACCGCTTTTGTTTGATTTTTCTTCTCACGCAAGCTGGAAGCTAATATTACAACTAACTTTGCTTAATTTTGAAGTGCGAGCAACCTTGAACAACGTTAAGGCGGCTGCACACTAAGCTCGTTGCGATACACGACCAATGCGATCACGTTTGCGTCAAGTCCTGCGACTGCCAACGCCCAGTTGCCCACTGCTGCAATTTTCTTACGGATTTGATGTAACAAAGCATTTGGCTTTGTTACATCAAAAGTATGACCATTATTTTTTTGCAATTAACTCGTAACAATATGATTGGATCCGAAATCCTTTTTCTGTTGATGCTGAAATTTCAACACAAAAATTATCACTGCCTATTAAAGAAAACTTTCTTGAACTGCGAAATGACAGAACACTGCGATTGAAATTCCGTGATATTACTCTCGATGAATTTTGGATAGCTGTTGGAAATGAAAATATAGGCAAATTTCGGAAAAAGCTCTCGAAATTCTTCTCCAGTTCTGCACCACATATTTGTGTGAACGAAGTTTTTCGACGTTGGTGTTGATCAAAAATGACAAACGATCATGCTTGAAAGAAATTGATCGGGAACTTCGAGTTGCCATTTCAAATATAGAGCCCAACATGCAGCGATTGAGCTCGTTACGACAACCCCAAGCATCCCATTGAACTGCTGATCCCATTGAACTGTAGTTACAGTGATTTGATGTGTAAATTTTCTGCGCTTTTTTGCTAAGGTGTGCCGCAAAAATTTGGACATGGTTTTAGTGTGCCGTGAGTATAAGAAAAGGTTGCGGAGCACTGTTGTATAACAAACTCCTTTTTCTGCTCAAAATAAAGCATATTATTAAGATATTACCTGTTATAAATGCGGGAACTTTAAAAACACGAAAAAGTACTGATTACTTTGTAAATAAATAACTGAGGGTTATTTTCAAATCACATTGAACTGAAAATTCAACAGTAATTGAGGGAGACCGCGAAGTGAGCTTGCGCTCTTCGAGTCAGCAGCCACCCGTTATATATGTCAAATGCGATCGGCTCGAACCCGTCACGTAGGATCTGTCACCTGCGCGCGGTACCGCTAGGCCATGTCGTGTAGAAGGAGGCTTGGCAAAAATTAAAGTCAAATTAAAGTTGTCCCTGCCCAATGTGTGGGCCTATGCGTGACACATAAATAAATTCTGAATGAAGAGTGTCAAACATGTGCCACATAATTTCATACTGCGTGAAGTAAAATATGTGTTTAAAATAATCTAACCTAGTGCAAATTTAATTGCCAAGTTTCTCTCTCCTTCTCAAACACCCAAGCTGTTTTTTTCTATCACTCTTGTACAACCTAAATTTCGGTATTCATTCATCTATTTTTATTTTTTTTCGGACAGAGTATTATTGAAATAAATTACGCCTCATAAAACAGTAAAAAATAGTGTCCCGTGAGGAGATGCGAAAGACCATGACAGCTCTAGCAGCTGAAGGTCGTCGAGTCTGCATCTCCTCACCAGCAGAAGCGTCACAAAAAGCGCACAAAATTAAATAAAGACACGAAAAGCTTACATAAAATGAAACCAAATACGGTACCTTTAGCAAAGTCAAAGCAAAACAAAAACCAAAAAGAAACGTAGGTATACATTATATGCATTTAACAGAATAAATGATAATGACGTAACAAACAATCGATATATACAATACTAATAAAAATTCTTGTCAAATCAAAAGATGCTTTTTGAACAACTTACTTTTAAAGGACTTGGATTGTATAAATTTTTCTTTAATCGTAATAGGAAGGTTATTCCAGATTTTAGGACCTACAATTTTTATTGATCTATCAGTTTTGTTTAAATTAGTTCTAGTAAGAAAAAAGTTGGTACTTGCCACGTTACGAGTAAAGAAGGAGTGAAAGGAAGATGTCAAAAAAATAAGCTGGAGTACTAATCGGGAAGCTGTTTATTCAGTAGTTTTGCCATGAATTTGCCAACTTCAAGTTCGTGAATCGCGTTTATATTGAGAAGATTCAGTTTTTCAAATAGCGGTTTTAATTTAGTTTGGTAGATTCGAAATTTGTTGATAATACGAATGAGAGTATTCTGTTTAATTTGTAGCCGTTTTCTTAGAGTAACCGAGCAGTTACCCCAACTAGTGACAGCATATTGCAAATGCGAAAAGACGATGCTATAATACACAGAGATTAGGATGTTTATCAAAAGAACGTTTCTCAATTTATAAAAAATTGCGCAAGCTGAAGATATTTTGGTAATTAGATAGCCAATGTGCCTGTTCCAGTTTAACTTGTCATCCAAATACACTCCTAAATATTTCACACTATCACATTGTTTGATGCTTCAACCGGCAAACTATATGTTAAATTTAAGTAGTGCAGAGCAGTTAGTGAACAACAGAAAATTAGTTTTATTCAAATTTATTCATGCATAGCCATTTTTCAATTTTATGTAATTCCTGGTTGATTTTATTTTGCAAAGATAGAACATCCTTATGTGACAATGTTAAGACACTATCATCCACATATAACGTTACATCGAAATCAGAGCACAGTGCCAAATCATTTATATAAATCAGAAAAAACAAGGGTCCAAGAACACTGCCTTGTGGAACACCAATCTCAACAACATTTTCTTTTGAGTCAAAATTATTAATAGTGACCACTTGTTTCCGGTTTGTCAAGATAAGATTTGATTAAATCATGAGCAACCCCCCATATGCCATAATGTTCCAGTTTGTAGAGCAAAATATCATGGTCCACAGTATCGAAAGCCTTTGCAAGATCCATAAATATTCTACAAACCACCTGTCTGTCATCAAGTTTTCGTAAAATATATTCGTGAAGTTGGGTGATTGTCAAAGACGTGGAATAATTTTGTCGAAAGCCAAACTGTGTGGGAAAGCCAAAAGCCAAACTGTGTCGGTAGATCACATACTAAACCAGCGCCAAACTCTGTTTACTGAGTGGGCCTACGCAACATGATGTAAGTGGAAATACTCCCGATATTCATTAAGTTTTTCGCGATTTGCGACTAACCAAGCAATAAATAATACCGTTTGTACTTATGGCATTGACACAACATGCAAAACGTTGCTAGGCTGGGTTTTCTGCGTTATTACAGTACTTATTACCAGCGAAAGTTAAGTCAATGAAATTTATTACATTCCGCAATGCAATGAAAGATAGAACTGCACAAAGTCGAATAATTGCCGCAATGGAGTTTGCATAGGTGAAACAAGAAGCTATTATGAGGTCATTAAAATGGTATAAAAATAATTCAAAATTTATGTTTATTTGTGGTACCTAATAATGACAAATTTTGGGGGTGTTTGTAAATAATCGAGGATTCGGGTCACTTACCCTGGTCCAATCAACCTCGAATTTTCAAAGATTGTGTGTGAATAAATTATACACGTCGTCAGAAAGTATAAAAGCAAAGCTTCAAAAATCGTGGAAAAACTTCAATATAACTTTTTGGGACCCAAGTTCAAAACACCGAGTTTGCTAGTCGCCAGTCCTTCTATTTAAGACGTCCATGTTAAAAGTACTTAAGTAAACATAAAAGTAGCCCCCGAAAAAAAAAAAAAAAACTACTCTCAAAAGAGATCGTTACTGAAAAAAACTACTTAAGTAATCTACTCAAGTAAAAGTATTTTGTTACTTTACACCACTGGCCTTAAGCGCGATTAATCGAAAATGTGCGAACAAAATGCATCATATTTGAAGAAGCACTCAGAATTAGGGTCAAAAAATTTAAACAAAATTTGCGTGAAAATTTTACAAAAAGCACTAAAATAGCCATTACAGCATGTAAATTTTCAAAAATTTTTCGGGGTAGCATGCTCCAGGACCCCCCTAGAGATTTTATTCTTTCTCAATCAGCTTCAAATTAGTTCCGCGAAAAAAAAATACGCTCGAAAAAAATGTGGAAATTATGCCCCCCCCCCCTTTTTAAATTCCACGCTACGCCACTGTTTCCCAGCTTGTGTGTACAAGCAGAAGCTCGGCCAAAATAAGTGAAAGGAGGCTGCAGCCGTTATTAGTTTGAGAAATTATAAACTGAAAGTTAGGTTTAGCACCTTGTTACAGGGCCAAGGGAGGGGGCATGGCACCGTAGCCCCCCTGCGTGCGCCTATGCCTCCAGACCTCCACCACTGGGACAAGCCTAAGAAATTTTGCCCCCCCCCCCGACATTTTTGGCTGGCTACGCCACTGCCCCACACACTTTCCTATCCTTTACCCCACACCTCTCCACACTTCTCCACACCTTTCCCCACATCCTCCACACTCACCCTATACACTGCACCACACCTTCTCACATCCCAACACACTGCCCCACACTCTCTCCCACACCTACCCCCATACCTTTTCCCTCACTTCTCCACACTTGCTGATTTGCCCTCATGTCGTTTCAACTGCTAATTTGATCTGCTCCTTCTACCTTGTGATTCATGCGTGACAAGTGGGTCGCGTGACACAGTTGTGCAACCAGAGTTCTCTTTATCAAAGTTGTCCGACTCCTTCTCATTTTTGTTTCTTTATTATAATGGTCACGCTTCAATACTGATAGATCAATTGTCTCAAAGAAACGTTACGGTGCATGAATTATAGTAGCAGTTGGTTTGAAATCATGATTATAGTTGGTTTAAAATCATGGTATAAAATGCATGAATTTGTTTTTAAAAACTTAGTGCCAACCTACTACCAAAACTCTGTTACTTCGCTAAACTTGTAGCCTAAAAGGTAACTTGTAGCCTACTCTGATATTTAACCACTGCTTTTCTCAGCATATTTAGCAAAAAGTGCTTTACGCAAGCAGGCTTAATAGACAGTGGTGTAAAAGAAAGTACCGATAGACTTTTACACGAAAAGCTTTTTCGAAAACGGTTAGGCCCTGCATTTTCGATAACGAGTATATTTAGCATAAAGTAACGCTACCCGAGCAGTTTTTACTGCAAAAAGCTAAAAAGTAATTTAGTTTCAAATTTTTAACCGCAATATCGATTTCCTTGGTTAAAAGAAAAAAAATTACGCTGGATAATTTTGAGATTTTAGAAAGCTTGCACAGCACACAATATTAATACGAGTATTTGACCAGAGCGTCACGAAAAGCTTCTGGAATGCAACAGCTTTTTTCAAAGCTATCAAGAGTATTGATGATAGAGGTTTTTCCATAAGCGAAAACCAGGGAGTCGAACCGAACCCAAACCGGAGTTTCATAAACCGGTTTTACGCTAATTTTGTCGAACCTTAACCGAACCTGAACCGTATTTTTCAAAATCGCAAAGAGAGAACCGGAACTGAACCGAATAATTTGAGTACTAGCGAACCTTAACCGAACCCGAATCGATTGAAAAGCATAGTTGCCAATTTGCATTATTTTCAATAAAATTTAGATGTTTTTGTATCAACCTAGATGTAAGATTACACAATCTAGATGTTAGATATTTTTTTGGATCACAGTAAAAAAAATCTAGATGTTTTTTGGATGTTTCTACAATATTTATAGGCATGTTTTCTTAAAAGAATTTAGAACAAGCATAATTTTTGTACAAATTATTACTAGTGATTAAAAATAGTACCGTATTTATTTGTATAGACTTAACTTATGAACTTGGAAATTATACGGCAGTGAAAGCTAAGCAATGACTTGCAACAATTCATTTGATTTTTTATAATTCTTGACTTTTCAATATGCCGAAAATTAAAAAGTATCAACAGAAATTTAGAAAAGAATGGTTAAACGATGTTTCTTTAAAAAACTAGCTAAATAATGCAAGTTCCTGGAAATTATAATAAAACTAAAAGTTCTTATAATTATTGTAATTGTGAGTTGAAAGCAAAGTACCAAGACATGAAGAATCACGTTAAAAGTAAAAAGCATGTAGCTGCATTGTTTGCAAGAAACATTTCACCATTGACTGATATTTTTGAATGCTTAGGCAACATTGCATGATCAAAAAATGAAGTCTTAATGGGTATGTTTCAAAATTTTTAGCCTGGCATTGCAAATTGTGATAAGTTAGTTAATATAATGAAAAACAACATTAGTAATAAAAATGCTAATGATGACACACGACTTCATTATGAATAAATATGACAACTTGATAAAAAAAATAGAATTCTATATGTTTAAAAATTTCCGAATTTCAGTCTTCCAAGTAATAAATGATTTTTTTTATTGAACAACTAATTTAAACTGTTTTTTCTTAACATGAAAATTTAATTTACTCGTGTAGAACCTTATTTGATACCGATAACATATTCATTGTAGATACCGATAACATATTAATTGATATAACTTTATAATACGGCGCAATGCTTTATAATATTCACATTTATTTTTTAAAGATATTTTGTAGGTTGTTCTATGAAAATCCTATAAACTACGTTTAGATGTAAATTTACTATATTTTGCGTGCTCTTGTTTTGTCAATGTTTATTAAAGCATAATATAATTTTACATTTATTAGATGAATTTTTTAGATATATTATTTTCTGATTTAGATGAATCTAGATGATTTTTGAGGTCAAACTGGATTATTTTAGTCCAGAAAAAGTGGCAACTATGTTGAAAAGGCGGTTCGCTCCGTAAGGTCACACGCGTCACTTTGATCAGCGTGACCGATTGACACCTTGAAGGTGGCTTATATTCAAAAAAATACAGTATCTGCTCAGCATCACCAGCTGTACATTGGCCCGTAAATGTGAAGATATATTTCTTTATCAAAGATTAGGCCGCCGGTGTCGGAGCATAGAAGCAATTTAATCATCTCGAAATTGGATTTATTACAAGCATTTTATGCATTATATTGGCCTGTCAATGCGAAGAAAAATTGCTTTGTACGTTTCATTTTTTAAATTGTGTTACCGGTACTAGCATTACTGTATACCATTTTTTACTGCAAACCTGAACCGAAACTTCATAAACGGTTTTGAAATATTTTTTACTGCAGCGAACCCAAACTGGAGCGTTTCAATTTATCTGAACCTTTATCGGAACTAAACCGAAATTTATCACCGCTGTTGAACTCAAATCGAACCTGAATCGTAAAAATTAAACGGTTCGACTCCCTGGCGAAAACAGCTTTTTCAAAGTTATTTTGATGTTCTGTACCGATAACCCATTGTTCAAATACTAGGCTAATTTTTTATTTGCACTGGCAGTGATGGGCACGATAGGCTAAAATTTTTTGTACTTAAGCAATAACGATAACCGATAATTTCAAAAAATCCCTGGGCGATACCGATTATAATCGGTAAATTTCAATTTCTTGAGGTGATATCGGTAATCGATAAATTTTTCCGATCTATGAGGCGTTAAATTTTTAATGTGTTTGACGAAGCTTTTTTGGAAGTCAAAATGCAAAAATATTTTTCTAGAGGTTTAAGGAAAGAGAGCAGCAGTTTACGGACTCTGCCGTGGCAACAAAACAAAGAGACATTTTTTTAATTGCATCAAGACTTTATGGACACCGCGTATTTTTCCATAGCGCCAACTCACTAACTTTAAGCACTGTGTGCATGAAGAATCGTTTATCTCGATAATTTATCGGCGATAACAAAATGTAATACAAAAGCGATATCGGTAATCAACAAATGAAAACTGTATCACCGATAAATACCCATCTCTGTGCACTGGTGGTTAAGCGAGTCTACTATTAAGATTTTAACATTCGTTTCATGTGAATAAATATTCGATCGTTTTCCGATTGCAGCAACAATTTTTAAGAGACATTTGCTATTACATTAAACCGCTTAATTATGCAGCGGTCGGAGGGTCACCACTTTATTGACAAAAGGTTCCCGTGGGGATGTTAGAGTGACATTTTTAACTGCAAATAAATTTACCCTGAGCATTTCGAACTTTTTCGTTTCGGTACAGAAGAGTTTTATCGCAAAATAAAGTCCAAAAAAATCAAGCCTTCATTATTCTCACGGTATTCCGCCACAGCGTGTAACGAATAGCGGGGTCCGTTTCCGCCCTTGAACGCCTAGGCAACTCAGCTTCGAAGTTAGAAGAAAATAGCCGCAGAGACGAGTCCCTGGCGATACTGTGTCCGATTTGACCGGCCCAGGGCGCGAACCCCAGACCTCCCGCACCGATAGCGATGTCGTTACAACTAAGTCCAACAAACTAAAAGCATTTGGCCGAATGCATAGTCCAACCAGTTGGACAAAAAGTTGAATTCAGTAAAACTTGTGGGATAGGTCCCCTACTTTTCCTGCTTTTAATGAGATCCATAAGTTTTAATAGCAATTTTGACAGCTAAGGTCTAATAAGAAATCAAAAAACAGTTGATGTAAAATACCGGTATTTTGCATTCAAGAAAATGTCGAATTCAATTTGGATCAAATTCCTGAAAATACTAGCCTACTCCAAAACTTTTATTGATAGAAATCAATTTCAATTTGAAATGACGTTTAGACTGGAACTCTAGTCTCACTAAATGCAGTTTGTATCTAGCAAAGGGTGTCTTAGTGACTGTTGCACTCCAGCTGAATGCTTTAAACAGTTCAGTAAGAGTTAAAAGGCTCTCCCTGTGACGAAATTGCCTGGACCAAGACCAGTGCCGAAGCAGCTCAACTTTGGGCCCCCCCAAAAAAACCCTTTCAAGTCCCCAATACTTAGCTTTCGATATGAATTGTTTTAGGTTTTTCCAGGGGTAACAACTCAGTTTCTCACCACAATGCGAATACTGTGGTAAAATTAAAACATATAACGCGTTATCACTGTGTAAAAATAAAAGGTGTAATTTTAAGACAAGTTTGTTACACCCAATTCATTTTCCATTAAAATCGTTTAGCTCAGGGTTTTTCTACCTTCTTCTGCTCATGGCCCACTAAAATGATAAAATATGATGGTGGCCCAATAACTTTTGCTAAAAGGTACAAAGTCAACGTGATGGCATGATTAGGGAATGCTGATGTCGCTCTCTAGTCAAGCTCTTAGGCCCACTGTTGGGCCATGGCCAATAGGTTGAAAACCTTCGGTCTTGCTAGAGCGCACTTTTTCGTACACAGATGTTCTTTTGACAGCATCATAATCTGGAGATCGGGCGCATTAACTTTCGATTGACAACATGGCCAGCGAAGAACCAATCGGATGGCCGAGTGGATAGAGCGTGTGCTTCTGAGCCTGAAGGAGTGAATAGACTGAGGGTTTGATCACTAGTCAAGTCAAACCAATGACTTAAAAATTGGTATTCACAGCTTTCCAACTAGACATTCAGCATTAAAGGGATAGTGTTAAGAAAGCCGTCAAGTTTGCTTGTGCCGTTGGGAAAAACACTTAACGAGATTCCCCATCTAAGTGCGGTAGGTAGACAGATGGCCGGCAACTCCTAAGGGAGCTCGTGTAGCGCCCCATTGCTTTCTGTGATAGGTGGATAAAAATGCCAACAAATGGAAAGAAAAAAGATAGTCTGCTGTTTGCCATATTAGATGTAATAAACGTTTTAATAAATTTCAGTTTTCTGAAGCTTTGTTCAGCACTGGTAACAGTAACAACGCATTTTGTAAACTCGAGAAGCAAGGCAAGCGAGCACTTACAGGTATTACTATTGAATTAAAAGTTCAACGGTATTGAAGGGAGACTGCCAAACGAGCTTGTGTCGTTCTAATCAGCAACCATCTGATATAAATATCAAATGCAATAGACTCCAGCCGTGAATCGAACCCGTCGCAAAGAATCTGAACCTGCGTGTGGTACTGCCAGATCATATTGCTGACAATGGCTGTTCATGCACGAAGCTGCTGAGTGTAAACAGCAATGCAAAGACAGAAGCGACATCACATGTCAGCTTAAAACTTTCTAGTATCGACATAATAGCCTGGTCCACCAGTTGTTTTAAAAAGTTTGCTTTGAATCTCTTCCTCAGAAGCTGTACGATATAGATTTGCATCGTAACTAAACATTCTCTTTTTCTATTTTCATTCTCTTTTTTTTTTACTTTTTGATTGAGGAAGACCGGACCAATGTCCAATTCCTGCGCTATTTCAAAAGCACACGTTTTCAAACTAGCAAATCCTTTTTCAATGGACTTTTGTATTCGATGTCAGATTATGGTTGCTGACACAGAAATAGGGTAGGATTGAAAACATTGAATTTAATTTCCCGATCGGATGGCCGAGTGGATAGAGCATCTGCTTCTAGATTGGTGGACTCCGGGGTTCAATTCCGGGTCCGGTCAAACCAGTGACTTGAAAATTGGTATTCACAGCTTTTTTGGTTGACGTTCAGCATAATGGATAGCGCGAAACAAGCGGCAAGTTCGCTTGTTGTGCTGTTGGGAAAGGCACTAAACGGGATTACCCCATCTAGGTGTGGTAGACCGATGGTCGGCAACTCCTAAGCGAGCTCGTATAGCGCCCCGTCGCTTTTTCGTGATAGGAGAATAAAATTGCGAATAAATAAAAAATAAATAGATAAAATTTTAAATCTGCTCACAAGGTGCTAATGAATTTGAATTTAATCTTTTCATGAGGAATGAATTTGAATTTAAGCTTTGAAAAATGATTGCATCCAACTCTGCACCGGCTTCCTTTTTCAAGTCCTACGCGCACTCTTACACACAGTGTATTGTTTATGACATCATTATGCAGTTTATGACGCTATTTGAAAGGAAACGATAGCGAAAAATTTTAAAACTGAAATATATAGAATCTGAGCGCAAAAAATCACATTCAACGCGATTGACCAAGCAAAACTTTGTTTTTGAATTGATGCAACTTCGGGTCCTTCAAGACAATTTGGGGCCCCTTTTGGCAGTGTGGGCCCCCCCAATTGGGGGGTTTGGGGGGCGGCTGCTACGGCTCTGACCAAGACCACTCCAATCATCAAAGCGTTCACGAACTTTATTGAGTGGAGATGAATGAAACGAGCAGGTCGGTTTTTCTAAACATTCAAGAACAAGCTAGCACATTGGGCACAACAGTCGCAATTATCATTCGTGACAGTAAAAATGTACGTACCGATTTAGTGGCGAACCAACTCTCAAACACAGAACAAACCAGCAAACTATGGGTCGAACTGCGACGCAAATCTAAAATAAATCAACGACATTGGTTTCAACTCAAATATAAACACACGTCAACGCTCAATAATATGAAGTCTGACACAGCAGCTTTAATATCTATCTTGAATATTAAGAGCAATTTTCGAATTAATCAGTATGAACATAAACTAACGCTATCAATTCACATCGTAACCTACCGGTCTGTAATACGTCGAAACCCTTCAAAGACGCAGACTGCCGACCGCCCACACACATTCAAAACAACGGATTCACTGAAACAATTAAACTAGTTTACACAGGCTAGTCTGCTAGCTTTGCACAAGTATAATCAACACCAATAAATAGGCTTACCGGACTAATTAAATTCCGCGTAGACTGTTAAAAGGTTCGAGCGAGTACTTGCTTTGCAAGCCATACACTGACACAGGGTTACAGATCAGGGCAATTTTACAATAGGCTACTGTGGCGAATTTATGTGGCGAATCTTCCACATCGGCACTTTAGCTAACGCTTGTCCGACATTTACGCTCGAATTTTCGAACCTGCATGCCCAGTTTACCCGTTGTGTGGCGAATCTACCATGTGGCGAATCTTCTGTGGCGAATCTTCCATGTGGCGAATCCTCTGGCAAACAGCCTACCTACAAACTGACAAACATGTTGAGTTTTAAATGAACTTATGCTACATGTTACCACTAGTCTACCCTCTGCTCTGCTCTGCGCTTAAGAGTTTAATAGCCTACTGCAAGGCTGCCCAATCTGCGCCGGCGGGTTTTAAGTGGCCCGCGATGTATTAAATTTGTAAGTAGACTTTTTAATTACCAGTACGGCAAGTGTTTAGTATTTTTTGAAGGCTCAAGTAAATTTGCCATCAAAACACACCAAAATTATTTATGTTATATCTGTTATGGGCCTACCACTCGAACCCTTGCATAACAAATGCTTGGAAAATATGCCAAATTTTTCTGATTTGGTTGCATGCGTGCAAGGTGGCAAGTTGCTCGCAGTGTTACCACCATGTGCAACTATAGCAACTTATCAATCATCATCACCCTGTCACCTTGTGTATCGCATAAAATTTATCAAAATTAAGTGAAAGCTTAATTGTTTATGTTCAAGTTATCGTATTCTGCTGGCAGTCACTGCCACCTGCTAGTATTAGTGGATAGAGGAGATATAGGTTTTATTGTGGTAGGCTACTGTACGAATATGTGAATAGTAGCAGAATTTAAGAAGTCATTAAGCAAAAATGAGCAAACCTGTAAGCCCAAAACGTAAACACTGCCATGAAAACGGAGTTTTTAATGAGCATTGGACTATAATATGCAATTTTTGTGTATTGAAAATAATTACCGGTATGGGAAGCCCCTATACCTGTATACTTGGTTTGTCAAGAAGCAATATCTGTCATAAAGGAATATAACCTCAAACGCCATTGTATAAGCTGACATGAAGCTAAGTATGACAATATCAGACTGTCAGAAGGCAAGAACTTGTTTATTATCAGAAAGCAAGAAATAGGTATTATAATTGTTGAAATTCTTACGCGAAGTACATTGTAATTGGTATTTAAGTGTGGTAAACATGTTTGTGGCTCACAATGAATTTTCTCCGGCGAAAGTGGCCCGCAACACCAAAAAGGTTGGGCAGGCCTGGCCTACTAGTTCATAGTGCTAATTAGCTATGGACTACCGGTAGTGTTAATGGAATTGATTTGTTACTTTGTATTAGACTGGTACCAGGTACCGGTACTGTTAGTCAGCAGCCTGAAATGATATATCGGTACCAGTCTGTTATTGTAGATTTGCTTGCCAGATCCAAATACCTGAATATTAATGTTACTCTAGACCAGAGGTGGGCTAAGTATGGCCCGCATATGACCCTTGTTTGGCCCTTCCTCTGCTGACTATTTTTATTTGTTTGGCCCTTCCTAGAGTTATGTGAGTGTTCACTGTTCATCATGTTGGAACTTTTACTTTTTTGATTTTCTACGTAAATGCAATCATGATATCTCTCAACACTGGCACAGAAATCTCTTGCATAAGTGCTTAGAGAGGCAGAAAAAAGCTAGTACTTACTGCGATTTTTTATGAAAAACTGATGTATAAACCCATGTTTATTTGCAATGTGGCCCCCAGAGGTGGGCATTCCGCAATTTGAAGCGCAAAGCGCTAATTGCGCAACTTCCACACGTGCGGAAGTTGCAAAGCGCTTTTACAAATTATTTTTAGCCATTGCACAAGTTGCTCTGCGCTTCAAGGAAAATAAATCCTTCTTGTGCTTTATTGCGTTGCGAACTGAAAAAATATATAACAGTGTGCGCATTATTGCGCTGCGAACTGAAAAGAATCTGGTTGCTTGCGCTTTGTTGCAGTGCGCACTGTCGGAAGTTGAAATATTGCGTTAGCTTTGTCAGATTAATTAAAGCGCAATGTGCTGGAGTAAGCAGTTTTTTGTAACTGTTTTTAATAGAATAGCAGTTTGTTTCTTGATGCGTACAATAGGCCTACAGGTCAATTTGTTGTAGCAGAAATTTTCAGCTCATCAGAAATGTGGTACACTAAAGTCTTTTGCTTTTTAAAATAATTGCAAGTGTTTAAAGAGATCATTGAGTGTTGAATAAATCGTATTTACTTGTTGTTGTGGAGAACTTTGCCACATATGCAAATTATGATTTACTGCTATGAGGTGCTTTTAACGGCACGCGACAATGCAATGTGGCACAGTGGTTTGGAGCGTCATATTTACGACGACCATGATCGCAAGGTTGAAGATTCAACTCCCAACCTAGTCTCGTTGTTGTGTCCTTGGATAAGATGCTTCACGTTGATTATCTCTGCTTGGTGAAATCTGGCAAGCGGCAAATTAAATAAGACAGAAGCAAAATTCAACCGGAAAACTTGGAAACAAAGGCAACTCCTAAGTGAGTCTGGATTCGTCCTAAGCAACGCCTCCTTCGCTTTCTCATGATAAGAGGATGAAGATGAAGAAAGCAATCATCAGCAACGCATCTTTTTTCGCTTCTTATTTAATTTTCATGTTCATTGGCCACGCAAAATCCTGTTACAGTCACTTGCATTAAAATTGTTGTCGCGTTGTAGATGACTGCGTACTGTTAAAAGCACCTATAAAAATAACGTAAGAAAAAATTGCATTGCTTATACCGGTACATCTATTCGTTGCGCTTTATTAAATTTTTCATTGCGAAAGTTGCGTTGCGCTTTTTCTTCTGTATAAACCTTGTTGCGGAAGTTGCGTTGCGCTTCAATGCAAAAAAATTATTGATTGCGGAAGTTGCGTTGTGCTTTAATGCGACAAAATAATTGATTGCAAAAGTTGTGTTGCGCTTCAGTCAATTTAAAAATTAGGTTGCGCTAGTTGCATTGCGTTTCATGACTTAGCAGAACTTTTGCGCTTTGTTGCGCTGCGCTTCAACCAATTTTTAAAAAATGCCCACCTCTGGCGGCCCTTGTCAAGATTACATTTTCCAAAATGGCCCTTGCGTTAAAAAGGTTGCCCACCCCTGGTGTAGACTAACAAGAGTGTGAGAATTTAGTGGTATCTAACAGACTTGGTATCTAACAGACAAGACTAATAAAAATGCAAGAATTTAGTGGTATGGTACACGTTATCTGCACCCAGTGGTGTAAAGTAACAAAGTAGTTTTACTTAAGTAGACTACTTAAGTATTATTGCTTGGTAACTAGTACTTAAGTGATTTAAATTTTGACTATTTTTACTTGCATAGTTCAATCAGAAAGTAATGCTACTTTAGTGGCTTTAAAAATGATAAGTGGTTAATATTAAGCAATGTATCACGCAAATGATAAATAATCATGCTTAATATTAAAATCGGCAACATTTGTATTTGGTATTGTTTTATTGTAGGAAATAAGGTTTACAATTTCGTGATATTAAGTGGTCACTGAGGTTGCATTTTGAAGATTATGACACACCTTACTTTTTTATTTTCGTCAATTAAATGTACTAAATATACTTAGGCATCGGCAAAATACATGTCAAGTTTGGAAGTGAGCAAATTATCTTTTGCCAAAGCTCAGCTTTATGGCCCTGGTTTTGCAAACGCTACTTTTTACTTAAGTAGCTTCAAATTGCTGATACTTTTTACTTCTACTTGGTTACTTTTTACATCCCCTACTTTCTACTCTACTTCAAGTAGTTTCCGCCATCAGTAACAATACTTTTACTCCACTAGATTTCTGGACTACTTTTTACACCACTGTCTACACCAATTGTAAATCTCATAAATGTGAACATGTGCAACAGTCCAAGGCCCTCTTAAAAAAGTTGCTGCAAAATGTCACTCAGCAATCAGTGCTACTGATAGTGCCACTTTAAAACTATTGTACTAATTACAGACAAAGTGGTGACTATATTGGTATTAAGGTGCATTTGTTGCACTGATGTGTACAGTGCAGAGTCGACTCCCTCAACAGCTCATCAAAAAAGCATTACCAGTTTGCTGTTAACAATATGGTACCAGTACTAGGTTGTTGTACAAATTGGTACTGTTATGCAGTATGTCTGCAAAAACAACAACAATGCTATTGGAAATATGACCATTTTTGGCTCGCTTGTCAGAGTGAGGGGGTTTGTTGCCTTTTACCTTAGCGTGATTACACAATAACAATATTGAACATGAAACTGGACATAAGTGTTATCACGTATTTTAATCAAAGATTTTAGCAATTGCAAATTTGCCCAAACTGTTAGATGTATGATAAATATCATACAGACAACTATAAATGTGCATTTGACCTAAATTTTCAAAGATTGTAATTGGTAGGTTAGTTACTGGGTTATTTGTTTTACCATAAAATGACAAACAACATAAGCCCAAAAATATAGTTGAAATAAACAAAATGGTGCTAAATAAAGGTGTTAATTAAAGAAAAATTACATAAAATTTGCCTTAAATTTGAGCTTACAGATTGTATTATTTTGCACAAAAATATTGAACACTTAACCAGTAATTTGGCCAAAAATATTCCAGTTGGTACCTTCAAAAAAGAAATGAAAGAAATTCTCGGCTTCAGAACAAAAGCTCTCAAACTTTTTTGAAGTAAATTCAGATTGCTGAAAAAATAAAATAAAAGAATTTTCCAACCAAAGCATATTGTAACACAAGTATCTAACTGTAATACTATTGCTAAGCTTGACATCGTGGAGTGTTGCCACTGCATATTTAGTGTTGTTGACCATATGATCACTCTTAAAAAATGTGTACGTAAAAAGCTAGTGGCCCTGGTGCATTGCACTGATGCAGTTTGGATTTAAACTTTGGTAAAAAATATTTTATTCGGTGAAAATTAATTGATATGTATAGATAACCCAAGAAGCCATATGTGAATAATTATATAGTTACTTCAGTTTGTTATCTTGAAATTTTTTAAATTATTTTAATGCAATGGCTTTGATCAGTGGCGTAGCCTCGGGGGGGGTTGGAAGGTTACAACCAGGGATGTACCGATTCCAAAATTTTTACTGATGCCAATTCTTGTTGAAACGGCGATTCTTTAAATGAAGTGACTAAATAAGCGAACGATTTATGTCGTTGTGTGGTTGTGCATCCTCTTCCGACGGTTTAGATGTTGACAGCGTTGATTTTAAGCCAGCGTCGGGTGTCATCATCCAGGACCAACAGACCTTGTATTCCTTTTGGTGCACGATGTAGGGGGCATATAGAAATGATGTGGTCTGCAGTTTGCTCAGAGACACCACACTCACAATTTAGTGAAGGAGCAGCACCCCATTTGTACATGGATGAATGGAATCGCTCTACGCCAGTCTGCAGACGATTCAGTTTTACCCAAGATGTTCTGGGCAAACCCATTCCAAGAGGCTTAGGATTGGCCCTGGGAATAAAAACATGAAGCCTTGATGCACTTTTCTAGTACTCCATGTTCCATACATTATCCATCCATTGCGCTGCAATTATCCATCCATTGCGCTGCACGAATGTCTGATTCGGTCAGACTATCCAGTAGTTTCTGTGCAGCGGGTACAAACGGGCGTCTTGATTTGAGCCTTCCCTGGTGTGCAATTTGTTTCCCGACCAGCTGCTCATGTAGAATATGATCAGGGTTGGGGGTGGCACTTTTAGCCAGGGAGAGTGTCGCTCCTCGACGGCGAAGCTCAGCTGGCTGGATGCCTGCGAGGATTGGCAAGTAGTCCGTTGGAGTGGGTCGCAGACATCCAGTGACAATGCGCAAGGCGTGATTTAAAACACTGTTGATTAGCCGAGTGTGAGCACTACGACACCAAACAGGTGCGCAGTACTCAGCTGTGGAGTAAACCTTGGACAAGGCGGCTGTTCGCAATGTTTTGGCTCCTGCACCCCATCCCGAGCCTGCAAGTCGCCTCAACAGTGTGAAGTGAGTGGAAAGTTTCTTGCGCAATGCCTCTAAGTGATGACGAAAAGTGAGCGACCTGTCCAGCTTTACACCAAGGTAGGTTGGAGTTGGACAGTATGGCAATAATTTGCCGTTGTTGAAGATTTTAAGCTGACGTTTCGCCTCTTGGTTGTTTAAATGAAAGGCTGTCGTCACCGTCTTAGTGTGGCTGAGCTTCAGCCTCCAAGTCTGGAGATACGCTGAAAGTGTTGTCATGTCTTGGCTTAGAGTACCCTCCAAAGTCTTTCAGTCTTTCGAGGTATGCATCAATACCAGGTCGTCGGCATACGCATACTTCTGAGAAATTGTGGAAGGCAGATCGTATGTGTAGATGTTAAAAAGGAGGGGAGCCAAGACTGATCCCTGTGGGAGACCATTTTGCAAACGTCGTAACCTGCTTCGCTTGCTGTTACCGATGGAAAGGGTGAAACTTTTATTCCGAATAAGTTCCATAATCATTTGGACTATGTGTTTATCAGGAAGGAGTCTCAGCAGTTTACAGGTGAGGCCACGATGCCAGACAGTGTCATAAGCACCGGCCTTCTTCTTGGTCTCAAATGAGTCCTCGATGTGCTGGGCAAGTAGAACAGTTTGGTCTATTGTGGACCTCCCCTGTCGGAACCCAGCTTGCTCCCGAGGAAGAAGCGGGTCGACATTGGGCTTGATACGGGTGTAAATGAGCCTCTCGAGGATCTTGTAGGGGACACAGAGCAAAGAGATGGGGCGATAGCTCTTGGGGTCCTCTACAGGTTTCATTGGTTTGGGGATCGCGACAACCAACGCTCTTCTCCAGATGTTTGGAATTTTGAAATGGTGCAAACAGGATGAAAGAAAGCCACACAGCCAGGATTTCAGGGCAGCTCCAGCATGGAGCAAAAGCTCGGGGCAGATAGAGTCTGGGCCTGGAGCTTTTCCTGGTTTCAGATGTTTGAGGGCGGCTGCGAATTCTGAGGGAGTAAAGCTTCCACAGACATTCACTGCTCTTGTTGTAGAGGTCCTCCAAAGATCAGACACTTCTTGAGACACAAGCCGGGATGACTTGCGATCAATATCCTCGTATTTGCCATTATTGACCAGTACTGATGCGATGGCATTGGCTGAAACTGCACAATGCCGAGGGGAGCGTCGTGATCTACCAGTTAAGTTGTTAAATATGCTCCATGCTTTACGACTGGAGGGAGAAAAGTCGATGGTTTGGACTGCCTCAGACCATCGGTCCCTGCGTTTTCTGTCAAGCCTGGACAGCAGGGCAGAAGTAGCTTTGCTAGAGTCAGATCCCTCAGGCGATTGCAGGAACATCTGATAGAGGTTCTCACACTCAGCATCCGAACACGGAATGTGGTCGTTTCGTCGACCACGTGGGATATACTTTTTGGCTGCTGTGCTGATGGCATTACAGAAGTCCTGGTATGCCCGGTCCACATCAGATGTATCAGGTGGCAACAAGCTCTTAGCGAGTTGGTTGGTTAAGGCATTGTAATGGCTCCATTTGGCCTTGCGGAAGTTCCATCGCTTAACAGGCATACTCGGAACTGACAGAGTGAGCCTTGGTGGAACAATGAGCGAAGGTCGATGTTGTGACCTAGGAAACTTCTCTAAAATACGCCTGTCAGGTAAGCAACTATCAGGACCAACACTAACAAACGTCAGGTCCGGGTTGGTGCCACTGTTCCAGCGGCCTGAGTGGAAAGTGGCCGTGTTCTTTGGGTCATGCAGAGGGACAAGACCATTAAGGCTTTTCCAAGCAACAAGGCACTCTCCATCAGCGCTGCTGCTGTAGCCCCAATTCACATGCGGGCAGTTGAAATCACCCGAGTACAGGACAGGGTGTGGAAACACTGGTAGGTCGGTAGTCTGCAATGGTGTAGATGGAGGTTTGTAAACGTTGACAATTTTATAGCCATCAACGTCTACGCATAACCACTCAGTCTCTGATGTAAATGGGGACTGATCTACTAGGGTCCATTTTAGTCGCTCATGGACAAATATAGCAAGGCCGTGTTGTCCTGTTTAAACAGGACCCAGCTAGTGCAAAGCCTGGAATCACAAGCTTGTCGGTAAAAGCACAGTGGGCCTCCTGTAGTAGGATGACGAGTGCCTCAAACTGCACAGCGAGATGGTGAAGGACATTCATCTTGCTTGCAGTGAGGCCTTCAATGTTCAGCTGCAGGGTTGCTGGCCTTCGGAACTTGTTGACGATGTGCCCTGAAGCAAAGCAAACATCGCCCCGTCTTGAAAAGGACGTTTGCCGGTTAGTAGGCCTTGGCTGAGCATCGGGAAGAGTGGATACCCTTCCGGGTCGGCAGATTTGGTTTCGGTCTGTCATTGTAACTTTGCAAGAGAAAAGCTTTGTACAGACTTAATCACAGCCCGGGCTACATGGAAGTATCTGCCATCCGGGCAAAATACTGCCATCAGGGCCAAAATAAACAATACGCTCGCAAAGCAATAGAAACGATTTATGGGTTTAAGCGGTATGTAATTTACCGATTTCGTCTGTATTAACCAAGTATTGGTGACTTATCATTGAGGCTAATTAGCAATCTCAAAAGATGATTAACAAAAAATTGCTGTTTTAATTTTCAAAATTATACACACGCAAATTGAAATGCAGCAACATCAACTTTTCTCCTGTTTCTGGACTTAACCTGTGATGCAATAAACTTTTCTTACTATGGTGTTGCTGTTGCACAATAAGCTTCTGAGCAAAACAATAAACAAAGTGCTCGCAAAGCAATAGAAACTTCTTTGTTTCTTTCTTTCTCCCAACACTTATTTTTTCGCTTCACTTAGCGTGTGTAAACGCTTTTGTAAAAAGAAAATTGTTTCTGGCCAGTGAAAAACGCAAATATAACACTATCTTATTCGGAAAAATTAGCAAGTTTGTTATGTACGAAGAATCGGTCAGTATCGGCTATATTTTACCGATGCCGATTCCAAAAAAATTGCCAGTTCCGATTAATCGGCACATCTTTAGTTACAACCCCCCTATTAAGCCTTAAATGACGTCATTCTTCTTTTTCTGATATTTATTTCGAAGTGCTCTATACTTTGTCCATTGATAATCTGGTTTTGTAATTGTCATAATAACAAGAATTACGTTGCGTTGTTTCCCGAATCTTGCTTTTTGCCGTTGTGCTTAATGAAGCAATGACGTAATTTTATTAGCAGGGCAGTGCAGCTCTTGTGTATGCAACTGCTCTCGGCCCCTCTGACCTTCCGTAGAAAATAGACTGAACGATTTCAAGCGAAATTGATGTAGGCCTACGTACTGTAGTTCAGAAAAGAAATAAATCGCTAACATTTGAATATCGTTTTATCAGTTCTAGCAGAAAGCATTCCTTTGACTTCCTTACAACAGTCGTGCCTTAACTGCCTTCGGTATTTTTAGTTAAAAACATCTCTCTTGAATATGGGCCATCTTTTGTTATACAACCAGGGGCGGATTCAGGGGGGATGTGGGGTATGCATCCCCCTCACCAGCCATTTTCAACGATGTTTTGGATGAACAAAATTTTTACATGATTTCGATTCTCTTCATAACAATATGCCTTAGTCGCCTGAAGCGCGCATAATCGAAACTGTACGAACAAAATGCATCATTGGTAAAGCACTCAAAGTTAGGGGCCAAAAGTATGACAACTTTCCTTAAAAATTGTTCAAAAAGCACTAAAATGGCCATTGCAGTTTGCAAATTTTCAAAATTTTTCGGGGGATCATACCCCCGGACCCCCCATGAGTCATTTTTGGTACTTAAGTTGCTTAAAATTAAATTTGTCGAAAAAAAAACTACGCTTGAACAAGTGACAAAAATTTATGCCTCCTTCCTAGATAAAGATTCTGAATACGTACCTGACATGAAACATTTTCAAAAGGCTTATTTACGCTCGTTTCCGGGTCTTAAACGTCTTTGCGTTTAGTTAACGTTCCACCTAATTCAAAATTACATCTTCCCCACCAAAACTGTCTGGATTCGCTCCTGTATACAATGTATGGTCAAATGTGATGTAATTCTCGACCCTCCCCCCCCCCCCCTTCCAAGATCCTGGCTACGCTAGTGGCCTTGATCGTTTGTTTATTACATTGCGTGGCAAAAAATTTTGTACAGAGTCAGTCCACTGCAGAGGTATTAGGGTGTCTGTGTATTAAATACCGGTACCGATATTTACTATTGATTTTTTCAAAGTGCTGCTTATTGCAATCTTTTGCTTGTTTGTTTTCAGGTGGTAAGAGTGCATTTAAGCTACGATGTTAAAACAATGCAATTTTGTGCACTAGTGAAAACACCTTTTCTATCAGCATGTAAATGCTTTACACCTGTTTATTGTATAAGTGTTAGAAACTGCTGCAACCCTGTTTTGCAAAAATCCACCTCAGTTTTGTTTAAATTGCCTGGAAATGGAGTAAATCATCACTTATCTCTTACTACAAAGCGAACATATTTTGTCAGAGCAGTTTTTCGTCATGCTCGAAAACTGAGGTACTGGGTTGTTGGTGGCACAATTGGAGGTGTTGTTTACGTTAAAAATGTTTATAATCAGTGGTATGAAGAGCATGTACCTGACGCAGTTTGGTTAAAAACTGGATTGAACCGTATTGATCACGCTTGGAAATTTGTGTACAAGAAAGCTCAAACTGCTTCGGAGCAATGGGAATGGCCTGATGTTGATGTTCTGACTTCGTTTTTGCCTCATCATGATAATGCAAAATCTACTGTGTCTTCGATTGTGGCATCTTCCAACAACAGTTCAAAAAGCACTTTTTATAAGGAAGTTGGGAATCAAGAAAAAAATAATGCTTCTAACAGTTTGGATGACAAAAACACCATTAAAAATTTGCGCGATGAGGTAGTTCAAAGTGAATTGAAATACCAAAAAATTATAGAGAAGTTGGAGCGGGAAAACCGAAATTTGAAAAAGCTGTTGCTGGCCAAAGATGACAAAGACATTTATCGACGTAAAATAAAAAAATCATTAATTGACATGTATTCGGAAGTGTTAGATGAACTTGCTGATTATGATGCAAATTATGATACGCAGGACCATTTGCCTCGAGTTGTTGTTGTAGGTGACCAAAGTGCTGGCAAAACAAGTGTGCTAGAGATGATTGCTCAAGCTCGCATATTTCCGCGTGGCTCTGGAGAGATGATGACTCGAGCCCCAGTTAAAGTAACTCTTAGTGAAGGCCCTAATCATGTCGCACAGTTTCGTGATAGTGCACGTGAATTTGATTTAACTAAAGAGACAGAGCTTGCTGCACTTCGTCATGAAATTGAGCTCAGAATGAGGTCCAGTTGTTCTGACGGTAAGACCGTTAGCAGTGACACCATTTCTCTCAGTGTTAAAGGCCCAGGTATTCAAAGAATGGTGCTTGTGGATTTACCAGGAATGATAAGCACTGTGACAACTGGAATGGCGCCAGATACAAAAGATGCGATATCTGGCATGATTAAATATTACATGCAAAATCCAAATGCTATCATACTGTGCATTCAAGATGGATCAGTCGATGCCGAAAGGTCTATTGTGACAGACTTGGTGAGCCAAATGGACCCTGCTGGAAAGAGAACTATTTTTGTTCTAACTAAAGTGGACTTAGCTGAAAAGAATATCAGCAATCCTAGCCGAATTCAGGAAATCCTGGATGGAAAATTATTCCCAATGAAAGCTCTGGGATACTTTGCTGTTGTCACTGGACAAGGAAGTGCTGACAGCAGCATCAGGGACATAAAAGAGTACGAAGAAAACTTCTTTTCCAACTCCAAAGTGTTTAAGTCTGGTCTTTTAAAAGCAAGCCAGCTTACCACAGCAAATTTAAGTTTTGCTGTTTCCAACTGCTTTTGGAAGATGGTGCGAGAGTCTGTTGAGCAGCAAGCTGACGCCTTCAAGGCCACTAGGTTTAATCTCGAAACTGAGTGGAAAAACAATTTTCCGAGGGTACGCGAATTAAACCGAACTGAATTGTTTGAGAAAGCAAAGAACGAAATTTTGGATGACATGCTATCTCTAGTCAACATTCCTCCACAAAAGTGGGAAAAGACTTTACAGGATAGACTTTGGAATGGCGTTTCAAATCACGTTATTGAAGATATATATCTTCCTGCCGCTCAATCTAACGATCCGGGAGCTTTCAACACCTCAGTTGATATCAAGCTTAAGCAATGGGCAGATAAAACGCTTCCTAAGATTTCAATTGAAATAGCAAAGTCGACTCTTCTGGAGGAATTTACAAAACTGTTGGAGGAAGGGTCGGACGATGATGAAGCTAAAGCACCGTCCAATGGTTCGACAGAAGAAATCTTTAAAATGTTGAAGAAAGCTGTGAAGGATGAAGCACAATCCCGACATTCTTGGAACGAAGACTTTTTGGATACACTTCGGGTTATTCAGCTTAATGCGCTGGAAGATCGCTCTATATCAGACAAGTATCAGTGGGAAAATGCTGTTCGTTTCATCGAATCGAACCTCGGCAATTTATTGAAGAAAACTGAAGATAGAATTCAAGATTTGGTTGGCCCCGGCTGGTGGCAACGCTGGACGCAGTGGACAAGCCGGTCTGGTGACCAGAACCACCGCAACGAAGTTAAAAATCAGCTAATGTCATTGCTTCAAAGCCACAAGCCGCATGAACCTTACTTAGCAAATGATGAAATTACTACTGTGCGGTTAAATCTTGAAGCTAAAGGGATTGAAGTCAATTCTGCTTTGATTCGCGATACTTGGGTGGTTCTTTATCGTGAGCATTTTCTGCGCAATGCTCTTGCTTCTTGTGGTAACTGCCGGAAAGAGTTTTACCGCTACCACGCCACCGCGATGTCTCAAATTTCTTCTGAAGATGATAGCGAGGCTTTGGATTGCAGCAGTGTTATTCTTTTCTGGCGAATTCAAAAAATGTTAGCTATAACAAGCAATGCTTTGCGTCAACAAGTGATGAATAGTGAAGCTCATCGTTTAGAGAACGAAGTTAAAGATGTTTTAGAAGACTTTAGCCAAGATTATGACTGCAAGCAAAAGTTACTGACAGGAAGACGTGTGGAATTAGCAGAAAAATTAAAAAAGGTGCGCGAAATTCAACAAAAACTCGAAGAATTTGTGGAAGCGTTGCGTAAGGAATGAAATTGTCCTTTTTTAAGCATAAATAGCCTAATACCTGCAAATGCAGTACTTGCGACGACGGTGTACTACAGTATACCATATATTTGAATAGTTAAAAATGTTATTTTCTTCTAAAGACGCGTGCTCTTAGTGCTCTCAACTCAATTTGATATCGTGTATTTTGTTTGTAATTCTTCATGTAATTTGGTTTGTAAAATGAATTTACCAGAAAGTTTTGCATGCTATTCAATCAAAACAAAAATGGATACTTGGCCTATTTCAGCCTGAGGTATTTAGCACAACATAATGCTTGAACAAAGACTTTCTTTAAATTGTCTTCGATTAATCCTACTCTAATTCAGCAAGCTTTTGTACTTTCAATTTTGCTTTGGTTGAAACTGTTTTATGTGTTCTAATAGTTGACCTATGTTGTAGTCAAAGCGTAAAATGTGATGTAAATGCAATATCACACTTTTTTGCTTGCATTTATTCAATTCTCTTTTGATACAAATCGAATGTCGATTTATATGAATTTTTTCGATTCACATCTACTGCATGCTTGTACTGCTCAGTTAGTCTTGACTGTATGGCTTTTCCCAATTTGTCAAAGCTTTCGTATATTTTACACTCTTCTTTTGAAATTGGCTGATAGAGCAAAGAGGCATGCGCTGCTACTGCCGTTTTGATTGTCGGTATAGTTTTTGTCCATCTCCGTGTGAACCAGCCAGTTCATTTCAGTTTCTGTCCAATATTCGCTCGATTTTCCAATGTTAGCTGTTATTAGTTTCTAATGTCAACTATCCTTGGTTCGTTTAATGTTTTGTAATCTATCATAATTGGATGTTGTGCGAGCTAATTTCATAAATAGTCAATTTTGATGCAGTGTTACAATGTTTCATTTGGTTAGCCTACATTAAACAGTTGCCGACGATTGGCTGTTGGTGATAACGTTTTTGTTTGAAAACTGCTTTGAAAATACAATGTTCTATTTGCCGTTTAATGCATTAAAATTTCTGGTTGTAATGCAACTGGTAATCTTTAGGCGTAACCTAGTAAGATCTTAATGTTACGATGTACTTTTTGTTTTGCTTATAATATACACTATACAGGCTTTAGCATGGTTTTCTTGATTGGTCTGTTCAGATATAATTCGTATTTTTTCGCGTGGTTGTGTATGAGTACACTTTATTCAATTGAAATCAGTTTTTAGGCAAAACAATGTATAGGTCAGGGGTCGGCAACCTGCGGCTTCAGAACCACATGTGCCACTTTAAACTGCCAGTTGCGGCTCCTTTTGGAGGTAAACAAAGATCTTTTTTAGGAATCATTTTCGGAATAACTGAAGTTTTTGGACCTGATGGTAGTTTTGCGGCTCCCGCTGGGTTTCGTAGTGTAACAAACGGACTAATTTAACTTTTTTTAAGTGCAAAAGGTTGCCGACCCCTGGTATAAGCCAACGAGAAGGGTTCTATAGTTTAACTTGCAGTTTTCTTGTTGTCCCGCTTCAGCGTAATCAATTCGGTAGCTGCCAAGTAGTTTTATTTCTCGCAAGAGTTCGCTCATGAGCCAAAAAAGTTACACTTTTTTGCTTGATCGTTTTAAACTTTAAATCAACTGCAGGTTCTACTGCCATTTGTTCCGGCAAGTCAAATGCTGCTCGTAACGGCGTATTAATATGTTATGTGGACCAGGACAGTTTTTTGTATCTAAAAAAAGACTTCAAACATTGGTCACCAAAGTACCATTGCTGCATCTCATTTTTGCCCTTGTAATGGAGCTGCCTGGATGCTGAATCACAAACATTGGTTTAGGAATCTACCGCAATTCGTCGCGATGTCGCTGGAAAGTTTTTGATATAGGTGAGCAGGAAATGCTGAAGGCTATTGAGTAGGCCTACAGTAACCCAAATTGGAAAGTTACTGACCCTCACGTATATTGTTTGAGTTACGGTAGGCTACCGTTTATCGAAGCCAATCTGCATTTATTGCTCGAACTTTCGTTAGGCCTACATGTTGTTTACGTGTTACAATAATCTACAACTGTGCTCCTCTAAATAGCCTAAGAGGACAAATTCAACAACAGCATGAGTTCCTAACCCAGAGATGGGCGATTATATCTCAAATTAGTTTTGATTTATCGATTACCTACATCGCTTTCGTAATATATTTTGTTATCGCTGATAATTTGTCGCGATAAACGATTCTTGATGCACACAATGTTCAAAGTTAATGAATTCGTTCAACGGAAAAAACACACGGTGTGTAAAAAGTCTTGTTGCAATTAAAAAACATCGCTCTTCGTTTTGTTTAATGTCACAGCCGAGTCCGTGTGCTCTATTTTGAAAAGTCTGGAAAAACATTTTTGTAATTTGACTTACAAAAAAACTTCGTCAAGGATAGTGTTTTGGGGTTTTGAAATTTTCCGTTTCCCGGTAAATTTATGTCGGAATCCCGGCAATTTTTTTTCCATTTTAAGGGTTTCAGTGGTACTGATATCTATCATTCCGACGTAAAAATGCGTGCAAGTACGGTTGAAAATTTTTTTTATTCGTTATAAATTATTTTTCAAAATTTTTTCTGACCAAATGCTTGGGAGATCAAGTTTTTTTTTAATTTGTTGAAAAATGTGAAAAACTTGAACTCAATTCGTCAAAACAACATTAAAAAACGTGTGAAATTGGATTAGAAATGCTGAAATTTAGAAAAAATGTGTTTGTCACTCCTCGTGTGGCCTATTTGAAATAAGTTTTAAGAAACAAAGGTCCACCTCTGTACTATAGCTTAGTGGTTTTCAACTTTTTCAAGTCGGGGACCCCTACGTTTACCAATTTGTTGTTGCGGACCCGACAAATATAGACACGATTTTAGAATTGTTATTGACCCTAAATTGAGTAAAAATCAAAAGGCTGCCTTTACCAGGGATGCCTTTTTGTTAGCCTACCGCTTGCTAAAAGCTATCCATTTGAGGATATGATGGGCCGCACTTATTTTTTCCAGTAAAAATCTTTAACTGCACTAAACACGACTCGCTGCTTACGCAAAAACAGCTCAATTTTTGGCATTGGCTTTGATAACAAGTTGTATTTTGGGAAAAGACTAATATTGTTTACTTACTCAATCTTCTTTCGGCTTTTCCCTATTCGGGGTCGCCACAGCGCGAAAGTCTTCTCAATAAGACTCGATCAACTTTGTCTCTCTCCCTTGCTCCAACCATCTCCATGTCTTCTCTCACCAAATCCGTCCATCTTCTCTTTAGCCTTCCTCTCTTTTTTTCCAAATTGTTTATTTCGGAAACTCCATTAATATTGGCAGCCAGCAAATAATTGCGTCACGGAGCTTCTTATTTATCCGCAGACTTATTGGTGTCTAGCTTTTCTAGATTAGAGCTTGGTGCTGAGACGCTGTAGATGCGCGTGTAATCTTTTTGATGTAAAGGTCTGACACGAGTTTGGAACCCACATAACTGCGCGTAGAGACAGAGAAAGCGCACGCGGTAGTTGGATGTTTTGTAGAAAGCCCTTGCCCAAAAAACATACCAGCCTCTCTGCAGTACCAGTAGGCTACTTCAAGCGTAACGGGGACGTTTTCTCTTGAATCAAACATTTTTGCATCACTGGCGGGGGTTTTCCACAAAGATGCCATTCACTGCTTGACCTTCTTATTACGCTTAGATCGTTCCATATCACTACACTGGACTATTTCACACACATTATTATTAGCACCAGGAATTTATAAACACGTTGGAAAAAGTGGAGAAGCCTACTGTATTGCAAAGCCCGTGTAACTTCGTAGTTATACGGATTTTGCTGTATTGCACTGTGCAATGCGGAAAAAATAAATGTTAGAATTTACTAACTCTTCAAATGTTTCTGCGGGCGATTTAAAATAAAAATTTCGTAGAGGCCACGGGCCGAAAAATTTTGACTGACAAGCTGGATCCGGGCCGCAGGTTGGCGACACCTGACCTTAGCTATGCAAATTTTGGCGCAATGACTAGATATCTGGATCAAAATTTGTGAATGCAAGGCGTCAATTATTATGAGGTAACAAACGATTTTTCGCTTTCGTTTTAATATGTGTCGAAGCACTGAAAGTAGGGGGGGGGGGGGGGGGGCTTAAAATTTAGTTCTAAGTGAATCCCCTTCAAAAGTATGCTACAAGCTATAACTAACACTTCTAAAACAATCTGAAGTGTGTGCAACTTAAAAACCCTTGTTCAAATCCACATCCAACTTCCTGGGTCAACTCTAATAATGATTCATTTTTGAATATTTGAAGGTGCGATTCAAAAATCATTTCAGCATTCTTGAAGGATTATGACGTCATATTGATGCGGTGTACAAGCTTAAGAAGGCCACATATCGTTTACAATGGAGTTAGTAGGCCTACACTGCAAATGGTGACATACTTTTATTATAAACAGGCTGTATTGAAATGAGTACTGGTGGACCAGAGGGTTCCAGCCCAGGTTATGTTACTCGTTCTAAGACCATTAAGAGTTCTGCGAAGTACACCATGAGAAGAGTACAAAAAACTGCTCATGCACATTGTCGACAGCATGGCGCAGTGGTTAGGAGCGTTGTTGCTGCTACGAGTTACGACCATGATTGCAGAGTTAATGGTTAACTCCAACCCAAGTCTCATTGTTGCGTCCTTGGATAAGATACTTCCTGATAATTATCTCTGCTTGGTGGAATCTAACAAGCAGCAAATTAAAGAAATCAGAAGCAGAAGTCAACTAGAAAACAACGGCAACTCCTAACCAAGTCTGGATTCGTCTTACGTTTAGTGCCTCCATCGCTTTCAACTGACAGGAGGATAAGAAATCATCATAATTCAACAGCATCACTCATACCACCAATACACGGACTTGTGTAGTAAAATACTTTGCTAATTTGGGGCTTCTTTCCATTTTTTGTGGTGTTGGGGCCGCCCATCTCATTCAACTGTTTGTAAACATTACTAACTTTGACCCGATGGGATAGTCAGAGGTGTTGAACAGCGCCGCTGTTTTTTTTTTTTGTCAACAGCGAAAAGCGGCAGCGCCGCTTTTTTTGAGGTGGAGTAGCGACCAGCGCAGCAGCGCTTCTGTGAAAATCATTGACTTACCGCTGCCGCTGCTGCAAAAAAATTTTTGATTTTGAAGATTGTATGTTATGCAGCAATCTAGTAATAAAATCGCAACTTAAATCTAAACTCGCTCAGCTTGAAATTAATACCATGAAACTAACAAATGAAAGCGTATAGCGAAGCGTGATAGCGTGAGATCGCAAGCGATGTTCCATTAATTCATTAACACCATTTTCATCGTTCTCATCGCCAGACACTGATCCTGATTGACAGTTGCTGTTTCACAAACAAAGCTGCATCTCCCCATCAGAAATCCGTTTCGGTAATGCCCCCCGCTGGTTTGACTTCTAACTTCTTTGATTCGAGTATCTTGTATCGTTTTACCTCATTAACACTATAGGACCCGTTCAGGGAAAAAAAGCGAAAATATTGTCTGCTCGATGAGACAATTAATAAGAAAAAAATCAGTAAACAGTCTTTGCGGTGGTAAGGCTAAAAATGATATACAAAAATACAAAATTCAATGTTTAGCTCGAGATTTTTGAACAAATTCAGTATTAGTAAAATAGTGATTGAAAAATGGTTGTATATTTTATACCAAAATGGCAAAGACAGTAGGCCTATGGCATAACAAACGGTAGGCCTACTAAAGATAAGTGTGATAAATAATAACTATTATCTAAATTGATTTATAACAAATCAGTGGCGTAGCCAGGTGAAAATTTCAAGGAGGCCATATTGATTTTACACATTCCCAATCGTGTACGTACTTCCGATTGTGTGTTTTAAAGTATCCAATGATAGTCATTTTGCTTTGGGTGAAAGTATCCTCATCACTTTTTATGCGGCGAGGATTTGCCTTGAGCTTAATTTATTTTGGGTCGTTAAATAATCAGATCGAAAGAAATAGCAAAAGAAAATTGACTCTTTGTCTCTCCTGCCCCCCCTCCAGCTACGTCTCTGATCAGATTCCTCTGAATATGCGTTTTTTATCTTTAGTATTTGTTTTTCATGAAAATAGGCTATCATTTACTAGAATTCACTCCTTGTTTCTCCTGCCCTCCCCCCTTCCCCGGCTACGCCAGTAATCAAATTCCCGTGACTATGCATTTTTTATCATCAGCATTTGTTTTTCATGGAAGTATCATTGACTGTGATTGAGAAAATTCACTTGTGTGTCATTGTTAATCGTAACTTTTTAGTTTTTTCGAAAACTTTCGCAGTTTCATAATTTTAAAGCAGCGGCAGCGCCCGCTGTTCTCGCGTGCAGTAGTGGCAGCGGAAGCGCCGCTACTTTTTTAATTCCAGTAGCGGCGGCGCCGCTGCTTTTTTCGTCAAATAGCGACAGCGACGCTACTATTTAAGTAGCAGCTGCCCAGCTCTGGGGATAGTGGGAGTTGATTCCAACTATACTTGCGTTTTATGACAATTTACTCCACTGCAACCCAATAAACTTGCTAGATTTTACTCGACCTGCTTGCAGCTACATCAGCAATGATAGGATTGGTGAATGCAAGTCTCTGCCTGAGAAAGTTCTTATGGAAGTTCAGGCATTCATTCAGCTGCACCATCACAGTTGCTCCACCGATCTTGCAAACTCTTCACGGAAAGGTAGATGGCTTTGTTAAACAAATAGGGCATTATCATGATCATCCAGTTTCAATCCGGTGGGTTTTGGTCTTGGTCGAGGGTGGACAGACGCACCTCATTCTTTCAGCGATCGCTCTCACTCCCTCTTTCCATCTTGTGCGATTTGCAGCCTCGTACTCCCCCAACCCAATTTTATTTAAATTCTCTTCAACTTGCTCCTCCATATCTGCTTTGGCCTTCCTCGATTTCGCTGCCCATTCACTTCAAGCATCAATTCCTTCTTTAGAACGTTATCATCATCTCTCCTAACCACTTGTCCATGCCACAATACTCCATTTATCCTTGCCATTTTATCTAATATTTCCTCCAAAGCCAGCATTTTTATCAACTCCTCATTATTCTTTCTATTTCACTGCACACATTGATCTCAGCATGGCACTTTCCGTTCTTCCTGAGATTGCCATCTCGATTTCCCTCAAACATCATCTGCACATTATTTGGAAATGATGAAGGTATTCATCAGCTCTTCGGATTCTATTCTGAATTTGGCACCAATAAGCAACTTGGATAGTGAACAGGTGAAAGAGATGTTCGTACAATCAAGTACAAGTTAAGATCCCTGGAGCAAAGCAGTTGGCCATGCAGCAGCAAGTCTTATGTGATAACTAAACTAGTTGATTTGGTAGAACTTCAATCAAAAGGAGGATTCAGAAAACATTTCAAAATTGTGAAACCATTTCGAAAATTGTTAAAGAATGGAATGAAACGCAGATAGATCTCTTGAAACAGGGGCTTTCGTCCAAAAAAACTCAGTTATTAATCAATGATCAATGAACTTACAGTTTCTTTAAAACTTCGGATAATCATTTTCCGAGCAGAAGAAAAAATCATGTACCACCAAGTTCGCTTTGCTCAAGGCACTTGTTTATCTTTTCTTAAATCTAGTGAAGTTTTTCATTTGATGTAAAAGCACCATCGCTTAGAAACAGCTGTGTATGCCAAGAACTTGAGAACGTACTTAACTGCTGAAGCAAAGTACAAAGAAATCCACTGCAACATGGAAGACTTGATAAAGCTGCATGTTGATGAATTAGCATAGTAATGATGCTGGTTGGTTCTGCACTGCCATTACCTTGTATGTGCAAAATCAATAGAAAGCAACAAACTATTAGAGCAATTCAAAGAAAAAAAATAAAATACGGCACTGACATACTAACAATTAAAGTGAACAGTAACTGACCAGTGTATTAATTGCTATTATTACCGTATACCACCATGCTTACGAAGTTATTAAGCTACATTTAATGAAATAAGTTTGTTCAATACCAAGTTATCTTCATGTTTGTTTGGAACAAGGGTTTTTAAGGTATAAAGCAAAATTTTTTGTATTTTTGTGATGGTACAGACTCATAGCATAATTTAAATAGGGACTCAGTGGCGTCTGAAAAAAAGTTGCAATTAAGCCCACCCCCTACTGAAAGCATTTTCAGCTGAGTATGTTTTTGCGTAAGGCAAAATTGTATCATTGCAGGCAATAACGGCTCGGATGGCCGAGTTGTAAGAGCGTCCGCCTCTGGAGCTGTAGACTTGGGTTTGATTCCAAATCGGGTCAAACCAATGACTTTAAAATTGGTATTTACAGCTTTCCTGCTTAACGCTCAGTATTGAAGGTACGGTGTGAAGAACAAGCCGGCAAGTTATTTGCTGTGCCGTTGGGAAAGGCACTTAGCGGGATTCCCTCATCTTGGCGTGGAAGACAGATGACTGGCAACTTCTAAGCGAGCTCGTATAGCGCGCACTGATCGCTTTCTCGTGATGGAAGGGTAAATATGCAACTAAATGCAAAGCACAACAGTTCCGAGTGGGGGAGTAATTACCTGTCCTTTCTCTACCCAGAATTTGACATACCAATAACCTTTCCTAAGTAAGAAAGTTTCAGCCCAACTGTTGGTTGCAAATTAAACCCGGTGCTTATTTCATATTTTTGTATCGTTCAGAAAAAGATTGTTTTTAAAAATACATTAATTAATTACCAAACACCGGTACTTCAATAAACTGCTCTCTTTTTGATGAAACTTTCAATACTTTGGCGGACCCCTTGCGGACCCTTTAATCCTTGCGGCCCCTTTGAAGTTATTCGCAGACCACTTGGGGGCCCGCGGACCCCAAGTTGAAAACCACTGGCTTAGAGAGGAGGTTTGAGAACGCTGTGCATAGACCTAGACTTCCAATCGCTTGGTCTCATCAAAATGCACAACGCAATGTCGTTGAGTTATATCAAACAACTGACTTGGTGGTTACTTTAAAACTATTGAAGTAAAACTCACTAAACAATGTCAGTCCCGATCAATACTGGGCAAAAAATTAACCAATAAGGATTGACATTTACCAGCCCGTTAGCTCATAAGCACATCGGTACTGGTAGTCTGGGGTTCGATTCCCACGCCGGTAAAAATCGGACACACTGTCACCACTTCTGTGACGTTTTTTGGAGCTGTATTGCCCTTGGGCTCAGCCGCGGAAACGCACCCCGCCACATGTTTCAACGAGTAGGCTACTGTTCAATGAAGATTTTGATTACTGCAATGTATTGGCGTAGCCAGGGGGGCCACGGGGGCCATACCCCCCAATCCATCCTGGACAAAAACAAGGATCTTGGCAGACCCGACGTCAAGGGGGGTCAGGGGGGATGTGGTTCCCCAATCGACATGCTTGGCCACCCAATCAAAAAGCTTACTTTGAAAATCGCGGCTTTTGTGTTTAATTTCAAACTTTGGCCCCCCTGATGAACGCTTGGCCCTGCTAGTTCGACTGCTCTGCTGCCGGCTCTGGATCCTGGTAATTAGGTTAAATACTTGCCATTGCGTGTTGTTTTCTAGCTGAAATTTTAATAAGTTGGCTTACATCGTAGAAATACAATCCAACTTTCCTTTTTGCGATGGCCAGAATTATGATGACGCAGCCGCAATGACCAGCGAACAGTCAGGCGTCACTTCAATTGTTTACAACAGTGGTTCTCAAACTTTTTTAAAATTTCGACTTCGCGGTCCCCAAACATTTTTTTCTATCACCTACGGTCCTTTATTTTCAAGCCTAAATTTCCACGCAAAATCAAGTGAAGAGCAAAAAAATAGATAAGCTCATCACGCCCGCAGATGTCTAATTTTTCGCGCAAAATCAAGTGAAAAGCAAAAAACAGGTCATCACGTCCGCAGATGTCCAATCAAGCACAATTCAATGAAATGATTTATCAAAAATCCGTGACTTCTTTGCGGTCACCCTGAAACTGCTTCGCGGACCCCAAGGGGACCGCGGTCCCGTTTGAGAACCACTGGTTTAAAACGAATCTTCTTTGGCATATTATTTTCACTGTGCTATGCATTGCTTAAATTTGAGCGCTTCTGCAGCTGTAAAAGTTTCAGCAATGCAAAATGCTGAAAACGTTGCATGAAAAGTGGTTAAAATCTAGACCAGTGCGAATAAAACAGCGTGGTTAAAATCCTGCATCAAAGAAGATGTCTCTAGTCCAAGAGAAAAAAATGTTATCTTGTCGACTTATGGGAAACCCGGTTTGTAGAACGCCATGTATCGATACTGGTGAAGCACTCAAACATAAGGGCAAAAACTTTCAACAAAATCTGCCCGACAACTGTTCAAAATGCACTAAAATGGCCTTTACAGACGTGAATTTTCAAAAAAATTGCCGGAGCCTTTTTTGTTTCTCAATTTGCTTCACATTAATTCTGCCGGAAAAAACTACGCTTGAAAAGATGTCGAAATTTGGGGTCCCTTAAAAATACTTCTGATTACGCCTCAGACAAGAAAAATTTTCAAAGGGCTTATTTGCGATCTTTTCCGCGTCTATAGACGTCTACCGTTTTTGTATTCACAGTAGTAAACATTCAACCTAATTCAAAATTGCATTCCCTACCGAAATTTTCTAGATCCACTCCTGGCCAGAAGTATGCACGCATGAATCGAAAACGTGCGAACAAAATGCATCATATTTCGTGAAGGATTCCAAATAACGGGCAAAAAATTTGATCAAAATTTGTTCAAAAGCACTAAAAAGGCCATTGCACTATGCAAAATTTCAAAAATTTTCCGGTAGAGCTTGCCCCCGGACCCCCTAGAGCCGTTTTTTCCTCAATTTGCTTCAAATTTGCTCCGCCGGAAAAACATTCGATTATAAAAGATGTCACAATTTGGTGCCTCCTTAAAAAAAACTTTGAATACGCCTCTGACATAAAGCATTGACGCCCTATTTTTAGATTAAACGTCTGACGTCTTTGCGTCTAGTTAACACTCAACCTAATTCAAATCTGCATCCCCCCACCAAAATTTTCTGGATCCGTTTTTGCTGTTGGGTAAGATTTGTTAAACTTTAGCCCCCCTCCCAATTGAAAATCCTGGCTAGGCCTACGCTATGCAATGTTAAAATTTTAAAACAACTTCATGCAGTTTTAAATAGGCCTACAGTAGGAAATCTAATGCTGTAGTTTTGCAAGCAGAGTGTCTGACCATATAGGATAAATATGTTAATTGAGAAATGTGATGTAACATTACTCGTCGATTACATCAACTCAACGCGAATAGAACTTGTACGGTGTAGCCTATGCTTGCCACCGTAAAAGGAGTTTCATGACAGACAAACTTGAATCGATTAGATGATCGCAAGGGTGCTTGGTGCAATTTTTTTCGAAAGAGCAATTTGAAAACAGAGAACGTACTTACGTCCAAGGAAACCTAAATGCAAAAACAATGATGTAATGAACAAATTGAACATCGATTTAAACACCTCGGAGACCTATATCGCCTTAAAAAACAAGTTGTTTTGAACTTGCGTTGATGTACGATTTCGCCTAGGCAATTCATTTAAAAAGTTTTGATAAAGTAAAAACTAATCTCAGCAGCTTGACCACTAGCAACAGCGATCATTTTGCGGTTGCAATACTGATATTTTGACTTTTAAAATCCTTAAAAAATGATAGTAACAGTCCGGTGCCGCGAACTCATGATGGGCATCCAAGTTAATACGGGAACCCATTTTTCCTACATGTTTATTGGCTGTCTTCAGATTGAAATATGGCACCGGTGCCAAAAATGTCATTTGCTGAGTGGAAAAAATATTAACATAATAAATTTTATGTCAAATGCTTGAAAAACTGGCCTTTAAAGCCTTGCTTTCGCAACATCATGTTGTAAAAATGGAGGAGTTAAAAGGCACGTTAAGTTAAAATTGTATTAACAAAAACTAAACAAAAGATTACGTAGGCTATAGGCCTTATCTCATCTTCAATCATCTGTTGTAATTTTAGTTCGGCTTCATCATTCATAATCACGATGAATTTTTATTGACAAAAAACAGACTGCTTGTAAACTGTAGTTGTGGCTGATGTCCAAATGCTGCTAGAAACTGGTTGAAAATGTCTGCCATAACTAACCTAGGCTTGGCACACAGTCGTGCACGTGTCGCTTCAGTTCATCGTGTACTAATGCAAGAGTTTGTGTTATTTACCCGGAAATGTTACTAAGCAAGCTTGGTGCAGCGTAAATGACCTATAGCCTAAGCAAGCTGTACGTGGAGAGAGAAAAGACAAGGGACATCACCTAATTAAAAAATAAGAAAATATCTTCGCATTCATAAAATCTTGCTTTAATATCTAAGCAGTTGTAGCCGCATTTACGACTGCCCTGCAAGGAAATTTTTGGATGAGGCATATCGTAGAAAATGACTACTCAGGGGCGTATCCAATTTCTGGGCACGCCCCTGACTACTGCTAGTAAAAGCAAATAGTCGATTCTGCACTAAGATTTTATTCGATTTTCTGATAAACCTAAACCAGCTCATAATTAAGAGTAGGCCTATTGTTTTCTTTTTTTTTCCGAAACAGATAAAGCACCTTGAACATGCTGATTTTTTGCCCCGGCCCCCAAAAGTCCATAGCAGCGTAACAGTTTGCGATACCTTCAATGATAATAATTGAGAGCAATTAGACAACAAAATCAAGATCGTTACATAACGCCATTTACGACTTTTCGCCTTTTTCCTATTATTTCTTTCGCGCTTTTCCCATTATTTCTAAAACTATGGCTGTCACGCGACCTGCTAAATTTGATCAAAAAATGAATAAACTTTTCAAACAACTTCGTGAGAAATTAGATAAAGACATTTTCAAAAAATACGAAAAACAAAGAAATACCTTAAATACAACATGAATAAATAAATGAGTTTTTTTTCAAATTATATTGAACTGAAAATTCCACTGTAATTGAGGGAGACTGCGAAGTGAGCTTGCGCTATTCGAGTCAGCAGCCACCCGTTATACGGTAGGCCTATATGTCAAGTGTGATCGGCTTCAGACGTGAATCGAACCCGTCACGTAGGATCTGTCACCTGCGCCCAGTACCGCTAGGCCATGTCGCTGACAAATCGGGAAATGAAATAAAATGTTGTGTGATTTTATGGCGCTTTATAACTACTGAGGTCCTTTTGCGCCAGGACTAAATTTTGTCAAGAATTCATTGAAGTATTTTATTCTCTGTTCATTTTACCCTCCGCGCTACACTTAATTGCTGAGCGTTTAGCAAGTGTAACAACAGGTACCATTTTTAAAGTCTTTGGTTTGACCCGACTGAGAATAGAACCCAGTCTACCAGCTTCCAAGGCGAACGGGAATGAAACGTGCTAAAGAAAACTACTACAAAAGTTTTGGTTGATGACTGCAAAGGAAGCTCCAGCTCGCTGTGGAAATTTATTGGTGAATTGGTCAATTTGAAAAAAAAAATAAACAGACATTTCCTAGTGAAATAGTCACCGATAACAATGTGATGAAGAGTCCGCAAGAAGTTTGTGAAGCTTTCAACGTTCATTTTGCGACTGTTGGGAAACATTGGAAAAAGTATCAAATCTAATGAATCAACGCACTATTTATTACCCAATTGTCCTCCTAATTCATTTTTTTTTTTTCTTCCCATCACTATGCAGCTGTTACATTTTTAAGTCCTGTATTCAACAAGAATTACTAAACCAAATTGCAGCAACAGCCAGCAGACTTAGTATCGATAACATTTTATAGGAAATTTTGAACGTTTTCGACCATAGCTTTTGGTCCTCTACAGAATAAAAAAATTTTAACAACATTTTAAGAACAAATTAATCAAATGGTAATATTTAAAAAAATCAAGTAAATTTTAGCATTAGCCAACTAACAATTAAATAAACATCAAACAGGCTAAGTTATTTCACAAAGTGAATGGTTTCCTATGGTGGGTTCGTTGAGCTTGGATGTAGAAAACGCATAGCTCATGTCATATGGAAAAACCTAGCAAGTCGCATTTTCAACTTTTCGAGAAAAACGCAAAAAACCGTTTTACCCTGGCATATAGAGCTATCATAGGGAAAACTAAACTGCCGATACTTTGGTACCATAACAGAGCACAAGGAATACATTGTTTATGTCATAGATGAGGTTATATTTTTTTGTTCATTTTATCTTGTTTTTGAGACTTACTAGGTTTTTCGCGATTAAAATTGCCCATATACACCTTAGTACAACACGCATAAACCTAGTAAAGTCAAATCGAAAAACAACGTTTGTTCTACCGATGGGGGTAGTTTCAGATAGTATAACCAGTGAGAGTTTGGGACGGTGTCTGCATGAAAATTTATGACGTCATGAATTGATGATGTACGACATAACCCACAAGTGAAAATTTATTTAAAAATCAATAATTTTTGTAGTTTGGGAGGGGGGTGGCAGCTTTTTCTAATTAGTGTAACAAGTGAGAATTTGGGTGTCCGCATGAAAATTCATGACGTCATAAATTGTTGACGTACGTCATAACCCACAAGTGAAAAATTATCTACAAATTAATAATTTTGGTCGTTGGCGGGATGGGGGCAAACTTCTCTAATTAATGTGGCAAGTGAGAGTTGGGTGTCCGCATAAAAGTAAATGACGTCATAAACTGATGACGTACGTTATCACCCACAAGTGAAAAATTATTTTCAACTTTATAATTTTTGTAGTTGGGAGATGGTGGTAAACTTATCTAATCATTGGCAGCTCGTGCACGTTTTTATTAAGAAGTTGGCCGAGTGGTTGGTGCATTGGGCTCCGAAGCTGGCTTCGCGGGTTTGATGCTCAACAAGGTCATCTCTATGATGCATGTACTTCACTACCACAAAAATCCTCAGCTGCAATTAAGTGGCATGAAATAAAAAAATAAAATAAGATGGTTGCAATTTTTTGTGAGTGACCTATACTCGGGCGCTCAACTGCGATTTTTTCACTTTTAGCTGAAGCAAATTCGTGTATTTTATTACCCTACTGACTTCGAAGTAGAATTTTTCGATCGTGTAGAATTTGATTCAAAAGTTTGGATATCTCTGCCCTAGCACTGAACATCTTTGGTTTTTGATGCGAAGTCATTATAAGACTATAATCACGAGCGTGTAATAATAATTGGGAAAATAATAAGAAATACAGCTCGAATTTTTTTTCCCATTATTACAGTATTACACGCTCGTGATTATAGTCTTATAATGACATCGTATCAAACCCGAAGGTGTTCGGGGATAGGCAAACTTTTTAGCGCAAAGTAGCCTACATTCGAAACTTCATGCTATAATAATTTTATTTCGTCAAAAAAGTGAATGTTTCAAAGCAATACAATAATTAAGCAAGTTGAAAATACCGATTTTTACATGGAAAAACCTTAAGTTGAAACCTACAAGGTTACATAAAAATTTCTATTACGTCAAAAACGGAATTGTTTTTAAGGCAATGGAACAATGAAGTAAGTAGAAAATATACATTTTAATAATATGGAAAAATTCACGAGCGAACGGGTTGGGCAGAGAAGTTTTTTGCAGGTTTTGGCAACTGGTATAGTTACAAACCTTAAACAAAAAATTCTTTCTCAGGTTACCGGGAAAATAATGTTTAAACCAACCGGTCATTTCTATTCTTTTCGATTGTTTACAGGGATCTGTGACATCATAATCCAGCATGTACTAATTCCTTGAAAGTTTTATTTCAAATGTTCCACCTTGAGCAGAACGAGTAGAGGCTTAGAGTAGGGGGGTTGTAGTTCTTTTGAAGGCTAGAATTTTTTTTTCAGGAAGGTGGGAGGTTGCTATGCTGCACTGATGAGACCATAATAAGGTCGAAACGCGTCTGCAGCTGCAAATAAGTGGGTTATCATGGGTGCTTCTAGTGATGTGGGCTAGTTAGGCTACCGGTAACTTAGTTGTGGGTTAGTAGTTATAGGCTCTTCCACTGGGTATCGTTGGTTGGGGTTAGGCTCTTCCACTGGGTATCGTTGGTTGGGGCCAGTCGCCTGCTAAAAATAGGACACCACCTAGAAAAGAGATGAAGTCCAGGTAAAGCAATGCAAAAAAAGAGTCTTTACAGTCTGGAATGAGTTTAGCCTGGATTGGCTGTGCGTAGCAAGGCTGACGAGACTTTTGTCATAGTCGAAACATTAATTTGTCCCTTGCAAATATGGAAAAACCTAGTAAGTCTCAGTAGGTGAGACTTACTAGGATTTTCCTGAAAAAAAAAAGCAAAAATTTATGCTCTTACTAGGTTTTTCCTATTCTTTCCAGCTCAATATCTCGGAAATTTGAGCATATTTTTGGCTTTAAATGGTACCAACAGACGCGGATAAGTGCAAAGACAACCCCTATAGCATTTTCGAAAAAATGCGACTTGTTAGGTTTTTCCATAACATGAGATAGGCTCGTGATTACAAAAATACGTCATTACAACGAATTGCCATTCATGCTGTTCGTCATCATAAAAATAATGTTTTACCGAAAAACCGGCTCGACATTAATTCTAGGCGCATTTTTTTTACTACGCAGTTTGTTGGCTGCTATCACTAATAGCAGTTTATAACTTTGAATCTTCTGTTTCATTCACACAACGGTGTGTGATTTGTGAGTTCATGAACTGGAACTTGTTTCAGTCTGCATAATACGATTGAACTTAAAATGACGTTCTCGTGTTCAGGTTTAGAAATCGAAATCTTCAAACGATGAGACGAAAATGCTTTTAGACGCAGTTACTGTTTGTGCAGTTGCGTACGATATAAAAAGAAAATGTCATGTAGGTTTTCCGGATCTAAAATTGGAAACGACGATGCCCATGCGCACAAAAACACAATAGTACAATGGGAAACGTGTGAGTGTAATGTCCTAAATGCTTTCTAAAGCCAACTATTGCGCCAAATGAACTCAAATAAACTTATAATTATTTACAACGTGCCTATTTGTTTATCAATAATTTTGTAGCACATTTTAAGCATCAACAAATTTTACCGTGATGTAGGTGCAACCAAGGTTTTTTATTTCCTTTTTTTTTTTCATTCGTTGTATATAACCGCTTTTGACCTTATTGCTTAAATCTAATAAAATGTCAAAGCACATCATTACTAAAATTTTTTCCTGCAACAACGCTACCTTCCCACTAGCGAAGGCAAAAAGGCAATGATTTTTACCTATAAAAGAACTACAACAATAAATAAAAAAATTATTAAAATAAGCACATTATTAAAATAATAAAAATAATGATAAGTCACTAAAGAGAATTTTTTTCGGTATTTTGTGAATTTGCTAGGCTACTTTCTATGAAATTATGAATAAAATCACCCAAAATTACTTTCATAGATGTTGAATGTCAAATTCATAGATCATAGTCAGATTTTGAAATTCATAGATCGCGGAGGGGATGAAGTGTATTCGGCTACCTTCGGTGACGAGGAAAAAACCGAATTAAAACTGGATGGATGGTGATGATGATTGAACTAGGTCTTCACAACATTGTACATTTTTTATCAAAAATTATAAAAAAGTCTGATCTTCATCAGGCTAGATACACGCGGTATTACACTGAAGCGTGTAACGAGTAGCGGGGCCCATCTGCGCGGCTTAGCGCTTGGGCAACTCAGTTGCGAAGACACGTCGCAGTGGTGACAAACCATTGATGGTACTGTGTCCGATTTGACCAGCCAGGGAATCAAACCCCTGACCTCTCCCACCGTTGGCGCTGTCTATGACCACTGACAACCGACTGGTAGGCTACATTTCCTTAATAAAATTGATGAACTTATTAGTCTCATAAGGCCTAAAATGTACAGTAATCGTATCACCAGATACGGTTTTGTTAAAAATAGCCCAACTGCGATTTAAAAAAACAAACGTGGTAATTATTTGTTTTGCTTGTTGAACAAGTTCATTTTTGAAACCAGACGATACTAATACTATAGGAGAAACAACAGTTGCTTATACATAAAAGCGGATAGCAGGGGCGTGCCCAGAAATTTGAAAAGAGGGGGGAGGGGCGCAATTTCCTGTTTCCGTTTCCACTGAAAATATCGGTGCAGACCAAAAAAAAGGTCTTCACGTCTTTCGGCGTCCAATTTACCCCCCAAAATCAAGTGAAATCCCCCCCAAAAAGGTCATCGCGTCCTCAGATGTCCTGTTTCCACTGTTCCGCTGACTGGAGATATATCTCAGCTTATATTTCAGCGGGGGGCGCGGACCCAGCGAACCCCCTGGGTACACCCTTGCGGTTAGCCTATAAAGATGACGATATGATGGAAAATTAGCCTAATTGCATACTGTGTTAGTTAGAAGTATAAGCCTAATTGCACAGGCCTACTGTAAGTCATGTTTGTTACTTTGTCAGCTTTTATTTTTTAAGTTCTGCCGAGTATAAAGTTTGATCTGCTTTTCACTCTTGTTTGATTTGCTTTTCACTCTAGTCTAGCCATTTAGTTTCCCCACGTCATCAAATGCTGGAATGACGTAAACCTACGTCAGAATTAAACACGTTCAACCCTGTAAAGGTAGAAGCATTGGATGACTCGTCTCTTCCGATCAAAATACCGTTTCGGTTTAAACTTAATTTCCGAATCGCGGAGTGGAAAAACAAAAAAATTTGAATACAAAAAAAAAAACAAACTGTCAATTTAGAGGAAGGGCGAGATGAAGAGCGATAACGAGGTTTATCATACTGTAAAATTCATTGTGCAGAGGTATTCTGAGGTCATCACTTTGTGTGGGCTGGAGAGGAAATTCAAAGATATGTCCGGGGTTCACTCCGAATGGTATTGTGTGGGCAAGTCGATAATTTCGTGCGAAAAGCGTTATTTGGTGCTACTACTGCGTGAAAAATTTGTCGCTTCCCGGAGATGACAACAGTATTGCGTGTAGGTTGAAAAACCTCTGCTAAATGCGACGGAAATATTAATAAAAGTCTTCAACTAGTAATTCTACTACATGAAGCAGATAGGAAATCAAAATTTAGTGGTGAATAGTTAGAGGTGGCTACAGTCAAGAATGAATTACTTTTAGTAAGGTTAATACTTAATGCATAATCTCGGCATGCCTCAGAAGCCTTAATTTTTATCTTTTTGGAGTACGTAGAATGTTGCTTCCACTACAACCGCATTGTTGAGGAACTGGGAATTGGCTTTGGCTTTTTTAAGGATAAGCAGAAAGTACAAACTGTGTAGCAGGCCGAGTGGTTGGTGGAATGAGCTCGAAAACCTGTTTCGCGGGTTCGATGCTCTATTGGGACGTTTTCCATGATGCATGTACCGGTACTTCATTAATGTGAAAACTTAAGCAGCAATTATGTGACCTAAAAAATGCCCAAAAAAAAAAAAAAGAATGAGCAAGAACGGCCACCTTTGAACCTTGCAGCCGATGCGTGAGTGTACAAAGACGTATGCTTACAGCGGACAATTTCGCTGCTACGCCGCTCAGAGGGCAAACATAGGAAAGACGTGCTGCCTTTGTCAATACATTTGAATGCCTCAACCGATTAATTGTTTTGCATTTGCATCTAATAATAGATATTGCACAGTGAGCTTATTCTTTCGATAGAGAAGCAGATACTCTAATACTTCGTATCAATCTCAAAATCTAGGCGCAAGTTAAATTGACGGATGCAGTCGTTAAATTCATTGGTTCCTTGCGCTTTTTAATTGAAGATATTCAGATTAGTTAATTACTTCCTTCCCCTCAACTTTAGCATTGTAGAAAATAAAAGGAACTCTCGTTTTGCACGAAAAAATGGCTCAGTACTGACAAATCCCGATAATGCAAGATCATAGTAGAGGATCAGGTCGTTTCTGAAAAATACTTTAGGCTTCTGTCCTTGTTGTGGAGCGTAAACCGTTTTTGGTGCTAAAGAGGCCATCAGTAGTCTAATGATACACAATTGACGATTTTGCATTAAAACGTCAAAATGTTGGCAAGAACAAAAAAAAAATGAAAGTCAGTCTATAATCTTGTTTACGATAATTCATTACAAATCAATTTTGGTTAAGAAACGATCTTCTTATTCAAACAGAATAGAATACTAAGACTTAATTGAATGACTTAATTCAAATTGATTTGTAATAAATTAGCGTCAGTAGGATTATTGACTGATTTTGCATTTTATTATTATTCATCATGGATCTACCCTGCACCAATTTTAAAATATTTAGTAAAGTGTATCTTTATTTGAAGCCATTTAAACAAATAGTTATGCTTTGGCGATAGTCTGTTCTGGCTTAAGTCGTAACGTGGAACCGCAAATGAAATAAAGAGAGCCAAAATTATCTTAGATTTGGATAACTTTATTCAGTGATTGGTTACTGGTTCTTGAGGAGCAATGCAACAAGAAGTAATATGTTCCTCAAGTTTTTCTACTAAGAATAACAAAACTTTTTTGAATAATCCTGCATTACATCAAAGTACCGGTAGGCCTAAACTTGTGATCTTTACTTTGTTCTAACTTGTTCTTTAATCCGGATGCGCAAAAAGTAAATTATAAAAACTGTAGAAAGAAAAATCAGTCGCCATTAAATGGCTCCCATCCTTGATGAAATTTCTTGTGCGTAAGAAACTTTTAGTCTGTATGCCATACGTGATTTACAAATGAGCTAATCATAGTTTTTGGGAGGGTTAAACACAAGAAGTTTTTCTAAGAAAATATTTGCTTTTTTTGAAACTTATCGAACTTTGTATTTACTATAAAGCACAGTAGTTCCGATGCATGATAATGTAAATAATTGAAAATGCAATTTTTTGCAAAATTGAGGTTACAAGAGCGAGCTCAGCTGCAGTTCACTTCAGATTAAGTGTACGCTAGAGCAGTTAAATTATGTAAATAGAACACGTTTTTTCAGCATAAAAATGGGTCAGCGGCAAAAGATGCACGTCAAAATGTAGATTATTGTGTGGAATTACCCTGTTAATTTTTAGTAGGCTACACGAAATTAATGTTTACTTTTTAAGACTGATTGAGAGATTTAAACTGTCACGAATACAATTACCCGGTAACACTTGTTTATTCATCGCGGACCAATAAAATGTACTCGTGGGTTTCCACACAACAATTAAGTTCCTTATCATAATGACTTTTTAGTTCTCATGATCTGTATCAACGATTTGAATATCGGCGTTCTATTTGCATAAGATACATCCTGAAGACCGCGTTTAGCGAGAAACAGGCAGTTGAGGTACAATTAAAAGTTGATCTGAACAATATTGAGTTTTGAATTGATGTTCAAAACTTGACTGGAATCATATAGCAAACGAACATTTAATCTATAAAACAGGGATTTTAGACATAGTAAACCCTGATCCCAACCTGGCCAGTTTTTAATGGCTTATTCGAAGCCCGGATTGGGCCCGAACATTAAAATGAAAATTAAGAAAGTTGCGGAGAATTTGTTTTAAAGTTGCAACTTTATGGTGGCCTACAAATAATAGAATTCTTGCAACGAACTTATCATTATTGCAAAATTTAATATAGCATATGGCTTTCATTACCTGCTATACCGTGTAAAAAAAACAATAACGATTGAAGTAAGAGGTCCCATTGGCATTACTTTTTTCGGCTTATAGTGTGCAACACGTTTTGCTTACTGCGTCATCGTATTTCTTCGAAGTAGCTAGCTGTAGCTTTGACGTTAGCCAAATGACTTTGAACTCATCTGATGAATGATAAAATGAAAATGCGAAACGGAAACAGAGTAAATGCAGTGATGAGCACGTTGCGAGAAAGCATTAGTATTACTAATCTACGCTAATCGCAACAGCCAGCTTATCGCGCATATTCAAATTTTGCGTACCGAAACAATATAAAGTGATTGAAAACATTCAGCTGAGGCAAAAACTAATCTATTCAAATCAACGGTTCGATTTACATGGCTGCAACAATTTTGACTTTATTCAAAATGGATTATTTTACCAACGGCTCGCCATCGTTGCGACGATTCCTCGGAGCTGTGTTTCAGAGGCGCTCTGCCGCGTAGCTGAACCCCGCCACTAGTTACGCGCTTCGGCGTCATACCGCAAGTGTAATGGGGATTTTGATTGAAGATTATTTGCATAAACCTAGAGAACGTCAGAAGAAAAATTTGCAAGGGACAAATTAATGTTTTGACTATAAAAAATCTGGAGGGCCTGAAATAATGTAGTTAGGTTTATTCAATTTAGGGTTAGATCTTAAATTTTTTTTATTGCGCTTTGTTGTTTATGACTGGCCACCTGAGCTTGCTTGCAGCTGAGCTTCGCCGCCAAGGAGCGACACTCTCCCTAGCCAACCGCAGCTCCCTGGACCCTGACCACATTTTACATGGCCAGTTTCATGAGTCACAGGACATATGTAGGGAGAGATTGAAATCTAGACGCTCATTTGTACCTGCTGCTCGGAAATTACTAGACAGTCTTTCTGAGATGGACGTCCGTGCAGCCGAGTGGACGAACACGAAATGGGACATGGAGTACTCTGCCAACGCATTGTCACTCCACGCTTTCATTCCCAAGGCTAGCTCCAGACCCTTGGGTATGGGTCTGCCCAGGGCAGCCTGGGTCAAGCTCAACCGTCTGCGTTCTGGTGTTGGACGTTTCTGTTCGTCCATGTACAAATAGGGTCTCGCTCCTCTAGCGAATTGTGAGTGTGGTGCCAGTGAACAAACCGCAGATCACATCATCTCACAGTGTCCCATGCATCGAGCACCCCGAGGTATGTTTGGTCTAATGGTTTTGGATGACGAAACAAGATGCTGGCTGAAGTCCCATACAGTCAGCATCTGACCCAAGCAGTTTGGTGGCCAGGGTGGTAAAAGGATAAACCCTCGGCCTTGGTCCTTCCATCTGTCTTGGAAGAGATGCCCCGCCAAACGACGACGACTGGCCACCAATAGGAAACAGCCCATCAAAGCAATGAAGTTGAGAGATTAAGGAGAAGCTATGTAATAAAAGACCTTACAGTCTGGAATGAGTCTAGCTTGAATTGGCTGTGCATAGCACAGAAATGGGCAGTACCGGGTACTATTGTACACTAATAAGCTAAACTCATGGTTCTGTGGGTCATGTGCCGAGTGTGAGCCCATGGTGAGCCTCTACGTGGCGTGGTTCGTGCTTCTTGACAAATGCGTAGTGAGTATAGTCACTGGTTAGTGATCAAAAGTGAAGAACGGTATATGGTGCTATCTTGTTGCTACTGATATGTAAACGCGTTATTGTGCTATTCCAAGTCCAATCGGTTCAATGGTCCAGCTGATAAAAGTACCGCACCGAGTAACGCGGTAACTTTTTCTAAAAAATACCGTTACCGACGGTACTTTATTATGCAAGTACCGGACCGCCGGTACTTTTAAAGTACCGAGTGCCCAACACTGGCATAGCAAGGCTGACGAGACTTTTCCTGGAAAACGTTTTTCGCTAATGTTTTCTGAAAGTTCAGGCTACTATACGCTCCGAAAATGGAATCAATTTTTACTCTTAACCAGTAGCTTTATAAACTTTTAACATAACGTAAAACCTAACTCTGTGTTTCCTTGCATTGAAAACACCTTGTCTCAAATCTCTGCATTGTTGATTTGTTGAGACTTTTAAGCAAAAAACTAAACGCTTTTTCCGTTCACCCAGGTTTATTTACGTTAATCAAAAGCCCATTTTTTCGCTTTAACTTACAATTTATTTTCTCGTCAAAGTCATTTTTTATTATTAATTGCACAAGTTTTGATTTTAACTGTAAGAGAACCAGATCATCGCGGTTTCAGCCTACGGTGTATGAAGTGGAAATATGTTCTGTCGATACGGTAATTGTTACGCGGTCACCCCAAGATTTTTAGGGCCTAACTATAGAGGTCTTTTATTTACTAAGCGTAGGTGTATAGTATATGTATTAATTAAATTTGGCTTTTGATGGTTTCTACTGTGATCAATATTTGTGTAATTTGGCAAATATCATGGCTTCAAATCGCGTTATTATTTCTTTTGTCTCAAGTTCGGGTGATATGACATAAATTTAACTTTTACTGGGAGAAGCTGTCTCTAAAAACCTAATTTAATTTCTAATGAAAAACATTTTTAGAATTCAAAAACTTAAAACAGGTTTCTTAATCATGTGCAAACGCTACAAATTAAACAGTAACGCACAACCGCAAAAAGTTCTCCAAATTACAATGTCCAAAAATACCGTAATTATGCAGACTGACTAACTGTAGCGATAAAATGGCGCCTGCAAGAAATAGGCTTCACGTTGATATTGATCTTCTGACTAATGCTAATGAACTAACGGTCATTTCTGGGACTGGGGGTTGACATGCTCCCAGAACATTACCTGTAATATTTGTACCAAAAAATGTTATCCTACATTGGTTTAGGCAGTGAAAGTTTTGGTTGAAAGGGTCGTTGAGGAGCAGTGACATGGTAGAAGTTTCGCCTGCAATTACAGGAGCCACGAATGTATAGCTAGAGTCCCTTTTGCGGCTATATTATTAAAGAGAGACGGAGTTTAAGCATTTATAAGTAATATGGGATAGCGAAAAACTCATTACTGTTCACGCAACAGCAAAAATCTTTTTGTATGATTTTACAAATGAAACCATTGTGTGGTTAGCTCAGTGGTTGAGGCATTGCCATCGGTGCGAAAGGTCTGGGGTTCGAATCCCGAGTCGAACACAGTAACGCCAACGGCTCGCCACTGCTGAGTTGTTTCATTGGAGCTGTGTTGCCCAGGCGCAAAGCCGCGGAGATGGGCTTCGCTACTAGTTACACGCTTCGGCGTAATACCGCGAGTATAATGAAAGTTTGATTTTTTTTTTGATCATTGTGTATTTATTACGCAACTATGAAAGCATTCATTTGTTGCATCTTGCACCTCTTCCAAGCAGACCCATTAACTGCTTTCAACTGAACCCTTTTTACCTCTAATCTCAGACAAACAGGAAATTCTAAATCTTCCCGCACTTACGTAAATCACGGCTAAAATTTCTGGCATGGTGCTTCCTGGTATAAAAAATGGCTCAGTATAGCATTGTATAAAGCCACCTGGTACACTGCCATAAATATTGCGATATTGTTTTTGAGTTAGCTCGTTTGCAATGTTATTCGCAGTGCATATCAATGTAGTATCGAAGCGATAGGAGGAATTAAGATAAAGGCAGCTAACAAACACAGAAAAACTGCTTACAAAACCAAGAGCATGTCAAATCGTAAATTCAAATTCAAAATTTGTGACATTGCTTCAAAAACACCTGAATTTTATGACCACACCCTGTGAACCGATGAACATTTCAATAAATGAGGGCATTGGCTGAGAAAGTATATGAAGAAGTAATAACTACTCTTCGGGGAGAGGCCGCAAGCTTGTCTTCAGATTAATCAGTCCTTACTTGCATTTGATTTATTAAATTTCTTTTAGCATCCGAAAATGTACAGCAATGTGTCTCTACAAGCAGCGTGAGTTTAACACTCTACGTTCAGGTGTCGGTGGAAAGCCCCAGGACAAATTTAGAATTCTAAAAATACGTTAAAAACTCAAAAACCTTTCATGGCTGTAGCTGTCTGATAGGGTTTCAGGTTGATATTAAACGAAAAGCAGCAATTTTTCAGAGAATTTTCTAGCTGACTAGAGCTGCAGTAACTGCAGAAATATTTTGGTCACTGAAATTAATAAAATGACGATGCAAATGCCTACATTACTATTACCAAAATCAAATGAAGAATGAATGCAGACAAGGCAACTTGCTAAGAATTTCATGAGCTACCAAAAGTGGAAGAGTTTTTGTTGAGCTTTACGACCTGAACCAAAGCAGACTGAAAACGTCACCACTCTGCATAAGCGGAAATTAAGTAGGCCAATGCATGATAGCTACAGTTCGTTAGTTTATAGAAAGACCTGAGAGCTCGCATCGTTCAACCACGCGTTGCATAAAGACCTACTTTGTCTGATGTGACTTCATACTTAAAGCATTGTTAAATCACTGGCGTGGTTCGAAGTCGAAGCAACTGAAATACGCAGGTAAAGGCAAAGGTTCAAAATTGGATTTACCAGCGAGTTTTCATTGTTTTTTAGCGTGAAAACACAGTTCGCGTAGTGTAGTAAGTAGGTTAAGCGGGAACCCTAATGTTCAGTTTAACGACAAGTTACCAATGTCTGCAAGAAAACAGAAATGATTTTTTACTACAAATTGTAGATATGGAAATTGGTGTGAATATTGTATTATAGTAAGATGTAACCTTACAATTTCAATGAAAAATTTAAAGAAAAATTTTAAAAAAGAAATAGAGCTATGCTACGTTTGCAAAATTTCAGACATTTCCTGCTTTGCAAAAACATTGAGAAAATAACTTGAAAATGATACCGATTAACAAAACTGTTTTTCTTTTCCCTTAAAAAGTTGAAAAAACGTTTAGGTTCAAAATTTAGTTCTGAAATTGCAAGGAAAATTGTGGTAGGACGTAGCTAGTAAGCCTATACGCCGATAGTTTATTAGCTTTTCATTAAAAAAGCGGCAAAAGTTCTTTACATAGGATGAATTCAAACTCAACTACAGAAATTTTAAAACTTTTTAATTTTCTAGGTAACGCCTTCATAAATTATTAAAACAAATACCCACCAGTTACATCATTGCGCAATTTTCAAACGCAAAAGCATTTCGTAGACTAGAGTTTTTAAGGTTTCGAAAGCAGGGTCGAGTGTACCCTTCAGTGCCCAGTTTAGTTCTTTCCACTGCTAGGGTATGCCGAGCACAGAAAATTAAGATGATCGATTTTACTGAAGAAAGAAACAGCATAACACGTTGCAAACTTAAGTAGTCTTAGCTCCCCTCTCTATCGCGCTTTTAATTATTATTTGCGCACTTCCCACAGCGTGTTGTCTTCTACAAAAGATGATATATTGCACCGAGCACCTGGAACTTTTAAAAAATATTCAACAAGGTTCGGAACTGAAACTAGCACCTTGCTTGCATAGATTTATAGAAAGTTGTTCACTTTTTGGTACTAGCCTACATTTGTGGTTAACATAATCCACTCACGTTTCTTGTCGTTGTCGTGTGTGGTTGAAGTTTTTTCTACCATCTTTTACCATGATTGTATGGCTGTGTCTGTTTATATGATGCGCGTATCGTAAAACCTTGTTTTTACATTTTCGAAATAATGATATCATTGTGCCGCAAGTTATTGAAGTAAGCAAAGCCGTACGCCGAGATGTCTTGTGAAGGGCTGGTTGAGGAAGATTTACTACAAAAAGAACCTTTTTTATGAAAACCCAAGCACCTTTTTTTAAATAATTATGTGGATGCAGAAGGCGTAGTATGTCAATATTTAGTTTAATTACTTAGGTGTAAGCTATACTCCGTTAGGCGCATCCACAATGCGCGTAGCACTACCAAGCTCATAGTTTTTCAAATCTGCAAAAAACTAGCTCAAATCTGGCTTAATTTCGTGTTTGGCAGTTGTTCAAGACGCAGGAGTATGCATTGCACTTGGCATACACCTTAGCTGGAAAGCATAGTCAAGAGATTTCTTGGTATTATGGGCATTTCCTACAATGATTTCAGTGGAATGGAGGAAAAAGTTCTTGTCTGCTGAGAAATTCGGTGTTTTTCCAGTGTTATTTTATGCCATCTTGGCATGTAACTGTAGCATTACTTTTCTTTATGTTGATTCCCCTTTCATTCATTTTTTCTATAAAACGCCAGAAAAGGAGAACTACAGAAAAAGACACATACAAGGAAAAACAACGATGATTGGGCTCGACACAAGCCGAAAGTGCCGTAAAATATATAATGCAACGCGGTTGACATGGCATTTAGCCATGTTTGTGGTTACCTACAAAAAAACAAACAAGCAACTTATTAATTATTCCGTGTAGCGACGTATGTGAGATATTTTTGTTAAGGACTGATAGATTATTTTAAAGACGTATGCCAAATATTTCTTCTATTTTTTGATTTGTTCTATTATTATGTATAAAGTGTTTGCTTGTATGACGATGGTAATTGCAGTAAAATGTACTCCTTCATTTTTGTAACAAAGTCAAAAACTTCAATGCCTGTTATGATTTTTTATAGATAGAAATATTTTATTTTTTTGTAGTAGATACGACCACGCAGACACAAATACTCCAATATTAGTTTCTGCATAAAAGACAACGTAATTTTCTTGCTATGTTGCTAATAGTTTTTATGCTGTTTTTTTTATCTACCTTTTTGAGAAAATGGTTATAAGTTGTTCCGTTTTTACGTTAGCGTCAGGAAAAAGTGATTTACGTCTAGCCTGTTTACACTGGATGTATTGAACTTTATGTTGATAAATATTTTACGTTTTTGCATAACTCGAAGTACAATGAAAATGAACTATGACTTAAATAAGACGACCTCTGGTCTTGGCTTTAACCTTTTCAATAGTGCACGCTCTACATTTCAATTTCTGACCTCTACTTGCGGTAATGAGCGATGAATCAAAGCAGTCCGAAATTGGCACGCTTATCAGCGCTCAGACATATTATAAGTAGCATGTACGTTTAAAATGACAATTTGTCTGCCAATAGGTGCAGAACCGCTGTCAAAAATTAGTTGGTAGTTGCATTCATGTTACTTGCAAAATGTATTCAACCGATAAAGTACCGTTTTGATATGGATGCTGTATACCTGTGATTGCCAGTATAGACTAAGCTGTGGGTACTTTTCGCACAGAAAATGAAGGTCACTTTTAGCATAAAGTACGAGTATTCTGAGAATCGTAGTATAACTACCAGCAGCATACTGTAGTAGTAGTATCTAAAAAGTTTCGGTTTTACATTAACGCATAATTCAGTAATTATACCAGAAAATTTTGCATGTGAGGCGGAAGTCGCTCTTCGCTGTTTGCACTCGCGTAACTTCGAAAACGCTGTCAATTGTTGGCGCGCTGTAGCGCGACTCATACGCGTTTATTATGACGTAACACCCTTCTACACTTTAGTTTTTCTATTGCATGTGGCGCAAAATGATCTGCGAATTTTTCGAGTAAAATTGTTTAATCAGCAGGCTAGTTGCTTGAATAAGATTGTAAATTGTATTGAAGCTGATTTAATATTGACTGCTTGGTGTTGCTTAGATTGGACCGATACGTTGTCTTAGCTTGAAAGAATGATTTTTGATATCAGCGTCAGGATGGGTGTTAAAGTGATTTTTTTATTGATTTTTGATATCAAAAGTTGTACAGTCGTGGGTTTCGAAGTTATTTTTTTAATCCGAGTGAGTTTGGTGTTCTATTTGGTCTGGTTTGCTTAAATTCAGATTCTTGTACATAGTAGCCTACAAGAAAAGCGGAATTGAGTGATTGGAGTGGAAGAAATAAAAAGTATTTCTGCGGAGTTGCGGTCGGGCGAAAAAATCCATAGCTTGGAGTTAAAGCCGAACGAAAAAATCCTTGGATTTAAATGTGAAATAAACTAATTGTCTCTTTAACTACGCCAAGATGTATCTGTCTCTTTAACTACGCCATTAGTAAAAAAAAAATTAACTACGCCATTTGTAATAAAATAGCTTTCGAAAACTTTTTAAGAAAGCATGAGAATTTAAAATCCTCCATTTTAATTGAAAATTGGGTTAAAGTAAATTTAGATTCTGTCTCTTTCATTTCGTCTTCTTCGCTACAAACTTTTGGACTTTGAAATGCTATTTTTGAAAGTTCAAACAATGGTTCAAGGTGAAGGTGAGTCGAGGTAGCATTGTTTTTCCTCATTCCGAATGGATAGTTTATTTAACAACAATAGGAGAAGAGCACAAAACGAAACAAATATTTATAAATATGAAGCGTTTATTTTCCAACAGCTGGACTTCATTGAGTCAAGAATCAAAATCTTTTATTTAGAAAACAGAAAAGCATTGCTAATTTTAAAACTAGAATTCTTTAAGAATTTGCATTACCAGCATTTTTGAAAACCATTTTTAACTGTAAATTATATTCTTAAAACTACAAAAATAATGTAAATAACCAGCAGCACACACACATCAAGGTTTTAGTGAGTAATCTTTTTTCTGAAACAGATATAATCAGAATAACAAGAAAAGCGTTCCAACACAGCGACCAAGTTGGCTGAACTTGATTTAATTACTGCGTGGAAATTGAAAAGGATATTTTTTCCGTTCAAAATTAACTTTTGCTTCTTTTCTTAACGTTATGACTAATTCCACGCATTGCAGTGACCAGTTTTGCAAATGTTGCAGTTTTAACATCCACTACCGTTTAGTTCCCTTAAATATGTAAAAGAAGATTGCAATCGGAAAATGTGTGGGACAGTTTGAACTCAAATGGCCTTTAATGACGCTTTATCGCTATTTATGTAAAAACACTTGAAAATTTAAAGTGAATAGTATTAGTTCGAGAAAAACTGCTGCTTTGCATTTTAAGCTTCCTCGTAAAATGTGAGATTGCAACAAGGTAGAGAGATCAAAGTCTCAAGATACAAAGGTGGAAAAAAAGTTAAGAGAAAAAGGTACTCTCGATTTTTCAAAAATTCGTTACCAGCTACCATGCTGCAAACGCAGAGTGTATTCCATAAAAAACATTACATAAACCCATTTTCCTCTTACTTTTATTCCATGTGTCGGTACAAACCTGTAGTGCCAATACAGCAGCTTAGTCTTAGAAAGTTGGAATGTGTATAAAATATGCTTGTGGGTATCGATTAGTGCATCATTGAAACGTGGAGAACTAATTTTATATGTGTCTACCACAAACAACTACAACATTGGAAATATTTTTTCTGCTTTTGCTTAAGCTAAGCAGTGAAAAGCTGGCAAAAGGCTGTTACCCTCCATGATTATTTTTTCAAATTTGGGAACAAAAATTTGAAGAAATAACAATAGCATACGGAAAACAATAATGGCCACAGCATGCAGCTCAATTTAAGGTGGCACTCGTTTGATTAATTTGAGAAGGCCCACTGTTTTTAAAATCAACATGTTGGGTGAGAATTTCATGACGACGAGAAAGAAGGCTTCACTATAGTTGAAATATCGATCTTTATTCAATGTAGTTGCACCTCAACTGCGTTTTAAATAGAATTTCAAGACATGAATTAGAAGAACGTTTTCGATAGCCTTTTCGGCGTCACCTTTAAAAAAGAAGGACGAGTTTCTCCTAAGTTTCTTGCTCATGCAAACCCGTTGAAAAAAAAAAAGCAAATTAGCAAACTTTGAACTGTTTTTAGCGCTGTTCTTGCACCTTTAGGGCATGGTCTACGTTTTTTGTGTATAGTTACCCACGAGTTCAGACTTGAATATTGTTCCTAGATCGTTGATCATAAATCTGAAAATGTTGGCTGGAGTTGTGAAAGCAAAACAAAATTTTGAATATGCTTCAGGTTGTAGGACAAGTCTGATAACCATGTTATGTGTTATAAAAACCTAAAATTTATTTGCAGTTATATTTTGTCAGCTTGTAACTGCAGCAACGCACATTGTAATGGCGGAACTAGAGAGTAGAGGAGACCTTCTACTACTTTTTGAAATTTGAAGTGCCTAGTTATCGCCAAAGCGTCATTTAGTAGGTGTCAATTGAGTTTGCGATTCCGAATTTTTGTGACAACCACCCAAACACGAAAAAATTGACAAAAACTCCTATAATTGCTTACGTAACAAATGGTAACTAAGTTCAAATGAGTTTGATTTTACGCATTTGCGGCATTGAGATTTCTTTGTAATTTAACCGGCATTGCCGGCTACAGTTTATTTTGCACGTAGCTGGCTTTACATTTCAAGTACCGGTAAGTTTAATTATTTCCAGGAAAATCTTTATTACAGTATTATGATTATACATTGCCAGTACCGGCTTATGTTTGCAAAATTAACACTGAAACTTTTCGGAATTTTATGAGTGAAATTGTATTTAAAGAAAAACCATAATAATTTCATTATTGATCAAAAAACTGCGGTAGAATTTTTTTGTCTTTTTTTAACCTTTTTTCTAATGAAATTATATAAACTCAGTTGAGATCGCTGCTAGAATTACTTTAACAACAGCAAAAAAAAAAAAAAAGCTTAATGATGATTATCATTTTAGGAGCACAAGTTTTACTAAATATTTAACACATTTTTTCGTGAACTTGCATCGGTTGATTACTGTATTATTCAGTAGTTGGGTAGGGTACAGTACCTAGCCAACATCAGAAAAGTTAAATTGCTCCACGGGCAATGTTTAGCAATAGGTTTTCACAGGCTTGAGTTGAACCAGAACGTGAATCTCAAACTTTTTTTCTCTCGTACTATTTTGAGCTTATGTGCAGTGATCACGTACCACCAAAGTTATGAGTGACTAGAATGTCACAAATCTAAACCATTACATCAGTAGATAAGAAAAAGGAGCGTGTAGCTGTGTATTTAAGCTTCTCCATTTTCCATAGCTATGAGCCATGCTGTAAACCCGGACTTTATGTAAGCTAAACTGTACTTTTGTTAAGACATGTTCCACATACTTAATTTAAACTAAATTTATTTATCGCACTATTCCTGTGTTTTAAAAGTACCGGTGCAGTAGTTCAGTATGATTGAAATCACTACCACACTGCAGATGCCATCACTTCACGATGACATAATACTTTTAAACCAACTTGAGCAAGGTAAGTGTTACGTCATAAACTAGTCAAACCTCAAGTTAAAGGTACGCTAATTAAAACGCATCATCGCAAATTACTCAATCTGAAAGTTTTAAAAGTTGTTCGAAAGCTTTCGTTGAATTATACCGTAAGTATGCTGAAGTTGGCTGCGTACCACCTGAAAGACTCTCGCGTACCACAGTTGAGAACCACTGCACTAGAAAAAGCATTTGGCACTTACTGCAAAAAATTGAGATTTTGAAAATCCGTATAGAGCTGCTTCCACGTTTGTAACAGTCAAAAAGAAACTAACTTGAAAACGTATTTTTTTAAAATTTGGAATAAACATTCTATCAAGCAGGGTAGGTTGTTCAGTAAATAAATGATTGTGAGGCAGAATTTTACAAAAATAAAATAACTTACGGTATAATGGTTGCAAAAAAATCCTATTTTTTGTTATGGCAATACCGAATTGTACCAACACGATTTGTCTTTTCCTAAGATTCAACTCTTTCTTCAGAGTTATTCATGCAATATGATAGAGCACCATTTTTTGTTTTGTATGCCAGCTCAGTGGTGTCATTCTAGGTTTCAGAACTTTGCATCGAAAGTTTTTTTTTCAAAAGCTGCCACGCTATTTGTTTCTTCCTCATGTTTGCACTGATTCGCACTTTCTGAATTTAGTTTCTAATTTTCTTATTTTCAAATTTCACGCAGTGAGGAGAGAGCTTTTACTTGTGAGTTCGAAAAATATCTTCATTTTACGTCATTGTCGTATGATGTTAATAGTGCTACAAGGGGATTCACCGTTACATTTAGGAGAACTTCCAGTCAGCGGTGTTATGAAGTTGTATAGACGATATTGTATCAAACCTTTGACTACTAAAAAGTTGATTAATTAATCGCAGCACTCGATTTTTACGTCGAAGTCTTTAGGAGAAAAAGACTTTACGCAAAAAGTGGTTTCTGAAAAATGGCACAATTTGAGCAAATTGTTATCAATTTTTTCAGAAAAAAAAAAGATATTTTAGGTTCTTAAAAAAAAGAGAAGTGTCAAGTTTATGCAGAATACGGTATATAAAAGTTTGATGAAACACAAAACCGCAGTTGATTGTGAACAGATGTAAATTATACGCATGCGATTGTTTTGTTGCGATAGTCATACATTTAGTAGTAAACTAGTAATCACAGACAGGTTGTCTAGTACAACTGAAGCTGATGCTTGAAGTCAATCATTAAAGCAATGTCTGACTATCACGTGAAAAGTTGTTCGACATTTCGGATAACATCATGAAGACCTCAACATGTTTTAATGCCAAATTATAGTGTTTTGTCTTATGAAGCGGTTATACAATAGAAGAAAGTCCATCACAAACAATGTTGCACAAATAAAAAAACTCGATATTAATCGTGGCAGGAACAGTATTGCATAATTCTTCTATTGCCTGGTTTTACAACAAATCTTGATATTAATTGCTTTTGTTTTCCTCAGGTTTTCAGTCATTCAAAACAGCAGAATATAGCGTTAAAAATAGTGAAAAATGAAAATTATTCTTGCTGGTATGCCAAAAACCGGCACTCAGAGTATAAAAGAAGCACTTACAATGCTTGGCTATTCCGTCTATAACGCAGAAGACAATTTCGAATTGTTTTACGACAAATGGATGAAGATTATGACCGTTGGAGGAAGCGTGGATGATTTTAAATCGATGTATGCCAACGTGGATGCAACATGTGATGCTCCTGCATGCTATTTTTGGGAAGAGATGTATAAGGCTTTTCCAGACGCTAAGGTAAATTTAATAAATTTCAATGAATGAAGATGCAGCGTAGTGGTAACGGCATTGTTAGAAGTGTGGTAGGACTGTAGTTCAATTCTCGGATCGGTTGAAACAGGTACAGCATCGCCAATATTTCGCCACCGCTGCGACAAGTCTTTGCAGCTTGAAGCCTGGCTAGGCTCAACTAAGCCGTTGAGATAAGTTCGATACTCGTTACACGCTCGGCATAGTACTGCGAGTATAATGAAGATTTAATTTTTTGATTTGACGAACAAGGATTTTTGGTGCAAAGTAATATTTTTCACTTTTTTGCTTATCAATTTTCAACTACCTGTTATTGGGCTAAAGTATTTAACGTCGTTTCAGATTCTTCTTATGGTTAGGGACAGCGAAGAAGAGTGGTATCAAAGCATGCAAAACCAACTAGAAACGCTAGCCAATTGCAGTCTGTACAGTACCATCAGCTCGCTCTCTCCTCACTGCGTGAAATTACAATCTTTTCTTAACCACTCCAGTAAGAAAATAGTGTAATATCAAGCTAATTATGAATCAATGATAAATGTTGCTTGGAAGTACCGTTTCACTACTTTTACGTCGATTCAGTTACGGTCTTTTCACATGTCATGTTTATCACATAGCTTCATATACTGCTAGGTCGTAGTCTGAAGTCAAGTAAATATTGCTGCAATAATTCGCGTTAATTTTAAACATCATCTTTGCTTAGGTGTATATTAAGCTGCAGCTTTTGTTTGAGCTATGTAAAAATTGAAAAGTACATACATTTTTTTATTCCATGTGCTTTGGTGCGTGCAACTTTTATTGAAAATGTTCAACCAACTCTTTTGGAGGTCAAACGTGTTTATATTGAGGACTTCGTGTGAGACGTACATGCAGTGTGCACACACAGTAAGCTTTAAGCTTTGACAACTGTTGAACCCGCATGATTTAGTCAAAGTGGACTAAAGCCCAACCACGGATGATAGATTACGTAGTTACTCGGTGGCAGCCTGTAGACAAAAGTTTTAAATTGGTTCTCACTGTGTGTAGCATTACTGTTATGTCATTGTGGTTGCTAACCTTTTACACTTTTAACTTTTGGTCGTAATAATGTCTGGCGGAAATGTAATGTTATTGAACCCATTTATGCATTTTTCTTCTTCAGTTCGAGTGACATTTGGCTCCGTGCCAATCACACCTTGGCAAACCTACACACCAAACGAACAAGCTCTTCGAATCGCATACCGAAATCATAATGCCAGAGTATTACAGGTAAAACGCACTACTGTATTGCATTTTATTCTAGTTAAAACGACAAAAATGTGATTTCGTATGTCCATTTTTTAGGCTAATGAATGGATCATTTTTTGACCCTATCAACATCATTGAGTACAGGAATTTGTGAATGGTAGAAAAGGCACGCTCATGCTTAACTTGACTTCAATAAACAAAAATTACAAGAGAAAAATAGCCCTTTAGGTTAGGCTGCTTCGCACGATTGCGCTACTCAGAGGCTCTTGTTTAAATGAAAATTTTGTTCAATGATTGAATAAGGTTGTTTTAAATAATTGAATAGAGACAAAATTTCAATTCCAGGGTTGGTTAGCACGAAAACTAGCTGCTGCATGGCTGTGGGTGAGGTGGTCATTTACCCTGTAAGGTATAAGCTAGCCTCTCATTATGAGGTTAATTCAAACCATTTATCAAGGTCTTCATATGTTCTATATTATAGCTTGTTGGTTTGAGCAGCTAGGAGTAACTTGGTTCGTCTGTGTAATGAGTTGACCTATCGATTAATAGACTAAATGTCGTTTAAAAGCAAATGCTGAGATGATATAAGCAAATTGATTTGACCTGCAAACGTTTTATCCGTAGGAAATTTGTGAAAATCCTTAAGATTAATCACCACGTAACATCAACTATACTAACATTTCGCATTACGAATGAAGGCAGGAGCATTTGAAATTGCGAATATTTTAAATCTAACGATGTCACTCGACTGCTTTGTAAGTTGATTTTGCCTTACGCTACACCATATCTGAGGCTCTTGTTGGAGCTGCGTAATGCCTTTTTTCCTTTCTATAAATCATTAACTATAAGCCCTTACCACCTTTACCAAAAATACTACCACCATGTTGTTTTGATGCGTTTATGGTAAAGTGTAATAAGCCCCGCAATCAGTGTTCAGATGTGGTATAAGAATTATGACGTGTTCGTCTTACTTTGAAGTCTCACTGCTTTGCCGTAAAACGGTATAGTCTGTAACTTTCTATGCAAAACTGATTGAAAACTTATGAAGCCTTTTGTGCTCAAGCAAATTTTCTACGCCAGCGAGTAAGCACTACATTGGATAGCATAATTAGGTGCAAAACATTTGACCAAACTGAGTTCTGTCGGCTGCGATAAAATAATTGAACATTCACTCATGTTTTACTACTTTTTGTTCCAGGTTGCTCCTAGAGATAAACTGCTCCTTTACAAATGTTCAGACGGCTGGCCCAAGCTTTGCGAGTTTTTGGGTTGCCAAATTCCCGACGAAGCGTTTCCACACAAAAACAAAAAAGGCGAAATAATCAAAGAAGATATGAAACAAAATAAACCAGGATACAGACTTATAAAGCGGGAAATTACTATGTCGGTGTGCGCAATTTTATCTGTAGTTGGTTATATAGTATTTCAAGCAGCTAGGTCTTCATCGCTCATGTTTATGTAAACATTAAAAGGTGTCAATTCACAAAACATTCAACAATGGTGCTTCTCATAGCTTACAATAAATAAGCTATAGGTCCTACAATAAAAGCAAAACAGCAGCACGTATTGAAAATTAGTTTTGTTTTTAAGTCATGAAGTTTTGTGCACATTTTGGCTACTTTGGGAATCGATTCTAACAGGACAGCGCATTTACGATTACATTTATGGGCTTCGCCAATAGGGGTTTGGACCCACAATGGCTGCGAATCGACATTACTTCAATCTATTGTATTTCGTGTATTTTAGTGTATTTTATGGACAATATTAGGCTCTTTACTGCTGGTTCTGTCTAAAAAAGTTTATGATATCCCCCTATGGTTTTTTTCTGTATACGCCCTCAAATGCAATAAAAGAATTCTGACTGCAGTCAACTTGATTCTCGTCTTTTTGAATTAACTCAATATTTATTAAACTGTTGCTATGTGGTTGTTTACGTTGCTTTTTTGCTTTATCTTTTTAATTTTTTGTATTTTTGTTACAGCTGATAAGTTTTATTATGATAATATTGCTTTAAAAGTGTGTTTGTTTAGCCTTGTCGCTACAACAAAAAAGTTCGTGCTGCTCTGTTGATTGTGTAATGCAGCTGTCGTCATCAATGCAGATAAAGTCTTTATAGTGCAATAAAGGTGATAATGTGCAGTATCAGCATGTCTGTGGTACTAATCCTGATCATGTCTGTGATGTCAATCCTAACAGCTCAGATGACCGAGTGGTAAGAGCGTCCGCCTTGGGAGGTTTGATTCTGAGTCTGGTCAAACCAATGACTTTAAAATTGGTATTCACAGCTTCCCTGCTTGACGCTCAGCATTAAAGGGACAGTGTAGAGAACAAGCCGACAAGTTTACTTGATGTGCCTTTCGCAAAAACACTTAGCGGGATTCCCCCATCTTGGGGTGGTAGACAGATGGCTGGCAACTCCTAAGCAAGCTCGTATAGCACCTTGATCGCTTTCTCGTGATAGGAGGATAAATATTCAACAAAATACAATTCTTAAAAATGAAAATTTGTGATTGCACGAGATTGAAGCATCCACGGCTGCGAACTTAAACTCGCAGAACTCGGTCATTTTTGCCGAACTCGAAAAATTAAAATCTTTGAACTCGAACTTGCAAATATCTCTCGAACTCGGTTAAAAATCGGTTGCGTGTGCAGGCCTGGAAGCATGTAAGCAAATTTCTATTGAAGTATTATTTTCGAAAATGAATGTGGAATGGGTTTGAAGGGTAAATCGAATTCTAGCACGAAGTAGTACATAATGTTTTTCGTCTTCTGATCGATTTCCCGATACCTAGGCTGTCCCAGATAATTTCACATTTATTTTTTGTGGTTCCTAAATAAATCCGCTTATTCGTAACACAATCAAAGCCAGTATTTTTTTGTTGATCACAAGATTAATGGACTACAATTTTGAGTTCGTAAACGTAATAACTGAACCTGCTTTACCTCACTGAAGGTTCCAAAATTCCTTTTACCATCAAATAATATTCTGAGTGAGTTTGTAGCGATTTACAGACACCAATGCAGAGCCGGCGGCAGAGCAGTCGACTTGGGGGGCCAAAGTTTGAAATTAAGCACAAAAGCCGTTGTCTTCAAAAGAGTAATCCTGTTGATTGAGGGGGCCAGGCCCTCCACCAAATACTCGGTTCAGAAGAGTGACATTGTTACCAAACACGTTGGGAATACAAATTTAAAATCTGACCTCTGTTGTCCGCACTCACTCAATATTTTTGCCCGCAAATTTGAAAAAGATTATCACGCGTTCTCATGCGTAAGTCTCCATGCCAAAGAGGGTTTCTACGCTATACTCTCATCAGAGTTGATCTCGTACGAAATTTCATCTTTTCTCGCTTGCTGCCAACGAAAGAGCTGCAAACGTGGTTGTTGAAGGTTGTTGTTAAACAATACCGTAAAATCTTATGTTGGCTTGATTTCTAACGCTAAATGCAATAATTAGTATAGGAGCAGAATAAACTAATGCGATTCGTAAGAAGTGGCACGAGACTGACATACTCAATGCAAGTGGCCAACTTACCTCACTGAAGGAGCAATGTCGGCCGTTTTGAGCTTTTTTTGACGTGGAAAGATATACCGCAAACTCATAAAGGAAAGGTCCGTGCGGAAATAATACCGAGAACCGTGCGGAAATAATACCGCAAACTCATAATGGAAAGGTCGAATTTTATTTTGATTTCTTTGGTTCACATTTAAGATGACGAAGATATAGCATTTAAAATGACAGAGATACCTATTTTCCGGGGTATAAGTCGAGTTGTTGACACCGAAAATTTTTGTTTAAATATGAGGGTCGACTTACTTGCCGAGTAGACTTTCAGGGTACATTGAAAAATTATTTTTATCGAGAAATGTTTATACGTTATACATTACGCATTTACGCTACAATTAAAATCTATCGAATTCATCTTCCTTATCGTCCGATTTAAACAGCAAATTCGACCACCTTCAGTTTAAAACCAGCATTGTACTCCATTCGTTTTCTTGCAGGAGCCAGTAGCCTAGTAAATAAAACATTTAAAAACAATATTTAGCAACTTGTTACTTGAAATACTTGCAATAATACCGTAGCCTACGGTAAATCTTGAAATACTCTCACAGGTAGCCTAGAAGAAAGAGGCTCGACTTGTACGGCGAGTAGAGCTTGAAATTTTAATTTTTAGGCTCAGAAATGTAGGTTGACTCTCTACTTATCTCCCGGATAGACTGACAGGCTACCCCGAAAAATACGGTATCTAAAATTATAACAATCGGCCAGCTTATCCTATACTGTAGGTAAGTGCGCTGAACAGTAGGCCATTCACCACCAACTCAGAGAAAAAACAAGCAGAGGAGAACTGTAGCATATTATAGCTGAAAACAGTGTTCTTTTAAGGCGTTTTGAGGAACCGAAATGGCCTCTCAAAATTGTCCAGCGGTGTCTCAAAATCTGCTTCTACAATAGTGTAGAAAGCTGTGTTTTAGGTTACAAATTCAATTGGCGGTTTTTCAAATATGCTTAATAGTTCCTTAAGCCAAACCTTAACAAAACAGTGGTAGAAATACTGTAGGCCTACCGATGAAGTTATCTCATCCTTAGTTACAAAGCGCCGTAAAATTCTCTAATAATACTAAATAATATTGAAAAACAATTTGAATATTCATTCGTGCGCAAAATATTGCGACACGCTTAGGCTGCGCACTCTGGTACTGGCCCGGAGTTTTTCAACATATGGATCATGGCCCGAATGTGATCTACGGCATTGTTTTCACTGGGCCACACAGCTTGACTAAAAAGCTTGTTCAGCTTTCCTAATACAGCTGTTAAGCTTGTTTTGTTTTTTTAATAAAAGTAGACGGGCCACCGTCATATTTTATCACTTTAGTGGGCCATGCCCATGAGCAAAAAAAGATTGAAAAATCCTGCCTTAGCCCATGCAATGGGTTGGCACTTGGCTGTGATAATTATGATCTAAACTCTGCATCAGTGCATTGCACTTAAAGCATTTATGCACTTGTGTGTAGCGTGCCAGTATTTACCGTGAGATGCTGTTGCAATGATTCATAACCTGCCACTGCAAAGCAGCACCAAGTTGTGGCGATAGCGGTGTAATTATTGTTTCCGGAAAAAGTTATGTAAGGACGTAAAATTGCGTTAAAACGCATCACTATAGGCCAATGATACTCGGACTCATTAAACAAAGCCTAACCTTTTTACCCCTGCCACTGATAAGCAGTTTCAGGAGCGTAGCCACCCAAAAATTTCGGGGGGGGGCAAAACTTCTTAGGCTTGTCCCAGTGGTGGAGGTCTGGAGGCAAAGGCGCACGCAGGGGGGCTACGGTGCCATGGCCCCTCCCTTCGCCCTGTTACAAGGTGCTAAACCTAACTTTCAGTCTATAATTTCTCAAACTAATAACGGCTGCAGCCTCCTTTCACTTATTTTAGCCGAGCTTCTGCTTGTACACACAAGCTGGGAAACAGTGGCGTAGCGAGGAATTTAAAAAGGGGGGGGGCATAATTTCCACATTTTTTTCAAGCGTATTTTTTTTCGCGGAACTAATTTGAGGCTGGTTGAGAAAGAAGAAAAGCTCTAGGGGGGTCCTGGGGCATGCTACCCCGAAAAATTTTTGAAAATTTACATGCTGTAATTGCTATTTTAGTGCTTTTTGTAAAATTTTCACGCAAATTTTGTTTAAAAATTTTTTTGACCCTAATTCTGAGTGCTTCGTCAAATATGATGCATTTTGTTCGCACATTTTCGATTAATCGTGCTTAAGACCAGTGGTGTAAAGTAATGAAATACTTTTACTTGAGTAGATTACTTGAGTAGTTTTTTTCAAGTACGAATACTTTTTGAGTAGTTTATTATTGGGCTGCTTTTACGTTTACTTAAGTACTTTTAATATAAAGTGACACTACTCCGGTAGTTTTTATTTTAGAAAAGTACAAAGTAATCTTTGAGTCACAAGTCTGACTTGAAATCCCTTGTTGCACCTAAAATCTTGCGTTGCAAAGTTGCGTCGCATGCAATGTCACTGTTGTTTGTAATTACTCTACTGCATGACCGCAACCGCATAACCGCAAGTTACAGAAAATGCTTAAAATGTCCACAATAATTATTCATTCCATAAAACTGTTGGCCTAGCAGTAAAAGTATTGTATTTCTCTTTCAACCTTAATTATGGAAAAAAGCAAATTGCAAAGCTAAAATTGAAGTGTTAGCAGAAATAAGCAGATTTCCGCTTCCGAGTAAATGCTTATGAGTTCATATGTTTATCCTTCTGTGCGATGGAGGCGCTATAACGAGCTTGCTTAGGAGTTTCGAGCCACCTGTCTGCCACTCCGGGATGGGGAAATCTCGCTTAGCGTGGTTCCGAACGGCATAACGAATGAACTTGCCGGCTTGTTCTTGACGCTGTCGCCCTTGATGCTGTGTCATGCAGGGAAGCTGTAAATACCAACTTTTAAGTCGTTGGTTTAACCCTACTCCGAATCGAACCCCAAGTCTGCCGTTCCAGATGCAGACGCTCTATCCACTCGGCCATCTGAGCTGTAATAATTTCTTTTGGTTGACCATTTTGCCACCTTCAGAGCTGATCGGCAATTGCGCAGTTGACACTTCAACGATTGAGAATGCTATACTTTTACTTGAGTAGTTTTTAAATGACTACATTTTTACTTTTACTTAAGTGCTTATTTTAGTCAATACTTTCTACTTTACTTCGAGAAGTTTTGCCGTCAGTAACAATGCTTTTACTTAAACACAGTTTCAAAATAACCAATATCTAATAAAATACTTTTCACACTACTGCTTTAGGCGCAAGGCTTATACCGCTATTGAAGAGGTTTGAAACTATGGAAAAATTGTACTCATCAAAAACATTTTTGAAAATGTCTCGTGGGAGGACGCACACTCTTCATCCTAACCCCCTGGATCCGTCCCTGGCCACAATCTACGGAAACCAACAAAGGAGTCTGGCATATTTCAGTCACTTGGCACCATTAATTTTAATCTTTTTTACTAAAAGGCAGAGTCAAAAGGGGGGCATGGCACAATGCCTCCCCCCAAATACGCTCTTGCTGCGAAAATATTTTTGAATTGTCTATAGTGACTGCACTCACTGCATGCCCTGTTTTTGATGCGAAGCCCCCAGTCCCTGACGAGTATTTGCGGTTTTTGAACACAAAAATCTGTAATTTTTCGCACTTTATATAAAAAATAGCCTATACGTTACCTTCAACATGTAACAGGAACTTGGATCTTAGTTACATGGTTAATCCATTTGGCTGGTTCTATAATGATAAATAGGCCTACTCCAGCAATGACAAGCAACGATAAGTAGGCTACAACGGACCATCGTCAGTCGGACACAATTAAGACTGCACTATATGCAAAAAGCTTTAATTTTGTTGATAATAGTCAATTTTGTTGCCTACTATGGTCAAAGGGTGGCAGGGACGTAGGGCCATGGCACGGTACCCCCCCTGGGTGAGCCCTTGTCTGCCTACACCGAGGCGAGCGAATGATATAACCCAAGTACGCTAGTGGTAACTGAAAATATTTCGAGGGGGGCAATTGCCCCCTTTGCCCCCCCTGGCCACGTCCCTGAGCAGTTTACATAACAATTGACAAAGGAGTAGAAAAAAATACATCAAAATCTGTGATTTATCACTTCTGGGCTATAAAGCAAAAACGTTTTGATTTTTCCTGCCTGGAAGTCGTGACCTCGACAAGACGTTTAGGTTGCAAACCAAAACTCACAAAATTAATCACTATCTTAAAAATTAAATTAATTAATCATCCAAGTTGCTAATCAAAGATTTCATAAACTGCAAATAAGCTATCGCTATCCCAAACGTAGTTAACACCATGTCCATATTAGTTACTACTGCAGGTTTGAAAACAAATATGGGCTTAATTAAAAACACCATCTCTCAGAATGGGCCATTATAGTAACAAGCTAGCAGCACTACGTACAGCTGCAGTGGTCAAACAAACTATGGCCCGCCAGGGGCCGGATCCGCGAGGCAGGGGCGTTGGAAGTACTTTCAAGTACGGGGGGTGAAATTTGTGTTACTGTACCAACGTCTGGGGGCTCGGCCCCCCAGACCTCCCTCCTTGTTATCGCAACATACGTCATGCATTCATGCGTACCATGCACTTAACTTCAGCAAAAGTCATTTAAAGACAGCTTGATGGACTCAAGCTTTCCTCTACCTAGCATAGCACACAGTAGCCAGATTGACGTTTGTAAACGTGTTAACTTCCTTTAAATGAACTTAATATCTGTTCACAAGCTCCTAGTCTCAGGCTCCTAGGCAGAACCGTATTTAGGAATGAGTAATTGTGCCATCCCCCCCCCATATTTTTTGACTCTGCCTTTTAATAAAAACGAACAAAACTAATGGTGCCAAATGACTGAAATATGCCAGGCTCTTTTAATGGTTTCTGTAGCTTATGGTTAGGGGTGGATCCAGGAGGGTAGGACTAGAATGACAGGTATGCACCCTCTTACCAGCCATTTTCGAAAATGTTTTTATGTACAAAGTTTTCTGTAGTTTCGAACCTCTTCGATAGCGATAAGCCTTACGCCTTAAGCACGCATGATCAAAAACATGCGAACAAAATGCATCGTATTATTTTGTATTTAATTGTATATTTATCCTCCTATCACGAGAAAGCGATCAATGCACTGTATACGAGCTCGCTTAGGATAATAATTTGGCGAAACACTCAAAATTAGGGTCAAAAATTTAAACAAAATTTGCCAAAAAATTATTTAAAAAGCGCTGAACTAGCCATTCGCAGCATGTAAATTTTCAAAAATTTTCCGGGGAGCATGCCACTGTTCCCCCCTTGAGCTTTTCTTGTTTCTCAAGCAGCTTCAAATTTGTTCTGCCGAAAAAAACACGCTAAAAAAGTTTGTGGAAATTATGGCCCCAGACTCCCTTTTAAAAATTTTCGCTACGCCACTGCTACTAAGATAAGCTAGCTAATTCTAATTTAATATTTTGTTGTTTCGCTGTTATTTGCCCAGACGTTTTTACTAAAATTGGAGAAAATTTTACTGAGACATCATAGTAAAGCTCCAAAATCTTTGTGCACAAAGGTACCCGGAAATCCAACACTTTTTGCAATTTTGTTCACTTTTGTCACAAAGTTGCAAAAGCTAGTACGTTGGTTTAATGGTATCAATGAAGAAAAGAAACGAATATTAAGTGACGCCACAAGCCATCGTTGAAGTGCAATAGGTGGCGGAACCGGGGAAGGCCTGGCTCCACCACTTTTTTTCTGGGGGGCCCTAATTTACGCGATTATTTGTACAATATTGCCTCTGCATGAATGTATTTGAAATTCAATAGGCCTACCATCAAAATTAAAACCCAGGAAAGAGCTTAAATCCAGAGATGTCTTCTTTAAAATTTTGTTTGTGGGGTGGGGGGAACAGAAACTAGAAGTGAGAACCGTGGGTCTGAAGCCCACATAAATTGGACACTTGGGTGATAACTAAAAACGTTTTTTGGGAATTTCAGAATTCCTGATGTGGGATGGGATGAACTTTTTTATATATAAAACGAAAATGGGGTTGATTTTTAATTCTGTTAAAAAAAGTTCCCCACCAAACGACTTTTTTGTACCCCATTTTTTATTTTTTGGCCATCTTTTGCCAACTGTAAGTTATTGCAGCAAACTTTGCACTGATAAGTTCATGGGGACGATGCTCCTTGTCATTTGACGGCTTTAAAAAAATTTTTGTTCAAATTGGACAATCAGGGCCGGAGATATAAGCAATTTGGTGCTCAAATATCAAACATCGCCTTCTAGTGGAGGAATTGAATATTAACTGTTTCAGAGAGTACCAGAGCGATTTAGTTAATTTTTAGTGGTGGTTACCCATTTTTAGCAATGCGAAGTTCGTTAATGCACTCAGATAGGAGGTAATTTCTGCCACTAGATGGCAGCAGCATCATTTTTTAGTTATGATATGCTTTCTATGCTTTCTACTGTACATGATATGCTTTCTACTGTACATGATATTAATGATATGCTTTCTACTGTACATGCGTGACTTTTCATATGTTTTCATTTCTCCTTCATAAATAGAAACACACATCACGATAGCGACTACCAAATCTATTGAAAGAAAACAAACAACTTGTGCATTCAAAATTTCAGATACAAAAACTTGCCCAAATCAGAAACTTAAAACCATCACAATTCACCTTCAAAACACTAAAAACTTGTTATTAAGATAGCTTGCTGTACGATAAAAGTTTAGGAGTGAGATATTTTTCATTAGTACACATTTTATGCAGCTCTTCCATTAATTTCACTGCTCTTTCAGCGATCCAATTTTTTCATCAAACTTACAATTGATGTTACGAATTGGATGGTTCGATTCTCAGTTTTTTACCTGTATGGGGGGAGTACTATGTTTCATTCCATTAAAAGATAGCACTCCAATATTTTATTGAAGAATGACTTCATAGTAGAAGATCCTTCATGCCATCAGAGCTTCTTAACGATGGCTGTCTAAGCAAGTGACCGTGAGAAGGCGAAAGTTGGTTCTTCTTTATTATGAGCTAATCGATGGTTGTACCTATTTTAACCCTGAAAGACTGATGGGTTTTGTTGCTGGCTGGCTTTGCAAATGCAAATCAAAGACGTGCAGGACGCAGGAATTTCCATTGAACTACACTTCCATTAAAGTGACATTGGAGTTTTGTTTTGCAAGTTCTGAAGACTTTGTCCTCTTACTGGATCCTGTAAACAGAAATTTGGATGGAGTTTTGGCATTTTTTTACTTTATTTAACTTTCCGGGAGAATAATGTAGGGACTAAGCAATCATTTCTAGCTTTTTCGATTTTTTTTGAGGGACCCTTGAGACACCTTAACCCATAGGCTACCTGTATCATTCCTATGATTTTTTCTTTTTAAATGTTTTACCTTGAAAAGAATCACTAGAAGCTAGAGTTCTATTAAAAGTGTGGAATTTTTTTTAAAGGAATAGGAGGTTGCTATGCTGCACAGATGAGACCATAGCTGGGTCGAAGCGCGTATGCAGCTGCAAATGATTCGATTACCCTATGAACATGTACTGAATGGTGAGGCTGCCGGTAGTTGTGGGTTAGACTTTTTAGGCTGTTTTACTGAAAGTTTTAGTTTCTGGCTAGTCGCCTACTAATAGAAGGGAACCCCCTAGAAAAGAAATGAAGCTGAAAAGTTTACGTTGGCACTGTAACAAAGACCCCTTACAGTCTGGAATGACTCTAGCCTGGATTGGCTGTGGAAAGTACGGCTAAGGAGGTTTTTAGCTTTTGCTTCTCATCTTCCAACAACACTCGCTACAGATATAAAATTTGATTTTTCATGATACCGGTAGCCGAACACATTTGAATGAAACTCTTATTGAACGAAGTGGATTGCATTTGTTGAACCTAGATTTCGGCAAACATTTGGACCTCTCCGCAGATATTTTAAATTTATGAAAAGACGTTTTTAATCACAAAATGCCGTAGCGATTTAAACAAATATATAAGCCCAAAAAAATTGGGTATTTTTAGATTAGTTTCTATTTGAATAAGATAGCCCTGACGAACCCTACCGGGTGAAACAGGCTTTCGGGTTTACTAATGTGCTGAAGTGAATATAATACGCTCTAACTTTATTATTTAGCACTTTTTTGATCAGCTGTCTACTCCGCAGTTATTAGATTAGTCTACCAATAAACTGCAAAAGAAAAGAAACGATGCTGCTGCCATCTAGTGGCAGAAATTACCTCCTATCTGAGTGCATTAACGAACTTCGCATTGCTAAAAATGGGTAACCACCACTAAAAATTAACTAAATCGCTCTGGTGCTCTCTGAAACAGTTAATATTCAATTCCTCCACTAGAAGGCGATGTTTGATATTTGAGCACCAAATTGCTTATATCTCCGGCCCTGATTGTCCAATTTGAACAAAAATTTTTTTAAAGCCGTCAAATGACAAGGAGCATCGTCCCCATGAACTTATCAGTGCAAAGTTTGCTGCAATAACTTACAGTTGGCAAAAGATGGCCAAAAAATGAAAAATGGGGTGCAAAAAAGTCGTTTGGTGGGGAACTTTTTTTAACAGAATTAAAAATCAACCCCATTTTCGTTTTATATATAAAAAAGTTCATCCCATCCCACATCAGGCTAAATATTTTTTTCGTAGTCATCACCCTATTGGACATATTATATCACATATGGACAGGCTAAATATGGGTTGTAGGCATAGGGCCGGATAGGCTAAGCCGCGAAGCAGGCTGAAACCTATCCTAACCTGGGGGCCTCATTACGAACAATGCAGATCTTTTTTTCTCTTTACGGATACTTTTAGTGGAAAACAGAACATCCGAGGATGTGTATACGCCTACCTTTTTTCTTGCTCTTCATTATACAGATATTTTCAGTGAAAACAGAACATCTGAGGACGTGAAAGCCTTTTTTTGCTCTTCCAATCAGTGTGATCAAATAGCCTATACGGCCTTATATTGTCTAAATCCGGCCCTCAGGAGCGTATTTAGAGGGGGCCATTGTGCCATACCTTCCCTTTTGAATCTACCTTTCAGTAAAAAAGAACAATACTAATGGTTCAAAAAAGTTTTTGATGCATACAATTTTTCTATAATTTCGAACCTCTTTGATAGCTATAACCCAGGAATGGGGAACCACTGACCCACGGGTCACTAAGTGACCCACTTGCATATTTCAGTGACCCACTTGTAGTTTGGAAAATTTTATGAAAAAATGGTAACGAACAATAAATAACGTAGTGAAGAAATGCTCATTTTTCCACACTGTGGCATTGAAGACGGGAAACTGGGTATAATTGCTGAGGTGAAGATCTTTTTTCGCTCTTCACACAGATTTCGGCAGAACTTAATTTGGGTTCAGGCCTCTCGTTAATATTATTACATCCGTAACCCACGTTTTTTCTTTTTTCGGTCTACGACCTTAAATTTGACCCACCACTTGAGGTTCGCCATCCCTGCTATAAGCCTTAAGCACTTATAATTAAAAATGTGCAAACAAAATGCATCATATTTGGCAAAGTACTCAGAATTAAAGTTAAAAAATTGAACAAAATTTACATGAAAATTATTCAAAAGGGAATAAAATAGCTATTAGAGCATGTAAATTTTCTGGGTGGGCATGCGCCGCAGCCCCCTAGAGCTTTTCTTGTTTCTTATTTAGCTTCAAATTAGTTCTGCCGAAAAAAACACGCTTGAAAAAATTATGGAAGTTATGCCCCCCTCCACTCTTAAAATTTTTCGCTACGCTACTGCTGGCCCTGGTTGTGGGCGAAAAAAATCTGGTCATTGGTTTTGGGCCCCCCTACTTTAGAAATGCTTCCGCCATCGCTGCAATAGGGTGTATTGTAGCTATAAATTTCTGAAAGAGGGGATGAAGGGGGGCTTAAATTTTCTATGGGGGGCTGAAAAAATATAGGGGAGGCTTTAGCCCCTAACTTTCAACGCCCTTGCCGCGAGGTGATTTTATCCGGCCCGCTTCAGGTTGTCCAGAACACTAAAAAAAATAAAAAAACAACTTTTACTCTTAACTTCGCATTGTTTTTTGTCGCAGAATAACCATATAAGTTACAACGAAATCAATGCATAAAGAACACGACAAGACTAAGGAAATAGTCTATAGTATCAGCCTACAGGAAAAGGGAAGAGGCAACAAAGCGATAAATATTGTGGCATGCGGGCAGGAGATGAGTTAGAAAAAAAAACAAGAGTGGGCATGGTCACAAGCATGGAGCAAGTTTAAGGGGGGGACATGTCCCCCCATTAAATTAATGTCCCCCCATTAATGTATATATTGATGTCAGTGACGCGACGAAGGTCTTGGTCTACGACCATTTTTTTCAAGTGCATCGAAATATACTGATGGAAATATCTAGTCAAGATATAGCCGAAGAATTTGTGAGAGCCAATGAGTGCGTCAAATATATAGAGCTTTATATCCATTTCCCTTTTTTCCTCATCGGTTTTTCTTTTTTCGGAAATACAGTGTTGTATTTTTAGTTTATACTCATCTTTTGATTTGGTTCGCCAAATTAACGCAAAAGCACGACAATGATTATTATGTCACTCGAGATAAAAATTGCTGTCGCGTTTTCTAGTTGAGGCGAATAAAACACGCTACAGCGAAGACCTCAAGTGGCGTCACTATCGCTGTTGTGCTTTTAGGTTCACGTACGTCACAGAGGTGCTCATAGATCCGGCCGGATCCCAAGATTTTTACAGGATCTTTTTTAGGATCGGATCCTAATAAATTGTCTACAGCAGTGATTCTCAACCTTTTTTTCTTTTGAAGTCCATTTTCAGTGTCAAAAAAATACTCGGCCCACAAAACCCTTAACACAAATTTCGAGTGTCATAACATGTTTTAACAACGTTACCAGTTCGTAAACTTGGCTCGCGGTTGTTTCTTCTTCCTTCTGTTCGTCGTATACTTAGCGCCCGTCTTCTCTACTTTCTTCCTTACTCTTGTTTTATTTAAAAAACAACTTAATTGCTTCTTTAACTGTAACAGCTTCTGTAACAGCTCAGATGGCCGAGTGGTATAGAGCATCTGTCTCTTGAGCTGTAGACTCGGGTTTGATTCCGAGTCGGGTCAAACCAATGACTTTACAATTGGTATTCACTTGGTATTGTGCCGTTGGGAAAGGCACTTTGTGGGATTTCCACATCTTGGTGTGGAAGACAGATGGCTGGCAACTCCTAAGCGAGCTTGTAAAGCGCATTGATCGCTTTCTAAGCATGAGCTGGGTGAGTCATGAGTGCATGACGTAGTATCTAACTAACGTTTTTTGTTTTTCAATAGAAAAATTGCTGCGCGCAGTTGGAACTTTTTCTGCAATTCATTGTATATACACGTGTGATACAAGATAGTTGTAAAGACAAACATTTATGTGGATAAGCTGTTGGATCCGGACCTTCCTTTAGTAACTTAGAATTTTTTGGATCTGGTTCGCATATTGAAATCAAGGTTTTGGATCGGATCAGGATCCAGAGAATATGGGATCCGTGCACTTCTGGTACGTCAACGTGGGAAACGAAATCGAAAAGATGAGTCAAAATACAAAAATTTCCGAAAAACGGAAAGCCGATGAGGTAAACATCAGATGGACCAGTGGCGTCGTGCCATTGGGGCCCGGGGGGCATTATCTATGTCATGTTCCTCACACCAGCAGAACCACCAAACTTATTTTACTCTATTATCTTGACAAACCCGATTGTTGTGTACATATCACAAGCGAAGCCGCGTCGAGAACCGAACCCAAAAGTAACTTCCAACTCCCACTCGACACTGCGCCCATTCCGCTGCGCCATACAACAGTCGTTGCCGTTCGCACAAAATGGCGTTTATAAACCCACGCTTTGTCAGAAAAAGCAAGGTTCTGCTGGTGCTGGGTACATTACATAAAAATGCGCCCGGGAGGGGGGCAGATTTTCTGAGATGTGTTACTTATTATGATTTAAAAATATGAAAATTTAGAAAATAAAAAATTCAGCCTCATCCTTCAAACTAATCCTATACCCCCCTTTCTTATACCATAAATCCCATTGTTTTGTTTTTTAATTTTTGCTTCAATCCATCGCTTCGACTTAGGAGTAGGCTAAAGTCAGTTTCTTGATCTGTAGTTAGAATTTAGAAAACATTTTGCATGCGTTGTTAAAGATCATAGCCAAGAACACACCTATACACGTCATCTCATCATATGCGTCGAAACTATATAATGATTGCAGCCTCCTTTCATTTATTTTAGCCCAGCTTCCGCTTTTAGACATGAACTACTTAAATATTTTTGTATTGTCTGACAATATAATAGTGACTGCACTCACTGCAGGTATCGTTATGTCCTTTTTCGATAAGAAAGTGTGCTGAAACGAGCTTTTTCATGTAAAAACCGTAAAAATCCGTCGGCGGCTAGGGGCTCCGCCCCCTGACCTCCCTTGCCACCGGCGGCTGAAGCTTCACTCCTAGCAATGTCTAGCTCCTCCTTTGTTAAATCGTGGGGCCACAGTGATTGCGCATAATGTCCATAATTAAGGAGCGAGTTGAGGCATCAAAATAAATTTCGATTTATTATCCAAAATTTGGGGTATCACGACATACTTTGGTATCTTTTCCCGACTTTTTTTGTAATGTCACTCAAAGCTAAATACGGCTTTTACAAAGGTTGTGATCAGTATCTGTTTAAGCAGTTACTCGGGCCCCTCCAAAATTTTTGGCTGCACGACACCTCTGAGATGGACATGTCTTTTTCATACTCGTACTCAGCGTTCTATTAAATTCATTGGAACTTCAATATGATTGAACAATATATTCCGCATGACGTCAAAAAATTAACATACTCTCACTTTAAGCCCTGTTACAAAAACATTTTGTTAAATACATACAATCCAACCCCACACTTGAGTCATTTGTTGAATTTACACGCAAGCTGAACACTCTTGGACTGTTTTGGCAAATGCATTTGCAATTATCACTAAAATATGACCAATTACAAATAACAAATTATTAAGAAACCTACTGTTCACACATATATTTCCTATAATCAATTTGCAGGATTTATGTACAGATAATTGTTTTGAAATTACACTGCAAGACAAAAGTTAGGCTAAATCTTAAAATCATGTTTCAATTGGGCTGCTGCTAGACTCGAAGACCTTTGGTCCCTTTGCAGCTGCGTGCTGCCAATATTGCCAACCCCATATGTGTTCGTGTATTTTGCGCAACAAAATCAATTTGTTCTGTTCTTTTTCACAAATTCAAGATGTAGGATTAATAATGTAAAATTGCCTTTGCAGGCATTTAAACCTAGGTCTACATAATCAACGTCGGCGTTCTATAGTACCGATAGTATTCAAGTGACATACTTCTGTCCAGAGTATATATTATAACCTGTCACACAAAATTTGTCCCCCCCCCACTTTTTAAAACCAAACTCGGTCCATGGTCGCAAGTTGCAAGAGTCACGTGTTTTACGCAGTAGCGTAGCGAGAAATCTTAAAAAGGGAGGGCCATAATTTTCTTATTTTTTCAAGCGCATTTTTTTCGGCAGATCTAATTTAAAGCTGATAAAGAAACAAGGAAAGCCCCGGAGGAGCATGCTACCCCGAAAAAATTTTGCTAATTTACATGCTGTAATGGAAATATTAGTGCTTTTTGAATAATTTTCACGCAAATTTTGTTTAAATTTGGCCCTAATTTTGAGTGCTTCGCCAAATACCATGCATTAGGCCTATGTTCGCACATTTTCGAATATGCGTGCTTAAGGCTTATTGCCATTGCAGAGGTTCGAAATTATGGAAAGGTTGCATACATCAAAAACAGTTTTTTTTAAATGGCTGGTGGGAGGATGCATACCCCTCATCCTACCCCCCAGGATTCGTCCCTGACCATAAGCTACAGAAGCCGTCAAAAGAGCCTGGCATGTTTCAGTCACTTGAAACCATTAGTTTTATTCTTTTTTACTAAAAGACGGTCAAAAAGGAGGGGGGGCATGGCACAATGCCCTCCCCCCAGTGGCGGATGCACCCCTCCCCCCACCAGCCAATTTCAGCAATGTTTTTGATGAATAAAAATTTTCCATAATTTTGAACCTCTTCGATTCAACAATAATTCTTACGCCTTATAAGGTCAGTACTTGATTGAGAGGGGATGCCATCCCCCTATAAATAATTACCATCCCTCCTTAAAAAAGCTGACACCACCTGAAAAACAAGCAATTGAGTCTGAGAACCGGTTCCTGCAACATTGGAATAGCACTACTGTTTCAACCTATTAGTTATTACCGTAATTATTATGACTAATCTGCAATCATTAGGCCAACCCCGCACCGGTCTATCGATGATCAACAATCACATGCCTAAAAGCGTGCATTGCACGTACACTTTCACTTGATGTAACCATTCTTCTGGCTTCTTTACACGCTAGCTTAGGATTTGGGCGAAGTGCTATCATCTCCATCTGCACTGGTAAAGAATTATCTAAAACGCACAGAAAACACTTTTCACGCTGATTGATGATCCTGTAGTGATATCAATGTAGGCTACGTCAACAAAAGGATTACATAATAGCCTACGGATTATTGAGTAAATTATAATAATTTGCTTAAAATATTATTTATTATTACATTGCTTAAACTGTTATTACTAAATTATACAAAACTCCTGTTCCCACGAACCGGCATCTCCATAAATATAGACCTTGTTTTCTTATTCTGGCATTCGGAACACACACTGAGTTCTGTATAACCATGTTGCTGCGTCGTGCTACCTACATCTAAATTAATAAAGTTCCTAGATCGATCGGAGTCAGATCGCGCGCCGTTGCCTTTGGCCATCCCTACATTTGGTGACCCCTCTTATTTGGTGCCCCTACAATTCTTAATCATATATTCATACTGATTCGAGAATTTTCGTGTTGCCAGGTATTAATCAACTTTCTGAAAGTGAAACAGAAGTACCGATTTAGCAAAACTAAAAGAAATTCCAAGTCAGTACCGGTACTCAAAACCAAATGTAGTAACGGTACCGGTACTGAAAAAGTAATTCGTTGCCGCCCACCTCTGTTTATAGCACTATTCCGATTACAGTTGCTCGTCAAGTTGGTAAATGTAAAGCTAATTTGCACTCTTTAGTTTAGTCGCGTGCAAGGTGATCGGCGATCTGATCGCTCATTGTCAATCGGTTCAGAGTGCTTTTGACGACGATAAGCAAACCCAAACCAAATTATTGCAGTTGTTAGGCTAATTATACAATAATTTTAAATATTATACTTAGCTGACAAAGTTTTCAAGATTGTTTCCAACCATAACCGTTACAAAAATCTCAAGGGGCAAAGCTGCTGGCCTTACATTCATTTCGCGGCCACGCACTCGGATTCGACTTTCTCTGAACCGCTGAACAAAATAAACGGGACTTGGGTCAGATATCGGATTTGATTGCTTAGTTTTAGCGACAACTAACGAACAGATGTATTCAACAATACAAGGCAAACAAATGCAACAAGTTTATCTATTTTCTGACGGTTAAGCAAATAAAGCAATAATTTGGAGCAGTTGCATAAAATAACGTTTGCCTCATAATAATTCGATTTGGCGTATTTAAGATTGGCAATGGTATATTAGGTGTATTGCTAAAACTTTTGAAATGCTTATTCATTAATTGAAATATTTTTCATGCAACCCTTACAATAAAAAGAAACAAGCGAAACTACGAACTCTAAAACTCAATACCGGAATAGTAGAAGCACCTTACCATTTAATTGCACAACACTATTAGAAACTAACACCTTGACCTTACGCTTCACTAAACGCACTAGCCTAATTGCAAAAAAATGAACAGTTTCCATCACCACAAAAAGTACCCTCGTGCTTGGAGAATTGGCAAACTATGACAGTCATCGAAATATAGCCTACATCACACAGTACCGAAATCAAAATCTGTCCATTTCCCTACTTTAATCTTTACACTCTCGCAGCCTTGAACTTTTTCAAGTATAAGCCAGCCACAACTTAGGGCAGGCATTATTTCATACTGTCTAGACAGCAGTCAGGTCAAACCCAATCCTTCTCTAATTTGTTGCTTCATTTCTTCACTCGAAACCATTTTCTTCAAATTCCCAAGTTGCAATCGAATTTTATCATTTTTAGATCCTCGCTTCAACAAATGAACTAACAGAAAAAAAAAAAAACACATAAATATACATCAAACAGAAGTAAATTGCCAGTGTCCCAGATTTAGATGCAAGTCAAATCGAGCCGATTTAGGTTTACGAATTTTGATAACCATTGACTCAGGTTTACGACCATCAAATCATAACGGTTACGGTCAGGGCTGCGAACTTGCAAGCATTTTTATCGCATTCACTAAAATTTTGCAAGATGAGCTCGAGTTTTTCATTTTTTTCAGCGTGTTTAGGCTAAGTACAAGCAGTTTTTGCGAAGTTTAATCAACAATTTTCGAGATCGAGTTCAAGTTAGGCAAACAAGAGCGAGTGGGAGTTCAAGGCCCTGGTTACGTGCAGGGTTAAAAAAAATGAGCGGTTCATAAGGGTTTTTGGTTCACGTTCCGGTGCGACGCCACAGTTAAATGCAAAAACCCACCACAGTTTCTCAAAAACATTTACCTAATTTTTCCAATACTAACTAAATGTATACAACCTGGTGTGCTTTCCACGCTCAAAGTCGTTAAAATGAAGGAAGATGTTACAATTCACATACAAGATAGCACTGCATAGGACCGTAACCCACGAAAAACCATGCATCAGCCCTACTTACTTTTTTCGTACGATTTCAATCCTGATTGAATAATTTGTTCAGACGTGTAATCAGAAAACTCATTTAAAGGATTTGTAAAAGGAATATATAAGGCAGAGACGATGCACGCAACGGCGACGCATTCTGCCCAGTGACGTAATGACCAACGTCCATCGTTGTTGCTTTTCTCACCTGAGCACAAAACCACTAAAAACCAAATGTTTACAAGAAAATGATCTTAGAACAAAAAAGGTTAAAACTGCAAATCGTCATTTACCACAGTGGTATTATTTTACAATAGACAAACTAACTTAGAATGCAATATCTATCTTATAAAAAGTTTTGCCTCAACTGAGGTGTTGAAAAAGCAAAAACTGGTGCGACAGCACTGCAAAAGTTACAGTATTCTCTAAAAACTTATTTCTACAATATAGTAACATGACAGTTTACGCTCTAGCTACGTCTACGGGTGTAACAGCTTACGAAAAATTAACCTCAAGATTTTTGGTGAGAGGATGCGCTGTAAGTATCAGCTGTAGTTTTAGTTCCTCGTCAATGCTTGGCAATTACAGCACCAAGAAGGCAATAGCTCAGAGCTCGTAAGTATTTGCAACATTGCACATACCAAAACTTAAAGTATATTCAGTGTGATAATAGCCACTGGGTTGTTTCTTTTTCATCATGGACAAAAGTTGTAGATTGTTGGGTGTCTCACATCCAAATGATAATTGTTTCAGTTCAGAGAAAAGATACGGAGATATTTTTCGAATCTGCATTTAATTGCAAGTAATAATAAGATTGCATGCACTATTTACATTGCATTGAGTATACGAATAGATGAAAGTCGTAATTAAATTTCCTTCCAATCGCAGATATTACGACTTTGGCGAAAAAATTTTAAATTATTGCTTTGTGGATGACCAGAAAGACGAGTAGTCCCGACAATTTCTAAGAGAGTCTAAAATTTATCTATGCAATAGCGCCACTGATGCTTTCATACATTCGTATACTTCCAATTTCTATGAGAAACATTAAATCACGTAAAATTTGACGAAACAATACCAGTATATGAATATTATCGAAGTTAACGAAGAACATTGCGAAGTGAAAACAAGGAAGTACGAGTAAAAAACAAAGGCATTCGGTAACAGCAATAATTACTTTCTTTCTTCCTTGGCCGTAAATTTTCGATAACTTCAATATTGTTGCATGAGGTTTAAATGCTTTTTGATCTTTACTGCCAAATTCACTGCAGCATTGCACAAGTAGATCTAAAAATAGTTCATAAAATTAAAGCATTTATCTGTTCATCCTTTCTAGACTCGTTTATCTTTGGGGGCAATGGTCCAAGTTGGAGCTTCCAAGCATTTCGATCCTCAGCGACAAAGGGATGCGCTCTGGTGATATGAAAAAGCGAGGCCAACTACGATCTTGAACATAGTCTTGCCATCGAATTCAGGGACAGCATCTGAGTATTCGACTTACCGGAGTTGAACACAGCAGTTTAAAAGCAAGTACAAAAAAGTTGCCAAAGAAATTAAAATTTTAGCATTCAAATGTTTTTACAACGAATTACTTTCTAATTAAGACAATTACCTTCATTACTTTTGATCAAACTACTGACACAAGGTGATGCTTGTCAATAGTCAGCAATTCCTAATTGCCAAGGGAACAGTACGTCATGCAAAACATGAATGCATATGAATAATACTCACTGGATAACTTCGTTAATTTGATCAAATCTGGCCCAGGCGAAATATTAACAAACAGCACATTATCTCCAAAATTTCCCAAATCTTCCAAGTGAATATCTAAACCAGTTGGTCCCACAATACTTAACACCTCATCTCTGTTATTGTCTAAAATTTCAGACACCCTGCAAGCAATTATTTCAACCAAGCCGTTAACCAATTAACAAAATACATAATGCTGTTACAACCAATCTAAGCACATGCACAATTAAACCACAGTTAATGGCATAAAATATATTTTGTAAACACAATTAAGCACAGCAAGTCATCATAATGATTGTAGTTACACAAAGCAAAAAATGAAAATTTACTTGGAAATACTTTCTTCATCTTTCAAGTACATCACTGCAAGTGTCAAATGTGTGGTTGAAATGGATACCACCGCTTTTGTAAAACGAGGATCAGTAGCAGTTATGTGGTTTTGAACACAAAGAATTTTACCTGAAAATAACAATACAAAGTGTGATAATTAATTAACCTAGTATTCTAAGCAACAAAATATTACTAGTATGTCCTTTTACTAATTTCGGGCAGTCCATTTATAAATTTTAATCAGAAAATCGGTGACCAAATGAAATTAAAAATTAAACATTAAAAAACCCCAACAGGCTGTTTCACCGTGAGGCTCTTCAGGGGGGACGCTAAAAACTATAAATGGTAAAGTCTATAACAATAAAACATCAAAGATTGTAACGACAAAATGATAAAACAATGGAGACTTTTAGGACGAAACTCAAGGTTGATTTACGCAATAGCGTATAAAAACACTTTAAGTTACCATAGTTCTTAAAAATACAATGACCTTACCTAATATTTCAGGTTTTTTGATTTGAATACCAATAAAATAATTCGGACGGTTTTTTTTTCCTTTGGTTTGTTCTGTTTCTGATCGTTGTTTTCTTTTCTTTTTTGATTTACCAGTACCTGCAACAAACAAAATTTGCAAAGGCAAAGAAATTTTAAGACTAGCAAGTATGGTAACGTTATGTTCACAAGTGCTGAGTTTGAACACCAGTAGACTATCAAAGTATCTTTGACCAGTGCCACTACCGGCACTACCCTGCATCTGAACTGAAATCCACTTAAACTAAAATTATGGTAAGTAATTGAGGGAGACTGCGAAGTGAGCATATGCTCTTCAAGTCACCAGCCACCCAGCATACTGGTATATACATGTCAAATGCAATCAGCTTCAGCTGTGAATTGAACCAACACATAAGGTCAATGACCTGACCTTAACACTGCTACAATACCACATTACCGGTATATGTCGCGTGGCGACAAATTAGCTAAAAACTAAAATAAGTCAGCTCAAACCTTCTATGATGCATACCGGTACTTCACATAACTGAATACAATGCTTCACAGTTTAGTAGTCAGTTCAGAGTTTCAACTCGATCATTAAGCTGTGAAGATTCATATTGCTGAAGTTTTAAGACTGGTGCAGCTAGCCTACATTGCAGATGTTGCTGTGTTACCATGGTTAATCACACACTTTGTACCAAATGATGTCCAGTGTGAACTGACCTTTAACTTTATCCTGTTTCTTCTCTGTGCTTCGATCAGTTGCAAGTGACTCTAACACATCACAAGCACTGAAACAGTTAATGCCACTCATTATTTGGCTAATAAACAGACAAAGTTTTATTACAGATAAGGAAAATACCAGTACTAATATGGTATTACGGGAAACGTCTAATCTAGTATCAGTCTCCAGGTTTGGTTAGGGTTAGGTTTGATTAGGATTAGGTTTGGTGAGGTTTAAATTTAGCAGTTAGTTAGGGCTCGATTCAGTTACGATCCTAACCCTAGGCCTAAACTCTACAGCTCTAGCAGAACCTAATCCTAACCAAACCTAAGGTACCAATCTGGGTCACAACACAACACACTTCACACATTTGCAACATCATTACATGAGTAGGCTGAATCCAATCACTAGGCTAATATTATATTCAATCACAGCTCATGTCATGTTTGCGTGCTGCACCCGGTAACACTCAGTCCATAGTCGCTCATTGTGGATTGCGCTGCAATCAGGGTTGGAAATCGATAATGAAAAAGTAAAGAATAATTCGCTATTCGATAACTCAAAAAAAAGTAGAGAAGTCCTACATTCAATAACAAAAATAAAAAGTAGAGAATATTGATTAATCAATAATCTGACTCAGCTAACAACGACAGGGCTAACATATTTTGATGCTAATGGGGGGTATACGCAGCTTCAGATAAATTTTCGTTCAGGCTTCAGGTTAGGCAAAAAGGGGAAAGTTGGTGTTGAAGGCACAGCATATTACGATGGGCAGTTTAAAACAGGAATACCAGAAGGCCTGATAAAGCATCATTGCTTTTGAAGCCTTTTTCAGTGACCAACTCTCCAGTCCAGCACTCTACTTCACAGTTCATAGACATCTTGTCACGGGTGTCATCCGTATACCAACCAAAGAACCAACGTAGCTTACAAAAAGCTAGCTGTCATTTTTGTTAGCCTCACAACTGCACTGGACTGCCTGGCCCTGGCCTGCCTTCTACCAAGCGATACCGAGTGACCAAACAAGCAAATGTTTTCTGGTGTTATATTTTGGAATGGAATAAAAAATGATTGTGTAATAGTGTATACGGACTTTTCCGGACGCTAACTGTTTTAAAAGCGAATGTAAAGTAAAATATTTACCAACATTTTACCTGCAAATACCACAAAAACCGGATAAGGTAGTAAAAATCACAAAAAATATTAACTTTTGTAAGAACTTTTTCAGAAAAAAAAGCATCGATTAATTAATATCGATTCACCACGCAAAAAAGTAGGGAAAAGCTTCAATCGATAATGAAAAAAAAGGAAAGAATTTTCGCATTCGATGACGAAAAAGTAAAAACTATCGATATCAATTATCGATTTCTGATCGATATTTCCAACCCTGGCTGCAATCTGCATTTGCTTGGCACTCTTGGATTGGATATTGAATAAGCACGAAAATTTATCTGAAGCTGCGTATTCACCGATACGTGGCAAGCGGCAACGCCGTTACATAATTTTTTGTTTATTTCATTTTGACGTTGAACTGTCGAGCGGCAACGCGATAGAAACCACGCGGATGCGATATCAAGGAATTGTAGGCCTACGCCTACCTGTAGAAATTTTACGACTTCATCCCCCGGTAATAAAAAAATGTTTGAATTAAGGCGCGTTCACCGATACGCGACATGCTGCACACCATGACGCGACTAAATTTATAATGTAAGTAAATGTAGAAAGATTTCGCAGGTTTTTGCGTGATCGATGAACAGTAAAAAAAAATATACGAGGTGCGAAAAAATTTTGTCGCGGTCCGCGGGTGGCGTATTTAACCTTGAGGACGCAAATGAGACAAAGCACCTTTGATTGTTACGACATCATTGAACAATCAGCTTACCTGACGCAGCCTAGCTAATTTTATATCGCGTTAACGCAGGCCAGTATGATTGGTAATGGTAGTTGCAATATCGCATTGCCGCGTGCCGCCGTGTCGCGTATCAGTAAACACGTGTTTACCATACGCGACACGCGATAACGCGACTAAAATTATAATGTTAGTAAATGTAAAAGGATTTCGCAGGTTTTTGCGTGATTGGTATAATCAAAACTAGAGGTGATCAGCGTATATTTGCTGTCGCGGTCGCGGGCCACTTTGTCGCTTACCAATGAGCAAGCGGCCGGGCCGCATAACTTTTTAGTCATAGACCTATTATGATACAGTGAAACCTGTTAAAAGCGAAAAATTGTTATAATATAATAATATATATAATAACTCAGGTTATTTTCAAATTATATTGAACCGAAAATTCAACAGTAATTGAGGGAGACTGCGAAGTGAGTTTGCGCTCTTCGAGTCAGCAGCCATCCGTTAAATATGTCAAATGCGATCGGCTCCAGCCGCGAATCGAACCCGTCACGTAGGATCTGTCACCTGCACGCGGTACCGCTAGGCCATGTCGCTGACAAATTTTCGTGTTTATCAGCAGTAACGAACATCCGAAAGTAATACCGTGAAAATCCATTTAGTAGGGGAGACCGGGGCTAGTTGTTACAATTTTGAATAAATTTAACATAACTCCTTTAACACTAAAGCTGGAAAGTCCAAATTTGCATGATAAGTTTTTATTTACATACACTACATAATACGCAGTAAAGATTTTCAACAACCTTTGTAAAACAAGTGGTAGGGAGTTTTTAAAAGACATATCAAGTGTAACAACTTGCCCCGGAAATTGGGGCAAGTTGTTACACAGTATAAAATTGAGCATCTAACAACATATTCCAGGGAAATGCATGCAATTAACCCAAAAACTAAAAGCGAAATAGATATCTGAAGCTTTCTTCTTAATTTAACAAAGTTTCTACAAGCTAAGTTAAGAAGAACACTGGTTTTACTTGAAAAAGATGCACATTCTTTTCAACTAACAAAAATCACACAGATATGGCTGGCTTCCATCAGTGCAAGCAAAATGAGCCCATTGCTTGCAACGCACACATTGCACCCACTCTTCTCCTGATGCGGAATTGTGGTAAAAATCACCACACACCAAGCACCTGCAGTCATCTCCAGCAGTGGTAGCCTTTTTTTTTGAAAAGCTCAGCTTGCGACGTTTGGGATTTTTAGAATTTTTTTTTGCTTTTTCAGCAGCTTCTTCTCTCACCCTTTTTTGCTCTGGTGTGGAAGTTAAAATAGTGGAAGTGCATCTCCTTCTATTTGTCTTTTTCCTTGGTTCCGCTTTCTTAAAAGGCCTGATTATCTCTGGCGTTTTAAATTGGCTCTCATCAGCTATTTCTTCTTGACTTACCAGCATTGCAGCAGACTGAGCAGAGATGGGCTCGGCTGCATGGCTGGAAATTGGGGTTGTTGGTGCTGCAAGCAGAGCTGAATCAGATGTTCCCCCTGAAGTGATTACCTCACTGGCACCTGCAGTGTCATCTGATGGGGGTGGAACAGTGCACTGTGACTCCTCATTTTGCGCACTAAATGCAGCTTGGCACTGCTCTGCAGCATTTGTAGATTCCTCATCTTCTGCCAAGGGCCTATCAGTGGTGAAACTGGGAAGATATTCCTTTTCAGTGAAAATATTGGGATTAAATGGAGCTACTCCAGTTGCCAAAAATCCTTTTTGAATATTGTTGGGTGTTGCTGCTAATGGAAGAGCTTGTTTCAAAATATCTGGAATATCATACATTGTTATGGGCTTTCCTGGATTAGATTTCAAGAAGGAGTTGCATAACCTACTGTGCATTGCTGGTTTAATTTCTTCTTCGAGCAAAATCTTTGCAGAGTCATGAAGTTTATCTAAAAATGAAACATCAGTGTAAATTATTTTGGCTTACTGGTATATACAGTAGTGTTAATTCCAGGCTACGTTTTGCTTTAAGTAGTAAGGCTCATGAAAAATCATTTACTTGTTTACACTGAGATCTAGGCCTAACTGAGCCACAATCTTTGGTAGGCTACACATTAAAACCAGCAACAATCCTTTTTTAAAACACAACTTACATTAAAATCAGCAGCTACAGTACGCAAATATTCTTTTCCATCGATAACTCTTCTTGCAGCTTCTTCCATCACTTCCAAAGAAGTATTGCCTCTTTCTGTTTTTTTAACATATTCTCTAACCATTTTTTTCTTGCTTAAAAGCTATCACATACACACCAACTACCAACAACCCTAAAATTATGAAATATATATCAAAGACTAGGTAATTGGAAAATTTTACAGCTTTGGGGCTAGTTGTTACAAGTGTAACAATTTGCCCCATCTTAGTCATACTAGATCTTTTGACAATCCGCCTAAGCTGGATAACTTTTTGAAATAAAATCACCTAGGAACCTAAACTATACACTCTCAGCTTTCTATACAAACCAGAATCACCTATTAAACTACAAGGTAAATCCTCCTGAATCTACAGCAAAAATTTCTCAAAAAATTACTTCGAACCCTCGAAAATCAATTTTTTAGGATATTTTTGTTTTTAACCGCTTTTGGACAAAATCACTTGGCCTAGTTGTAGTCTAAAAGCAGTTGAATTTAACATAAAAAAATTTAATTTTTTTATTATTTTATAAAGGAGCTAGAGCTACTGTAACAACGTGCCCCTGTAACAACTAGCCCCGGTCTCCCCTACAATCTTTCGTTTCTTTGCTGAAGACATCGAAATAAACGACTAATTAAATATTGACTGAAAAACAGAATAATAGTTGTAAAGTTTGCATAGGCATACCACGTACTACAAGCTTGCCAATTCATTTCTGCAAACTTACATTATTCCTACCAGGAGCGTGTTTAGGGGAGGGGTCGTTGTGCCATATGCCTTTCCCATCTTGATTCTGCCTTTTAGTAAAAAAGAACAAAAATAATGGTGCCGAATGATTGAAATATGCCAGAATGTTTTGATGGTTTCTGTAGCTTATGGCCAGGGGGGTAGGATGAGGGGTATGCAGCCTCCCACAAGCCATTTTCAAAAATGTTTTTGATACATGCAATTTTTCCATAATTTTTAACCTTTTCGATAGATAATATAATCCAAAATGTGCAAACAAAATGCATCATATTTGGCAAAGCACTCAGAATTAGGGTCAAAAAGTTCACCAAATTTGCCTGAAAGTTATTCAAAAAGCTCTAAAATAGCCATTAGTCTACAGCATGTAAATTTTCAAAAATTTCCCGGGGAGCATGCCCCCGGACCCCCCTAGAGCTTTTCTTGTTGCACAATCAGCTACAAATTCGTTCTGTAAAGTCTTTGGAAATTATGCCCCCTTTTTTAATTTCTTGCTACGCCACTGATCCCTACTTTTGTAAGGCAAGCTAAGCTCTCACTCAAACAGTTACTCGTATACTGCACACTACTAAAGCTGCAATGAACCGCGAGTTACGTTATTATAAGGCCTACTACATAACAATGGATGAACTGCTGAATCCTGACACAGATGAAAGGATTGTACTGTACGTTTGTATGATTTCTGTGTGATACGCGCGAAGTTCAGTCGGGGTTCAGCTTTTAATGTCGCAAAGTTTAGACGGGGCAAAAGAAAGTTCAAAAGTACTGGTCTCGCCAAAATGTTCGCGAGCCGCAGGAAATTCTTTCGCGGGCCGCATGTTCGTCACCTCTGGTATAAGCAGTAAAATAAAACAAACAAGGTGCAAAAAAATTTTGACGCGTACCGCGAATCGCGTTGCCGCATTGGCGCGTTTACAACGTGACACGAGGCGCGCGATAATGCGACTAAAATTATATCGTAAGTAAATGTAGAAGGATTTTGCAGGTTTTTGGGTAATCGGTGAGCAGTAAAATAAAACAAACAAGGAGCAAAAAATTTAAAAATTCAACCAAGTCCTTAATTGTGAACGTTTAGACTTTCGAGAAAAGGTTGTTAAAACTGGGAAGCGTAAAAGGTTTGCAAGAAGGGCGTGAGCATAAATAGCAGTGACTATATAATGATTGAACGTATACAGCATTTTCAAATCTTTTTTCCCCAAACATCATAACTTGTTTTCCCAAAACAGCTGCATCCTTCCCATTAGGTCGATTAAGATGTTTTTTTTTTGATTTGATTTGATTGCTTCATCTTTATACTCCTATCACGAGAAAGCAACGGAGGCGCTATGCTTTGGACGAATCTAGACTCGCTTAGGAGTTGCCTTTGTTTCCGAGTCTTCCGGCTGAGTTTTGCTTCTGATTTTTTTAATTTGCTGCTCGCCGGATTCCACCAAGCAGAGATAATCATCGTGAAGCATCTTATCCAAGGACGCAACAACGAGACTTGGGTGAGAGTTGAACCGTCAACCTTGCGATCATGGTCGTCGTAAAAACGACACTCCAAACCTCTGCGCAACGCTGCCGACAACGCCACGCTGCACAACAACGCTCCAAACCACTGCGCCACGTTGAAAAAAAATTGTTAGGTTTTCTGCATGTTTTTTGTAGCGTGGTTCTGGGCAGTGGCGTATCGAGGCGTCTCCGAAGTTCGGTCCCCCCGGTCGGGGGAAGGGGGGGTATTTGCAGGAGCCTCACAATTTTTTTGTATTAAACTCAGAATTAGAGGCTATTAATTTTATAGAGAATTTCGTCAAAAAGTTGTTGAAAAAGCACTAAAATAACAATTACATGACGTACTGTAAATTACATCCAAATTTTCAAAAATTTTTCTGGGTAGCATGCCCCTGTACCCCCCTAGAGTCATCATTGACTTTTATTCTCCTTCAAATTTGCTCCGATTTTGCCACATACCGAAGAAAACTGCGTGTACGAAAGTTTGGCGCGCCCACCCCTAGAAAACTTCTGGATACGTCCCTTGAAATAATGCAGCAGAGAAAAGTTAATAACTCAGTCGTAAAAGTATTTTGTATATAGTTAGGCTACATATTTATCCTTCTATCACGAGAAAGCGATCAATGCGCTATACGAGCTCGCTTAGGAGTTGCCGGCCATCTGTCAACCACACCAAGATGGGGGAATTCCGCTAAGTGCCTTTCCCAACGGCACAACAAGTAAACTTGCCGGCTTGTTCTCCACACTGTCCCTTTAATGCTGAACGTTAAGCAGGGAAGCTGTGATTTTAAAGTCATTGGTTTGACCCGACTCGGAATCAAACCCAAGTCTACAGCTCCAAAGACGGACACTCTAACCACTCGGCCATCTGAGCTGTAAAAAGCGCGAACTGCCCCAATTCTTGTGCAAAGGGCCCTATCTGGAGCTTTTTTTGGGAGGGGAGGGGCAACTGTTTCACACGTACGACACCGGTAGTGGAACGTAGACAAAAATAACTAAAGCCATAGGGGGCGTAACTGAAAAAATTTAAGAACATTTGGTATAACATAAATTTTTTTGCATTATACTGGGCCCCCCTAGCTCGACTTTTACCAAAGCAGCCCTGCTCTTAAGCGAGCTCGTATAGCGCTATGATCACTTTCTCGTAATAGGATAAAATATGCAACTAAAAAATAAAAACAACTGTAAGCTTTAACGTTCAGCTCATAGCCGGCAAATAGTTTTAGTGTTTCAATTATTTAGACAATTTCGTTCAGTTCAGACAAATTTTAGATCTTGACCAAAAATCGTTATTATATTTTTTTAAGCTAATCGTAAATATATTTATAGACTAATCCACAAATTGTAGGCCTATATTTATAGGCTAACATGGCAGCGTTTCAACCTAGCTGGAAAAAGCTTCAAAAGCTAAAAAGCAATGTTCCTCCTGGCCAACTACACTGGAAGTCAGGACGATTTCCTCTAGTCGGGTCTGAGGCTATACCAGCTCTCCATCACCAACAGTTGCAACGCAACTCCTTCCATCCAGTAGGCCAGGAAGGACATTGCTTTTTAGTTTGTGATCTTCACCCTAGCCACGTAAAGAATTGAACACACGAGTGGCCACGTAAAGAATTGAACACACGACGTAAAGAATTGAACGCACGAGTGGCCACGTAAAAGAATTGAACACACAAGTACACACGAGTGGAATGAACACACGTAAAGAATTGAACACAAGAGAGACACACGAGTGGCTACGTACCACAAAAGTTAAATTCTTTTGGATATATTTATCTGAAGGGATATGTGTTCCTGGCAAGATCATTCGTTCTGGAAGATGTATGCATCTTACCTGAGTGCGACTAATGAGAGCTTGTAGCCCGAATCAGCGCTGTCCCGCTCTATGGAAAAAGCTTGTTAGTGTTATAATCCGGTTATTCGGAGGTTCTTAATCTGGGCAATGACCTGGGGTTTGCGAACCCAGGAGTTCACTATTACCATGTCCACATGTCCAATGTATGTGGGATTTAAGCTCTGGGCATGTGGGCTAGTTGCTGTGGGCATTCTACATCACAAATCACAATTAAATTTTTCATGTCATAATTTAAAAAAGTAATTATGACATCAAGGCAAGCCCACGTAAATTGGACATGTGGAAAGGCGGCAAAGGAAATTTCTGAGGGTACTTGGATACAAGGGCGTTGTAAGCAAAAAAATTTAGGGGAAGCGAGGGTCGGATTTCGACAATGAGAGTCCCCGTTTTCAATGGCCTATTGATCGATGTCTAAAAAAGTTCCATACATCCAATAAGAGGTGGCCTAAAGCCTCGATCCCCACCCTCGCCGGGTGATGCCACTGCTAGAAGAGCAGTCAAGTTTTTGTGTGTTGCTATAGTTTAACATCCCATGCTAGAGATAAATGTTTGTTGGTTGAGAATAGTGCATTCATTTTATCTGAATTTGGTTATTGCGATGCTTTAATGCGAACTCCTCGGCTTTTTTAAACTCTTACTCTCTATTCTTATCACTGAATAATGAAGTTAGAATTCAAACAAAGGACCATTAATTTGTGCCCACTTTATTGGGAGTTCGAGTTGATTGTTTTACCACTCAGGAGATATTTAACGGTTAAGGTTAAGAACCTCTGATTTAATCATTCCGTGAATAAGAATTTCGTTCAATAACTTTCAGAGGTAATAACAACTTTGAATTGTTCATGATGTACTGCAACCCTAATAATAAGGCCAGGCCAAATACGTTAAACCTTTATTCATGTTCGAACAAACAGTTTAACATCCATAATAGGATATGCGCATAATATTATATTTTAGTAAGTTATTGTCCGTAATCATTTTTTTACTTTATGGAATTCATTCACAGTAAGTTACAAAATCAGCAATCTATTTGGAGGTGCGGCCATGTTGTTCTTTTACTTGTGATAAAGCTAAATGGGCGACTTATTTAATATTGAAAGTCAGACGCCCAAAAAAGATTTCCGTAATCCCAGTTAAAGTGGTTTAATTCTTTTATTGATTTATGTGAATACGTTGCCCTGAGCGTGTTGAACAGAGGTAGTCCCTTCAAATCCACACGGTTCCATAAAGTCTCTTTCAAGTTGACTAGTTGAACATTGTCCAATTCTTGATAACTTGATTGTTTAATACACTTAAATATAACTTAAGAAGACTAACTACAAAATTTAGGATGTATTGCTAAATCTTTTTTAAATAGAACAAATTATTATTGGAGCAACGGCTGTTGGTTGGTAGTGTAGGTCAGGCTACGGATTGTGTACTCAAACTTCTAAAATTAAAAAAAAAACTGGAATCAGCACGACGGCTAAACTTATCAATAATTATGATGATTTAAATGGGCCCACAATCTTTTATTCCAAGTAGATTTATCCGACAGATCCGGCCAGACATTTGCACTGGGCAACCTAAGCAGTTGTACAAACCTTTCTCCGTGAAAGCTAAAGAATTTTTGAAGAAATAAATCTATTTATTTTCTGTTTTTCTCCTAGTTTCTTTTTCTCGTTAAAAGCAAATGTTTTTTTTTATAAACTTGACTGGCATAAAATGCAGTTTTGGTTTAGATGATTCATACCATGTCACAATTCAAATGCGTTTGCTATTCCGATACTGTACTGAATTTTTCAAAGCGGATTTTGAGACTTCATTATCAAATTGCAGCAATTTGAAGGATTGCTGTTGGGGCAGCAAGGTTAAATCAGATCTTCATGTCACGCTGTAAATTGTAATATTTCGTTTTTAATCAGTTTTAGTAATCTGTATTTCAATTAGATTTTCTTGAACGTTCTGATATTGAAAGGCGGAGTAGAGAATAATCTAGGATTTTCAATTTTTGATCCGTCAACGAAAAGGATATTTCGACTAAAATAAAAAAAGTGAACGCTTTTGTATCACATCTCAATCTCAATGAAGCTTTCAGAAAAATTAAAATATGAACAATCGACGGCTGACATGCTAAACAAATCACTAAATTGCAAAAAAATGAAGGAAAAGAATTAAGCAGGAGGCGGGAAAAACATGGAATGATAAATAATAAGATCAAAGGTGAGAGCTTAGGAATTTGCAACGCTTGTAAAAAAAAGTCGTCTTGTAAAACCTTTGAAAACAAATAGAAACTTTTCTTAAAACTGGCCATTCAAATTGTCCGTAGCAGAGGTAGCAGAGGTTAAACAAATTACCTTTTTTTTCACAAATACGTCATAAATACCAGGGTTTTGGAGCAGGCACAAATTCTCGACTGCTGACGGCTCCAGCTTCGTATCTCCCTTCTACCACAAAGCAGCTCCGGCTCCGCAGCTCCTTGATACCACTGCTCCAGCTCCTTCGGTTAAAAATTGAAATCCAAGCATGTTTGTGCAATTTGAAATTTTAAGTTTAAATTTTCACTCGTTTAATCAGAAAACTTTGTAAATTCAAACCCTGATAATGCATCGTGCAAGTGTTATTGGAATTAAGGGTTTTTTCGTAAGCAAGCGCAATTTTTATGCTGAAGTGGTACGGTGAGTTTTTGAAACTATTTCAGTGGTACATTCATAGAAGAGCTTGGGAAACCCTGAAATATCAGATAATTTGAGAATGGCTAAAACGCAAATAACTACTTTGTCTCTGGATTAGAATGAATCGCTAACCTGAGACTCGAAACAATGTCCTGTAGTACTGTTGCCTGCGTATTGGAGAGTAAAAGGTTTACCACAGAACTATTTTGGCATCAAATTTGAAAAAGCTATTTGGGGGGGGGGGGATTACGTTGTCATTAAAATGAGACTATCATTTACGCGAAGGAAAATTTTAGATTGTGATGTCACAGTTTGTGCTGATTTGCTCTAATTACCGAGTAAATTTTTCCATCTCTGCTACTATAATCCAAACAGACCTAATTCCTCTCGTACAAATACCAATTTCCACGTCAATGTGGCCAAACTTTTGTAAAAAAAATGCCTAGTCTAGGCGTGTTCAAAAAACTTTGAGAATTTTTTGGGCTGCAGCCGAGACCCTCAAACAAACCCGGTTATTTAGCTTACGGGCACTTTGAACAAAAGGCTGTTATCATAAAAGAATTTTGATTTTGATGAAAAGCTTTGAAATTAATTCTTTACAAAAATAAATATATTTAACAAAAGTGAGTCCACTCATGAATTGTTTTTATTTTTGGATGATTTGACTTGTGGAATGTGCTATAGGCTGGATTTAGATTTAAAATCTTTTACCGGTACGGCGTTCCGGCAGCAAATCTTTTACCGAAACGGCGTACCGGACCGTTCCGGCTTACTTTCACCACTGCTGCTGGGACCCATTGACCGAAAATCGTTAGATGTGATTCGAAATGACTTGTTGTCAGGCCTGCATGCTGGGGAGGGGAGTAAATGAAAGAGTGTTTTCACATTTAAGCATTCACTGATCATGTCTATTGCCGATACCAAACTAGACGGCAAAACTACATACATCGAAATTTACACAACACGAAGCAGAAAAAGTAAAGTCACGGTGGAGACTGCGAAAATGACCGATACAAAGTCAAGCAGTTACCTTATAGTACGAACTCATTAGTAGGATTCTTTACAAGGATACAAATGTTTTTGCAGACGACTGCAAAGTCCACAAAAAAAAAAAGACTTGATGAAGAACAGTACTGCTGTTGTTTTCTAGAAATAGGCTATTGTGATTTAGTATTAGTTCCATTTCTTTTTTTTTTTTCATCTTTTAAAATCTGCATAGCACACTCAGCACAGATGATTAATTAACTTAATTGTTGTGAAACATCCGATCTGACACGCAATAACAGAGTTTGGGTGGCAATGGAATCTTTGGCATAGCATTCACGGCCAGGTTGCATAAAAACAGCGCTTTGACTAAACTAAAAATATCTCGCTTATCATAAGAAAATAGACAAAAAGCATAACAACATTTATGCTTTCATGCATCAATACTAAATTTTGTGTTAAATCAAATCTTCATTATACTGGCGGTATTACGCTGAAGCGTGTTAAGAGTGGTCGACCCATATCCGCAGGGCGTATACGCCTGGACAACACAGCTACGAAGAAACATCACAGCGGTGGCGGGTCGTTACCACACCCGGGAATTCAATCCCACACCTGCCGCATCTACAGTAATGTCTTTAGCAACTGCGCTTTCTTACAAATTAAGACTGATAAATTTAGTCGATGTAACAAAATTTTCTCAACTTATTGACTAAAAGCTTTCAGTCTTTGCAGTTGTAATTAAATTCTTGAAATGCTACTGTGTAAAATATTGAATAAACAATTTGACCTTAGATAAATAAAATATAGTATGAGTGCATAGTGTTACACAAGAACTGATGTATTATTTCATCACACTTTGTTATATTTTTTACAAACATTCAATTTCAATGTAAACTTTCTTTTTTATTAAATCAGAAGCATTTGGCGCCATATTATTTGGATTCAGTTTTTCGCATAATAAATTATTAACAACTTTAACAAATAAACAAGTTCAAAATGCACGTATTGCAACTACATATACTATCGCAATATATGAAGACAAATTTTTATTATATTTAACATGATTCTGATTTAGTTTTATCATTCATTTGGTGCTCATGGTTTGAGCGTTAATTGTTTCGTTTACTGTGTAAGGAAATAGGAGCGTCTGTTTTCCTAACTCTACTTTGTATTGGTCAGATATACAGTAACTTTGCTTTAAAAAATTAGTCATCTAGCAAGTGGATGTTGAAATTTTTTATTCGTTTCAGTGGCAACCAATCATAATTACTCATACAGCATGTGTTTAGATTTACATTATCACGTAGTACGCCTCTTAATCGTGTATATAGCACCATTGTTAGCTGGTGTTCAAATCTTTATGGACTTTCTGTAAAGACTAACAGTGCCAACCAGTGGCGGCTCGTACATAAGAGCTGCAGAGCTGCAGCACCCCCTAACTTTTTTTTATGCACTTCATTTTTTTTTTTTTTCATTACCTTTTGAAGTTCTATCGCCAAATTTTTTAAATTTTTTATTTCTTTCCATGTTTTAATCTAATATGAATATAAATTTTTAAATGGAATCCCTGTTTTGTCTGCAGCTCAAGTTTTTTTCGTAAGCAAATGAGCCAAAAGGTGACGCGACAAAAGCTATTTATGATGTTTTTGGACTCGCCGTTCAATTTTCGTATGAGCTGCTCTGTTGGCAGATCAAAGGGAATTCCGACTAGCTCAGGCTCATGGCATAACGGGACTGGTTTTTAGCCCTGCTGGGCTGCCACATCTGATCGAGTTAGTTCGTTTAAGAGCTCTATGATAGTAGGTACTTGATGCAGATTTAGACTGGGCAGGCTTTCTATTTTTGACTAGGCAGACAGATATCAGTAGCCTAACTGTAGGCTAATCAGTAATGGTAGGCTACTGGTACCAGTATGAGTAACCTAGACAGTTTAGACCACTGCCAGACAGTTGATACTCTTGTGATACGATTACGCTAAAGTTGGTTGATGGTTGCAGAAACATGTAGCGGTAACTGGATCAAGGATGCTATGGTTTGCTCGAGCAAGTGTAGGTTTGGCAGTTTTTTTAGGGAAGATTTTAGTTGCATCAAAAAACTATTTTCCTCTACAATTTTCCCTGATTTTAGGTATAAGCATACCGGTACCTGGTTTATGTATATTAAATCTATTTGGGGATCCATGCCAGGTCTTTAAAATGTTTTAAAAAAAACTTGAATTTTTGGATAATAGCTCTCAATTTTTTGAATCTACCCACATGTATGTAGTGTGCATAGTAATTTAAAAAACCAGTGAGAAAATTTGTAGGCCTATTGTTTTTAGCAAAGGTACTGGTACTGTTCTGTGTTTTGCGCTACCTATCGCAGCCTTACTTAAACATCAGTATTAAGGTATTACTAGCTTGGTAACTCTTTCTATGGTTTTAGTATGAAATCATTCCAGTAAATTGTTATGTATCAGAGAGTTTCTGTAATAGGCGTTGGGATTACCACAGTAAAGCAGGCTTGTCAAAATTTGTCGCTTGCAGCACCTCTGGTTTTTTTTTTTGCAACGAGCCGCCACTGCTGCCAACACTGCTATTGGAAGTGTTGTTTTTATAGCAAGCTTAGAAAAGAGTTTATATTTCACAAAACTTTTAAGCAAAGTTAGGATTTGAATTTTTTCAAACAATTCTAAGTTATGGTATTTTTGGCTTCGAATCACCCGTCCTCAATTTCCGAAGAAAGTTTCAAGAAATACGGTACTGCAGATAAAACTTGGGAGAGTGGTGAAAGGTGGTAAAAAACTACAAAGATAAAAAAGCACTCCAGCAAATCCCATAGGCTAATTTAAATAGTACTTTAGTTTATTTGTGCCGATGACTATGTAATAAGCTTAGGATAACCATGCGCATTGCGCCGTTGTGCATCCAAGATAATTACCTCTGCAACTTGAAAAGATACCAGCTAAAACTCTTGTATTTTCTAAAAAATTCTCTTCGCAGTATAAACTTTTTTTTTGCTTTGTATAAACAAATTTCTTCATTGGAAAGTTTGCTGGATTGTTTCAGTACCATGAGCAGGTGGTAGAGCGATCAATCGCTGCCGAATCAAAAACAACTTCCAGAGCAGCTCATTGAAACTAATCGAACGAACAAAATGTTGTGCACCTTAATTAAAAAGATTAATTGATTGCATAATTGGTCTTAATCGCATAATTTGCGATCAGATTAACGACAGGCTTTTACGGGATAACGGTTTGTGCACCATATGTTCTTTGCCTGTTTATATGAACGCATTTCACTTTTCCAATAAGAGCTTTTCATATCATTTTTTTCCGGAGCTGTGCTCTCGGGCAAGAAAGTAATTTCATAATTCAAATTAAAACCAATGAATTAAGAAATAGCGGAGATGATTGAATTTTCAACGTTTTCCTTTTTAAGCATTTCATCTGCGCATTTAATAAATTAAAAAAGCAGTAGAGGATATAAAATTGGTCGGGTCAAAGAAAGCCTCACTCGCTCAATCATGAAGCAACGTTACATCGATTAAAGTAAATCACGCGTGTAGGTAACAGAGCTGGAACGAGGACCGAACCTACCGAGACATTAGAGCTTTGAGACCGAGACGAGACGTCATAGCTTCGAGACCGAGACGAGATTTTAAAGTTACGAGGCACGAGACTTCATGAGCCAAAAATTAGAAAATATAAAAAGGATAGTATAATACACTGGAGCATGGGCTCTACTAAGCCAAGATATTGAAATAACTTTATAGCAAAAGGACATTAGCAAAAACAAACGAAGCAATGAAGCCGTCGCGGTTATGAACTGATGTAGCCTATTATAAATGTGCTATTGGTCATATCCTTTTAACGATTACAATTAATGATTTAACGAGTTACCGTAATAACAACGAAACAGCTTATTATCACATAAGATTTAAGTCCTTGTAGCTTGCAAGGCAAGCAATACCTCTCGCAGACGATTACACGACCCAATATTTTTTTTTAATCTAACGATAAAGATGTCAAGAAAACTTTAAACAAAAAGTCATTGGTAGGCCATGTTGGTCTAGACCAGAGATGTCGGCATTGCAACCCACTATCCTCTGTTAAAACAATTTTTTAGAAAGTTTGTCAAGTATTGAGCACGAGAGTGTTCATGAAATTTAATCAAAATACTTTATATTTGATAAACAATAAATTAATTAACATAAACATTTTAAAGTCACTGTGACACCATGCATTTTTGAAAATCTATCTGGTTAATAACTTTCTCATAAAAAGAGCTAGCTCAAATCTGGAAGCACCTCTCATGTCGGTAACCAGATTTCCTGCAACTGTCATCCCTGCACTTTTTTTCGATTTGAAGCCTTTTTGGGCCTGGACTACTTTGAATAATCTTTTGATAGCTGTTGTAAACCAGACGAGAATAGCATCTTTCATAGGGAACAAATTCGTAGAAATCTTAATTTTATGACATATGACACGATACTCTCTTAAAAACTTTTTGATTTGTCACACCGTTTGCCCATAAAAAATATATTAATTTTTTAGACGCGGCTAGCGGTCGTTATGTCTTTGAGTGAAGGCCATATTGTTAAAAGTTAAAACTAAATTAACATTATTGGATTAACTATTACATTAATTAATTATATTAATGGATTTTAAAATTTTCTTTGTTGTTAAAAAAGATGCATTTTCAGCAAAATGCGGCTCAGCACAAGACCTACCTATCAAAGGTTAATTTTTTTTTATTAGAACTCTAATATGAAATATTGGAATTCTGGTCGCTTTGCGGCCCAGTTAAATATATAACTTTGCAATGGGTCCCTAATAAATTAAAAGGTACACATCCCTGGTCTAGAGTAGATACCATCGAATGCATGTGCTTAGTGGTTGAAATAGACCAGTTTTCATATATGCTGCTCACAAAAAGAAAGCAAAAGCGTGCAATTCTGCGGGCCTGAACAACAAAGCAAAATAGGCTAAACAAAATGTGGCCAAATGTTTTTGCAAAGTGCGAAATCAAACACAATGTTTTACTTTGAATACAGCGGGTAAGTACCATTGTTGCTTCCGTATCAAAGGCCTGAATGCTGTTTCAAATCCAAAATTTTTTCATGTCTCGATCGAGACATGACCATTTTCCGAGACTTTCAAGGTCCGAGACCGAGACACTCAAAAACGTGTCTCGAGACATCCAGCTCTGGTAGGTAAATAGTAAGAAGTGCAGAGTGCTTTATCAAAAAAAAAAAAAAATTAGAAAAAATACCTCTTATGCACGATAAGAATATAAGCTGTTCCCTCAGTTTTCTGAAGTTTTGGACAAAAATAGGTGTTCAAGTCAGTTGAATAATCCTGAGCTATTATATTCAGGAATAGTTTAAATGGGTTACGTTAGAAGCGTACAACTAATGTTTAATTTAACTTTTATGGCATAAGCCAAACAGCATTTAAAAAATGGAATTGTCTTAATTATTATTCGTGTTTTTCAATGTGGCAGGAAAAAATTGCAGTTTAGCGGCTACTTTAGGCTCCACTATTTCGGACGTACTGGTGTATTAAACTTCAAACTTCCGAAAGTGAGATCGATTTCTCAGTGAAAGTGAAGAACACGCCGAAGGGAAGATCTTTTTAGAAGTTCGCTTCTTTTACGTAATCATCAACAACCGTTGAAGGCTTTATGGGAGTTTATGCCAATAGAACTAGGACTTTTTCGGAATACCTTTTCCGGCCCTTTTTGCCAAAGAATTTGTTTAAAAGGATAAAAGTCTCTGGTATTTTTTCGCTAAATTTTGCCAAACGTAAATGTAATGAACAAAAGTATGAACTGTCTTACCAATCCTCTTCTTATTTTTTTCGTTTCTGTTTCAAAATTACTCGTGCGAAATTAAATCACCATAAAGTCTAAGTTAACGATAATATTTGTGTTTAGTTTACTACTCTTAAATTTTGAATTCATCACGTTACACGATATTTTTTTGTATTACAAGTATTCTTAATTAAACTATTTACAAATCAGCTTTTTCGTCAAAGTTTCCCCTGAAAAACTCTACATGATTAATAATTCAATATTGTTTTATTAAAACGCAGAAGCAAAATTTAAACAACACAGACTTAAACAAAAGTATGAAACAATAAGTGTTATAATTACAATAAAAATGAGAAGTTAAATTTTTTTTTGAACCAACCTAAGCAGATATTGTATTTTCAAAACTGATTGATTGGTTACAGATTCATAGCCTAAACCTGTAAAATGGCAGAATTAACTTGCGATTCGATAAATATGCCTACTGCCATTAATGACGAAATGGTGCGATACAATCTTACAGAAGAAAGTCAAGAGTGCGACAGAAGTAACAGCGAAGACAGTCAAACTCAGATTTACCCTGATGATCAGAAACCCAGAGCTCTAAACGACCAAGGTGTTTATGGATGTTGCAGTGATCATAAGATGCTGGTCGTTTTAAGTCCAAAAAGTGAAAAAGAAGACTCGATCTCCTTGAAAGAAGTGTCTGGTGTGAGTATGGATGCTTCGTCAAACGATAGAAACTGTACTACTTCATCTCATGACGAGGCTACTGATTTGTCAGTCAGCTTTTCATCGATACCTACTAACAACTTACTGATGAATGGCTTTCTCCAGAATTCAAATTACAATCATCCAAACAGCACAAACCAGTTTGAAATAGAAGGCATACTCAAGCAATACATGAATAATTTTCGCTGTTTAAGCGGAGTACCTAATAGTTTTCATCCATACTTTATGGCAAACTCAGAATCTGAAAAGAATAAAGAGCTAGACGTGGCTCAGCTCCATCCAAAACTTCAAGAAGCAACCAGTGGTTTTTGTCAAGAAAGTGCTTTCTCCTCCGGTCACAAAAAATTACCCGAATCGTTACTAGAAAATCCCAACTGTAAGATAGAAAATGCCGCTAACACTAATCACCACATGGTGAAAGAAAATCAAAGAAATGAAACAGTTTCACCTCAGCAAACAACACCACCTCTAGAAAATAATGAAGACAAAAATATTGGCGCTGACAATCTAACACATGAGGCAAAAAACATGAAAATCCCTCCTTACCATATTATGAATGAGTCGTACCTTCTTGGAAACCATTCCAAACAAAATACAAAATTAGTGAGTAATTTGCATATATCAAGAGCTTACCCCGCAGAGCAGGTAAAATCAGATTCAATGCCAACCAAACATTTTGGTGAGAGACATCCAATTGCAGACATGGTGTCGTGGCATAATGAAACGAAAACAGGTGCTGATGTAAAATCCCATTTTCAGTCTAGTTTGTTTCTACAAAATTCTCATGGTTTAAACAAGAAACTCTTTGATAAAAACGTTTCTTTATTTACTCTAGCTGCAAGTAAAAACATTACTAGCGCAGACAATGCGATTATGGATCCACCCACACCTTCACACATTTCATTCAACTCTCTGGATGCTTCAGCGGAAAAATCTCATCATCTGCCTAGCACAAGCAATATAGCATCATCATCATCCAACACAATAGAAATGCAGGAGACAATTGGATTGAAAGTCACTCCGGGAACGAAGTCCAGCTGTATAAATTTAGTTACTAGTGAAGAAAAACTTCAGAGTAAACGAAGTTCTCCGACTCATCAATATAAAGAAGCATTAAGCCAAGAAAGTAACCTAAGGGAAAACGTTGGCGAAAAGACGTCAGCTGAGCTCTCTTTGTGCAGCCACGTAACTGAGAGAGATCTTTTAATGCTAATGATGTTTAATCATCATCAACACCTGCTATCTTTATCCGGCTGCTACGGTCCAAATGCTTTGACTGGAGCACAGCCAAAAGACAATTCTTCTACTTCGTCAAATTCAGTAGATTCCTCTTCTTGGATGATTCCTCCAGCATTGTTGACATTGCAACAAAGGAGAAAGTTTGAAAGACCTCAAACACCTTCAGAACGATATCTTGACAGCTCAATGGGTGATGAAAAACATGTCGCTAATCATTTTCCAGAAGAGTTGACACAAAATCAGAAGATACAAAAGCAACAGCTTTCGGTTCAAAATGACAAAGAGTATTTGAACGACTGTAAAAGCAGATCCATAGAGCAATTGAAACAGTTTTCGCAAGAAGATTGCATGCACGATGAAGAGAAACCAAGTCAGTACGCGAAATCATCAAGCTACCAACATCTCAGTCCCGTAGAGCAAACATCACCGTCTATTGGTAAGCAAAACAAATTAAGCGTGCGAAATAAAATTTCCAAGCCAAAATCTGCATCTAAATACTTCAAACTTTTGATTGAAAATATTTTTGCATAATCACGGTTTTTATCGCCAGTGCGAATACAAAAAAAACATTAGCCTGGAATAGAAAAACTACTGCCATGGTTTGAAGACGTTTTTGTACCGGAATCACGTCCTTCAAAATGAAAATTGGGTCTAAAATCAGGGAAAAATATAGCCTACATGAAAATAACCTAATTTTTGTCCTTACACAGTGGCGTACGCACGGGGGGGGGGTTTCGGGGGTCAACCCCCCCCCCCCCCATTGACGATCGGAAAAAATTAAAAACCGCTCTTTTTGGACCGATTAGCGTTTTTTCATACAGAGATTTTGTTTTTCTGTGCTGTATCAAATTGCATTGATAATCTCGAGAAACTTTCATTGCGATGCAATAATACCGGTAGTCAAACTTTTCTGTTGTGCAGCGCTTGAACTAATGGCTGGCTCAAAATGCAAGCCTAGACAAGGTCAATGGGCACTAAAGCTGGAGTCGTGATGTGATGTCATAAAGACATTGTTCTCAACGGTTATGGCTGGACAAGACAACGTTTCAGCGCTAAAGGCATTGTTGGAAGAGAATGGTTGCAATGCATGCAGATATTCCGCTTGCGATGTCATGATTTGGAGCCAAATCGACTAGTTGGCGTAGCGGTTAAACACATATCTATCGGAGCGGGAGGTTTTTGGGTTCGATTTTTGGGCCGGTACCGGCCGTTAGCTCAGTTGTTAAGCGCTCAGGTTATCGGTGCGGAAGGTCTGGGGTTCGATTTCCGGGATGGTCAAATCGGCACAGTGTCGCCAACGGCTCGCCACCTCTGCGACGTTTCTGTGTTACCCAAGCGCTAAGAAATGGGCCCCAGTGACGTTCGCAGGGGTCGGGAGTCAGCACTCCCCTCCCCCCTTGACAATTGCAGAAAAAATGAAACCTTTCTTTTTTAAAACGAACCGACTTTTCTTCATGCGAAGCTTGCCGAAATTGCTATCATGTTTTCATCCCAAACAACACCATCCTCCACAAAACATTTTAGCGTAAACCATTCCCTTATAAGTACAATGATCATCCCTCCTTACGTCTGCGTGAAAAGTTGTACCATCCCCCCATAAGTGTTTTTACAACTCGAGCACTGATTACGTTGCAATGCCAGTACCCGGTAGTCCAACTTTTTTGTTGTGTTTTGCTTGAAGTGCATTTTTGTCATTGATGTTGCTGTGAAACAATTAAGAAGTAGAAGTTGCAGTAACTATGGCTGCACATAAAATTTTTTTTTTTAATCTAATCAAATCTTGATTACACTCGTTTCATTAAATTCGTTGTTGTACCGAAACGTGATAGCGAGTGGCAGGGCCCGACTCCGCGGCTTAGCGCCTGGGCAATGCAGCTCCAAAGAAACGTCGCAGCGGTTGCGAGCCGTTGGCTACACTGTGTCCGATTTGACCTGCCTGGGAATGGAGTCCCAAACCTTCAGCATCGATAGCGAAATCTTTTAACACTACGCTATAATCGCCCGGTTTTTTGAGAAATTTTATTAAAATATAAAAAAACTACATAGACACTGCTCTAAGTGCCAAAAGTAAGATAAAAATACAGCCAAAGACGACCATAGACCAACGAAAGATTTGAAGAGGCCTAGGGGCGGAACGAGGGGAGAGGCAACATTGTTTTTTCGTACCGTAAGCGGACTATCTGAGGAGCTAGAGTTCTTCGTTTCCCACAGACACCCCGATTATGTGTTTGAAAGCATTTGATATAGACGCTGTGGTTTGGCAGAAAAATGCTCAGATAATATCGACGCTGTTTTTGACTTTAATCGGATGATTAGGGATTCCTCTCGCGCATAATTTATTTTAGTGTAAAAACGCTTTGGTAGGGAGGGCAGTTTTTTCTTATGCTCCAATATCTTCACTTTTCAAACTTCAAGCGAGAAACTGCCCCCTTCATAATAAGTGTACCGTATATTGACTGTTTATAACAAGGTTTAGCCTATATGCGTTGCTTATAGTGATGTTGGTTCTTGAAAAAAGTTTTTTTGGAGAAAAGGAATTGCTTGTTTTACCCCCTGGGTGCACCCTGTTTGTGACGTTGCAACAGCTAGCCAGCCTATACTTTAGTCAATTAACTTTCTATGGCCCAAAAATGATTTCAGCTAAAGTTTTTTCAGAAAATTTTTAACAACTGCCGGACAGCTTAAGTTTCTGTGAAACCTTTTCTCTCCTTAAATGAAGCGCAAAGCATTACGCAAAAGTGTGAATGAAATATCTTTGTTGTTTCCTTAGTTATGGCATTATATAGCTTAATCATGGTTAACTGCAATTTAGGTGGGAACCATTACAATACGATGTACTTTAATACCTCTAAACTACTGCAATTGTAATGTAGTGTCTTTACGTTATCACCATGTGACGTCACTGAACCCCCCCATTGAAAAATTCTGCGTACGCCACTGTCCTTACAGCTTCATTTTAAGTCCCTACGGAAAATTTATTTTGAGCTCCTAATATTTAAACATAAAACTGATTAGCACCAGTTTAATCGAATGAATTAATAGTTGAAGAAACGAAGAAGAAGACTCGTCGAAACCGAACGACATTCACTACCAACCAATTACATCAACTTGAGCGAGCATTTGATAAATGTCATTATCCCGACGTATTCTCACGAGAAGAGCTGGCTGAAAAAATAAATCTGCCGGAAGTCCGAGTCCAGGTTGGTTGGTATAAAATATGAAATTATCGGTTTTTATATAATACAGTAAAACGATTTATACATTACACTGTAGGCTATATTGTTGTCATACTTGATCAGAATTTTGTGATACGATTGTCGAGAAAACGCTTCAATTTTATCATCATAATATTTTTGAATTTAAAGTTGAGGGTGATTCAGGAAGAAAACCAACGTAATCTCACATAAATTACAACACTTTTTGAGGTTTCAGGGTCCTGGCGCGCCAAAAATCTCAAACACTGACAAGATTTAAGCAATGATGCTGATTGCAGCAAAATTGTCTAGAGTTTCATGAACAAGGGATCTCTTCTCATGAAAAAATTCGCTTATTTTGTGAAAGCATTATTTTACAACTATAGACGACTGCACTTCTTTTTTTTACGCCATTTCCAATTTGAAAGCCAAATTTGAAAGTTTTTACAGACACTTGCTGTTTTATTCTTATGTTACCAGGAAATGTTAATTGAAAAAGCGAGTACATTCACCCTGTCCAAAAGCATGTCCAATTTTCGTGAACTTTAGGCCCGCGCTTCTTGGCTAGGCTATCTTTATTACTTCATAATCAATTTTTCATGTCACAATCACTTTTTTAATTATGACATTAAAAAATTGATTGTAATGCAGAAACTAAATCCAAGAACCGTGGTCTTAAGCCTTCGAAAATTGGACAAGTGAACAGGGTAATTGTAGTTGTTTTAAAAATTCGCAGTTTACTCCGTAAAAATAAAATAATTCTATTAAACATTAAATGAAGTAATTAATAAAAAGAAAGTAGAATTAATTTAATCTTGACAAATGCAATTAATTTAAGATTAGGATTAAAGAATACAGCACTATAATGAAGAGCTTCAATGGTCATATATGAAGTTTATACTGGTTACTTTGTCGTTGTATATGCTACGTAAAAAGTGTCCTATATTAAACCTAAACAAACGCAAATATCCTCCGTAAAAGTTATAATTTATTTAACATTGTCAAACACACTATGCATTTTCGTCCTTTTTTAATTGCTCAAATGCAAAACAAGCTTATTTGTTTTTTATGCTCACTTGTTCAACAAGAAAAATTCTTAAACAAAAGATGCTTATATCAGATGTTCAAAAGTTGCAATAAGTCAATTGCTTAGAAAAAGTCTTTTAAAGTTCAAAATAATTGGATTGCAAACCTATAAGCAAAGCAAGCCTTAATTGGAACTTGACAGTATCGGTTCGATCAAAATCAAAAACATAATGCATTGGCTTCGGAAAATTAGACCATTAGAGTAATGACAATAAGAGACTTCCATAGCTTCGAGGTTATCAGATTTTGGATTTTATCACTTAAGTTTTTTTCTGGCATATTTGGAGTCAAAAGTGTGATGCTGACAGAAAAAGACAGCTTGCATGTATCTTTATTGTATCGTTTACTGCATTACAGCAATGGCTGTTTGTCATTAAATATTAATATTTTGTCTTTGTCAAAAATCAGCTTCAAACGATATCAAGCAATTTTTGCAGTTTTAGAAAAACTCAAAGTGTTTAATTTTGATGAATTATAAAACATAGGAAAGAACAGTTTTAATCTACAACTTACTTTTCAGCGAAACTACAAATAAATTTCGAAACAAATAAGGGTTCGTTGCTTTTATGTGGCAGGTTATTGCAGTCTAAGCAACGCATAAACCTTCAGTTGGTATGCAGCTATTAAACACAAGGTATTCTCAAAAAATCAAACTCGTCACTCCTTAATTGTAGGTCTTGTTCTATGACCACGTACTCAACCAATTAAAAACACATTGCTCTGATTGAGGATGGGGTGAATGTGAGGCAAGATATAAGAATGATCGGCGAACACCTCAACCTTAATATCATAAATCAAGATGACAACTTTTAACCCGATGCAGACTAACTTATATCAAAGTCGTTACATTTGAACGCGCCTACATAGCCATGTTTCTTTTCAGGTTTGGTTTCAAAATCGAAGAGCGAAATATAGAAGGCAAGAAAAACTAGCCACTACCCCTGATAGCAAAATTCGTTTCAGCAGTCATTCTTCAACACTCAGTGAGTGTTAAAAAATTTGAGTTTTAAAAATCGAAATATTTACATATTTGTTAATGTTTTTAGAGGCAAGTTTATCACCGAAGCAGTCTGTGTCCGACGCCACAAGATGCAACAGAAATCTGCAATTTGGTCAAGAAGAAAATCCTGCTGGATCTTTCTCCAGTTCAATTCTGGGAACAGGAGAAAGAGGCTCGTTTGTTCAAGGAATTTCAACATCTTCTGTCAGTCAGTCTGGGATATTTGCTCCCTTGCTTTCAGAAATGCAAAACGATTCAGCTGACATCACAGTGACGTCATCGTTGCCCCAAACTCAAGTTTCAGCATTAAACTCAATGTTCTTACCCAGCACACTAGGTGCATCAAACATGCCAATTTTTAATAGTGATGCTGCGCTTCATGCTTATCAAAAACACTTTCGAGCTCTTCAAGAATCGTCTCATTCTTCATTCCCTCTTCATCTTTTTCGGGGCTCTGCTGTGCCATCTAGCAACCAACTATCTGCATATCTAGCTGCCACAAAAGCAATGAGTAAACAATAGATTGATTTTATATCTTAATTTGAAAAACGTAAAAAAATAGGGTTATGCAGGAATGAAATTTACGCTTCACATTTAAATGCCTAGAAAAATATGCCAAAATATGCCACACTCGATTTTGCAAGTAAGAAGTGTTATACAGCATTCGAAACGATAGAATTTTTGAACAATATGGAAGTTAAAGTACAAAATAATGATGTTTGAAGCATCTAAATAGGGCTATTTTTACGAGACGTTTCGATTTCTGCTGTACTTAGATCACTGTCAATCTTATTCCAATAGAAACGAATAAGATTTGAATTGATTCTGTTTTTTAATTTGAATTGTTATTGTTTTGGTCTATGTTGTTTTTGTCAAGCGCTTTTAATCTGACCTTCAGTCAGGAAAAAGAGCGATACAAATGCCCTATTATTATTATTCTATTTCAAGGGTGACGAATCTATTTGCTGTCGCGGGTCACTTTCTCACTTACCAATGAGCAAGCGGGCCGCATAACTTTTCAGTCATAAACAGAAGCGTAGCAAGAAATGTTAAAAGGAGGAGGTCATAATTTCTACATTTTTTTCAAGCGAGTTTTTTTCGGCAGAACTAATTTGGAGTTGATTGAGAAACAAAAAGAGCTCTAGGAGGGTACGGGGGCATGCTCCCCCGGAACATTTTTGAAAATTTTTGTGCTATAATGGCTTCTTTTAGCGCATTTTGAATAATTTTCAAGCAAATTTTGTTAAAATTTTTTGACCCTGATTCTGAGTGCTTCGCCAAATATGATGAATTTTGCGCGCACATTTTCGATTATGCGTGCTTAAGGTGTAAGTCTTACTGCTACAGCAGAGATTCGAAATTATGGAAAAATTGTATACATCAAAAACATTTTTGAAAATGGCTGGTGGGAGGATAAATACCCCTCATTCTACCCCCTTTGATCCGCCCCTGGCCATAAGCTACAGAAACCATCAAAAGAGTGTAACATGTTTCAGTCACTTGGCACCATTAGGTTTGTTATTTTTTTACTAAAAGGCAGAGTCAAAAAGGGTAGAGGGGCATGGCCCAATGGCTCCCCTCTAAATACGCTCCTAGTTACACACATATCGGTCCAATCTTTTTGAAATACTCTTTTTCATCTACAATATTTCGTTTCTTCGCTGAAGACATCAAAATAAACGGCTGATTAAATATTGATTAAAAAACAGAATAACAAATACCTTAAAAAGCAGTAAAATTTGCATATATGGTGCTACAACCTCACCAATTCATTTGTGCGAACTCACATAATCCCTAATACTGCAAGGTAAGCTAAGGTCTCACTCGAACAGTTACTCGTAGGACTCGAGTTATGTTGTTATTATCTCACAACTATGGATGGACAGGTGAATCCTGAAACAGATGAAAGGCTTGCATTGTGCATTTGTATAATTACTGTGTGATACGCGCGTGGTTACATCAGGGGCTCAGTTTTTGATATCTCATCACAAAGATTAGACGGGGAAAAAGAAAGTTCAAAAGTAGGCTACTGGTCTTGCCAAAATGCTCGCGGGCCGCATGTTCGTCACCTCTGTTCCATTTGAATAAGATTGCGATGGATTTAAGTAGAAATTAAAACATCTCCAAAAATATTCAAATGTTTTGTAGTTAAATTTACAACATCGTTCGACTAGTTTAAATTTCAGTTTAACCATTAGCGTAGGCCTACCAGTGTTTTTGGAAGAAAAAGAGGCCTTTTTTTTCCAAAATAGTATGAAGTCTTCAATCGATATTTTTTCCCGAAGAATTATGGTTATTCTGGATTTGTGCTGTCACTGTATACTAGGCAGTGAGCAGGCACTAAATATACTCTACCGGATCCTTACCTATAGTCCACTTGGATTTGAACCCAGCTTGGCAAATTACGATTTCTTTATGTTTATCCTCCTGTACGAAAAAACGAAGGAGGCGCTATGCGCAGGACGAATCCAAACTCGCTTAGGAGTTGCCTTCGTTTCCGAGTTTTACGCTTAAATTTTGCTTCTGACTTCTTTCATTTGCTGCTCGTTAGATTCCACCAAGCAGAGATAATTGTCGTGAAGCATCTTATCCAACAACGAGACTTGGGTGAGAGTTGAACCATCAACCTTGCGATCATGGTCGTCGTAAAAACAACGCTCCGAACCACTCGGTCACGCTGACGACCAGACCTATGTGAATATTTAATATCTAATGCATAATAATGGTGCAAACACACTGCGTACTCTATCATCTTAAATACCCTTGTCCCTTATGACACTGTGACTGTTAAACAGACTGTACGTAGAACAATTTTTTTATTTTGAATAACGATTGATGATCGTAGCGATGCTGCTGTAGCTAGCCTAACTACAGTAATAAGCTATTGTGTTATATCTGACTATTGCAAAAATGCCATAGACCTATTTGCTCGAAAAGTAGTTGCATAACTACTACGGTATGTTATTCGCTTGAGCGTTCCTTTTGTACTGCTTTGGCTATTATTCAACGTAATTTTTTTTTACTCGGAGTAGTAATTGTTTGCTGGTAAATTTGTCGGAGCCGCAGTAGCTGGAGCTAGAGCTGCATTTTTGAATCATTCAGTTTTCTTCTGTATTCCTACCAATTACTTGTGCTACAAAATCAGCATAGCTGTTCCTAATTTTATTTAAATCATTTTGCGATATATGAAAAATATTTATATGTTGTGATATAATAAAGTAATAAGTGTTGTAGATGGAATTGTACCGTCAGGCAGTGGCGCAACGAGAAGTTTTAAAAGAAGGGGGGCGGCTCAAACTATACAAAAGCCATCAAAAGAGTCTGGCTCATTTCAGTCGCTTAGCAGCATTTGTTCTTTTTTACTGAAAAGTAAGTCAAAATGGGGCGGGGGGGAGGCATGGCACAATGCTACCCCTACATACGCTTCTGTCGTAAGGGATGATAACTAATGGTCTGCGAACATTAGAAATGAGTACACGTCCAAAACAAGACTTGGACCAGGTTTAAATAACAAAACAAACAACTTGAAACAAGTAAATTGGGAAGTATACGCCTTAGCCCTAGACGCAGTGATGGGATTCCATCGGTTCCACAGAACCGTCTCACGAAATTTTATTACTTCAGCGAACCGGCCAGCATATAGCTGCATACACTTGTACTGTTAGTTAAAGTAGAACCGTCTGAAAACTTAACTTTTGCAATATAACCGGCAGACAAAAAAATTTGAATCCCACCACTGCCGAGACCTATAGTAAGTAAAACGTAATATGGCCATCGTAATGAAAAGGCTTTAAAAGTTATAAAATGACACTAACAGTGCAGAGATCAACCAACACACAAATTTCACCCAAAGCACGCTGAGTTGACTTTGTGACGTAAGCTATGTCGAAGCGCGGACTATATAGAATAAAACAGAACGGTTTATTTTTGTCATTCATAGTCATGGTGACACAAAATGTTGTTTGATAAAGAAAGTAACAATGACACGGAAGGTTTCGAATTGACCATTAAGGTTTTCGAGTCAAGCAATCACCCAAAAATTATTAACCAAGACTAGCAAATAATTCTTGAAGTTGATCTAGAAGGTAAAATTTAGCCGGTGATAAGTTCAACCGTGGTATTTGTGGGTTGGTAGGGTAAAAGCATTACGTGGATTTTATACAATGGTCGGTGTTTAATCAAACCACAGTTAGTCTCCAGTGCATCAAATTGTTACTCCTGTTAGGCTCATTTTTCGATCAGAAGAGATATTTTGAACGAATCTTGAATTGGCGAAATAAGCGTATAGCCAGGATAGTAGCTAGCTTCGCATAGCATAGCTAGGCCCATAGACTATGATGCGAAATAAACTGCTGCTAACTAATACTTAGTTGAGATACTGAATTTTACATTTTTGTAATTTGGTGGAAACACTTTGCGCTTTGCCGATTGGCAATCACAGTGCCGGCTCGTGAAGTAAAAACTTGGGGTTGCTGCAAGAATCATATTCAACGTATAATAGCAACATTTGCAGCAGCAACCGTCTTCACGGGCGGTGCGTTGTATGTTCTGGTCATGGGCGTTCGCAGAAAAAAATGCAGGGGGGGGCAAAAACATTCTCGAGATAGCCATCTTAGTGAAAGCTATAGTCAGGTAAGTGTCAGTGATAGGGTGACCAACTGACCATACGTCCGGCATCGGCCGATGCCGTACGTGCAGAACTCTTCTTTCATGTTATTGTGCATTATGCGGACATAAATCAATTTATGTGCCACTAGGCTTGACAGTCTGTTAAAACAATTTTCTTTTTGCATTGTTTTCTTAGGTCTTGTTATATGTGGTTGGTTTGATGCTTACATTTCAAAACAATGAACTCTTCAATATACTTGCGCTATTACGCCAAAGTGTGTAACGAATGGCGGGGCCCGTCTCCGCTGCTTAACCTTCGAGGAAACGTCGCAACGGTGGTGAGCCGTTAGCGATACTGTGTCCGATTTGATCAATCCGGGAATCGAACCCCAGACTTCTCGCACCGATAGCAACGTTCTGATCCAAAATGTCAAAATAAAAAGTAGTTTGAGCTCTGAAAATCAAACTTATAGCTACGGCCTATAAATCAGTGCTGCTCAATTTTTTTATTACAATGTACCGGCAGCGCAGTTTCTGCCATCAAGGCGTATAAGTAGCACATCAGCAACAAGTCCAAATTTGTTTTACAGGATACGAGATACAAGATACAATACTCGGTATATAGGCAAAAACCAGAATTTTTCTACACCAGATGCAAAAAGTAAAATTGGACATGCTGCTGTTGACGCGTGAATTTGCTAGTATTCGTACGTCCACATGACGGATTGGTAATCGGCTGATTGGTGTAGCAGTAACGATATTGCTTTCAAAGTCAGAGATCTGGGGTTCGATATCCGACCTGTCAAATCGAATACAGTGCTGTTCACGGCCACCGCCAATGGCTCGCCACGTTTCTTTGGAGTTCGAAGCTAAGTTGCTCACGCGCTAAGTTACGGAGATGGTCTTCGCCACTCGTTGCACGCAGCTTCTGGGTAATACCACGAATATAACCGAGATTTGAGATTGAAGATCAATAAAAAAGACGCACAAAAACTTTTAACCGAATTCTTCATCTTATGCGAAGTGTGCGCTTGCTTATCTTCCACCAGTCTATCCGATTGTGGTTTGACTGAAGAGTAGCATTTGACACAAAGACACTTTTCTAGTCCTTGCGTCATGACAAAAAATAAATCGCCATGTCTGTTGACCTGAATAGAATGCGATAGTATGTACTATTGCATACGGCCTTGAAAGACAAGAAAGTAACCTAAACGAATGGAATCAAGCAGAGAACAAAAAATGAATTAAGTATCAATCAATAACTCGTACTGTTCAACGTAAAATGATGCTCGGGACCTGTACCAATATTTTCTAACGTGCTTAGCACTGGCCTTGGTAACAGCATGCCTAAACGTAAAACCAGTTTCAATGATGTGTGAAGGATGGAGTTTCCACTCATTGAACGGCCGGACTAATCTAGACAGCAGCATTTAGACAACTAAAGCAGGGTTTCTCAACCTGGGGGTCGCAAAGGTCTTTCCAGGGGGGTCGTAAATTTATTTATAAAATATTTTCTAAATCGCAAAGATTTCTGAAATTTTCAAAATGACCGCGACAGTCTGAATGTCTTTTGCTCAAAATTGTAAAACAGACATTGAAAAGTGATAGGCCTACATGGAAATATCGCCATGTTTGAAAATTTGTCCAGTGCTATTAAAAATGAAAAACTCAATGAACGTTTGAAGACATCGATTACAGAGCACCTTCAAATTAATCTTTCAAACGATATTTTCCTAAGCCTGAAGAACAAGAAGCTGCATTCGTACGAAATCAATTCTCAATTGCGTTGGTTGAATTACAAGAACAATTTTGTGATCTTCAAATAATTTGTCTAATGCTCTCCAGAAAATAGCAATCTCTCAGTTTTGGTGTGCTATGCACAAATCCTACCACAAATATCCGAACTGACTTTTCCAATATTACTTCCATTTGCCACAACACACCTCGGCGAGAGCGGTTTTTCAACTCTATTGAAACGAAAGCACGAAATCAAAGGAAAGTTCATGATGATATAAGATTGGCTTTATCGAACACTAAACCACAAATCTCTAAATCGGCTGTGCGGTTGCAAAGTCAGCCGTTGCACTAAATCAAATCAAATCTTCATTATACTCGCCGTATTATGCCAAAGCATGTAACGAGTTGCGGGGCCCATCTCCGCGGCTTAGCGCCTGGGCATCACAGCTCCTAAGAAACGTCGCAACGGTGGCGAGTCGTTGGCGATACTGTGCCGATTTGACCGGCCCGGGAATCGAACCCAGATCTACCGCACCGATAGCGTGCGCTTAGCAACTGAGCTAGCGGCCGGTTAGCCGTTGCACTGACAGATGTAAAATTGAGCAGTGGTTCAAAGTTATATAATATCTTTGAAGTGTTTTTTGTGGTACCGTAATTTTAATCGTTTAAAAAGCAAAGTAGGAAGGAGGGTCGCTGGCTGTATGAATTTCTAAAAAGGGGTCGTGAATCATGAAAGGTTGAGAAACACTGAACTAGACAAACTCTTTTATGCTTTAATTCAGAGGTGGGCAACCTGCGGCCCGCCAAAGCATGTGCTAATAGCCAATTGGTTCCGAAACATGTTTTTTTTTTTTGCGATCAAGTTCAAACCCAATCAACACACGAACCGCTTTGAATGCTTTTTCCCAGGCTGAAGATCTTGTTTTTCTAGTCATCTTTTATTTCAGAGACCTCTTTCACGCGACAGACCCTTTTCTAGTATTACTCCTGCCAAGAAGTGTTTTTTTTTTCTAAAAACTGCGGCCCGCTGGAAGCCTATATTTATAATTTGTGGCCCAGTATCACCAGAAAGTTGCCCACCCCTGCTTTAATTAAACAGATTATTGCAAAATGTTTTGGTATTTTATTCGTTTTGTAGTAAACTCATCTGTATTTTTCAACTTTTTGTGTAGTTTCTTAACTTGCATTTTTTCATGCGTATTTTTTCAACTTTTTTGGTTTTTCAGGGGGGGCAAGTGTCCCCTCTTGCCCCCCCTGCGGACGCCCATGGTTCTGGTCACTTTTTAGGTAATAACAGCAATTGGCAATTGAAGAATACTCAACAAGAATGGGTTAACAATTTCATTCATAAATTACAGCACATCATAAAAATATTAACGAAAGCGATAAAGCTGTCTGAAAACATGTTTATGAATCTGCAAAAGTTAACCGGATTTCTAGCAGTCACGCGCACGGCTCGAACTTACGTGAAAATTCTATTTGAATATTACGTTTTTAATTAGCTGTTTAACAAACTCGGCCAAGTAGAATATTGTGAAACGTTTCACAAAATGGCAAACAACGAAGTGGGTAAAACAATAAACCTGGCTAACGTGAAATCAACGTTTTTACACCAGGCCACCAACGATGACGATTACACGTTGCAAAGCTAGAGCAAAATATTTTGCTTCACTAGTAAAGATCAGCACATGAAACTAATTGAATCAGCATCAAAATTTAGTCTAAGCATTATATAACCTCAATCAACATCCAAACCCATCATGTAACTTTTACATCGTGTTCAGCATCATAAACATTAGTGTTAGAGTGATTGGCTCGTAATCAATGCAACCCCACTTTCATTTACCTATAGGCTTATACAACCGTCCCCAAGCGATAATGTTTAACGAGAAGATCAGTAGGCTGTATTAGTTACTCCCCAACTCTGGTTTACAGTTTTATATTTTTATCACTTCATTATCTAAATGGCTCCGTATCATCTGGGTAGTAAACTAAAAATCAATAAGACAAAAATGCCAAAAAATGTTATACAACGGTAGGCCCCTACTGTATATATATTTTTTTATTTAATTGCATTATCAATTCATTTAGTTAGGTATTAAACACCAATTTTGAAGTTGTTGGTTCTACTCAACTTAGAATCAAGTCAGAGCTACAACTTCAGATGCAGACTCATCACCCACTAGGCCATCGTAGATGATGATTGCATTTGTTATAAAAAATATTTCATAACTGGCAAGAAGCTATAGCTTGATGCAAAATCAGTCAAAAAATATTATTGCTCACACTTTATTTAAATCGATTTCAGCTGTTAAGCTATCATCAGTAAATTCTTATTCCAATAGAATTTATTTATTCAAATAGTGCTTGTGATTCTCTACATCATTTATGCAAAAAATAGAATCTTATTCAAATAGTGCTTGTGATTCTCTATATCATTTACGCAAAAAATATTTCAAAAATATTATACATACTGTAGCTTGATAAATGTTGACTAGAGCACCGCTTTAGTTTAGGCTGTCTACTGACACAGTACTACAGTGCACTAACACTCCTACTTAGGCATTTTGTAGCTATTTCTAAGATGCTCAATCTTTATTCCAAAATTTAAAAAAAACATGTTTAGCGCATTTGCCATCAGTCTATCACATGGAAAAGTTGTCACACAAATAGGTCCGTAAATTGCTCAAGTTTTAAAGATTAACTTTTAAAGTATAGGCCTAATCACAAAATTATTGCAATAATCACACCAAACATTAATGGGTATCAGTGGTATTTCTTTTAAATAAAATTCCCACTAGGTCTATGTGTACAAATCGGTAGATATCGAATAAGCCTAGCTTCAATTATACCAACAGGTCTACTGGTCAGTGGTATACGCTTAGTATTATTCCCAAATCAGTCACGGTAGCTAGGCCTACATACCATATTCAGCACCGATACCGGTAAGCCCACAATAGAAGTCCGCAATTGAACTTTTTAGTATGGACCACGTGAGACAAGTATGTTCTGTAGGAACTAAGCAGTTAAGCGATTTTTAACTTTATTCTAAATTACAGCTTCTACCTACCATAGACACCATAAATAGACTTCTACTGTTTCAATTAGGCCTAGATCTGTAAATTTAGCTATTTTAACAACCAGCAGTTAACAGGTCATAAAACACATAAGTTATTTTTCAAATTTTACGTTTTCTTTCAGAGCTACCGATACTGGTACTTGAGAAACTAGCTGACTAGCCTACACGGCAATGTTTTACCTGGTCTCAAGCAGACAGATAATTAATCTTACTGCCTGATAATACTGAACATAGGCTACACCTGCAGCAACTGCCTAACTTCTTAACCTTAATAGCTAAACCAGCACCGCTAACAAAACCCAACCTGTAATTTGTTGAACGTTTTCACCCACGCAATCTCAAGCTGTTTAATAGCGGTATTTGTCATTCAGCTAACAAACGCATTGTACCATTGTAACAACTGAATTGTCGCTGCGAAGTCGGAAAATGCTTCTGCAGCTCCAGCGTTGCAAATTGCAGAAAGATGTAAATTTTCATCAGAGCTTCCTTCTACGTTTTGAAAATTCGTGTCGTCAGTGAGAAAGCCACTAAGCATGACATTTAATAGTTTTTAAACATAATTTGGTTTAATATTGATCTTGTTACTGCCAGTGGCGTAACTAGGGTAGCCTACCCTGCGCCCTGTGGCAAAAAGGAATTCTGCGTCCCTGCTTTCACTCCGAATTTTGCACAAATTATAATAATGACAGTACGTGAAATTTGGTGTTTCATTCGAGCTGCTAATGAATCGCGGTTTGGAAAAGAACAACGAAGGAGAAAGATTAACAAAGCAAGAAACGAAGAAGAGTGGAGAGATCATTGACGCATTCAGGATTTGGCAGAGGGAGGCCACAAGCGAGGGTTTGGGGCAAAGCCCCCAGCCGCCAGAGGCTATGGGGGTCTGGGGGCAGAGCATCCAGTCTTCAACGGATTTTTAGAGTTTGTACAAGAAAAACACTTATTTTAGCGAATGTTTTTTGTCGAAAAACGACACACCGGTGTCTGAAATTTTTACAACACGTATCGGTATCCACACCAACAGAACAACGCCAGAGCCAAAAGTGGGGCCATGTCACCGTGGCCCCCCCAGCGTGCGCCTATATGGTCCATCCATGGTTTTAAATTAAAAACATTGAAAAGTAGCCATGGGCGCCCCTCCGGGCCTGCGCCCGGGGGCGGCTGCTCCCCTTCGCCCCCCCCCCTTCCCCCTTGTTACGCCTCTGATTACTGCACTAAAGTGACAAAAAAATTGTTAATCGAAAGAAAACTAATAATCAAGCGTTAATTTGCTTTGAAATGGCAACATAAAAGCGCGGGAATTGGCACCAGAGGTGTCCGGAGTCTCTTTTTTGAGACTCCGACTCCAATCCTGCTCCAAAATTATAGAATCCTACTCCAATCCTGCTCCTGTTTACGCTAAAAATCAAAACTCCAACTCCTGTTTTCACTCGTGTCACTCGGAGTATTTCACAAACTTTATAATCACAAGATTCACAATATATAGGCCTATTATTCAAACTTCAGGCCAATGTTAAATTTTATGCTCTCCAAAATAGAGATTTATGACCAGTTAAGCTAGCTCCAATATTTTTAAATGCAAATTTCCTGTGACGAATTAAATGAATCAAAGGCCGTGATAAGTAAAAATGCAGTATCGCAGTAAAACACAATTCACCTTAGTTGCAGCACCTTGTTATGCAGCATTGAAGCTTTAAAAAAATGCAAAGCAGACAAATTCAAAATACTGCAACACCACAGTAAGCAATTTTACGCAATGAAAAATAAAAGGCAATTAAGCATTTGAACGTAAAAAATCAATTTTATGTCAAGCAACAGTAGATTAGATTAAAAAGAAAAGAATAACACTAAAAAGATATGACACACCTTAGCTGTATAGAGGTTTTATGAGTAAATGAAGAAAATCTAAATGCAGGTTATGCACCAACTCTCTCAGCAATTCCAGTAAGTTGTACAAAAAATGAATGTCATCCACAAAAACTATTTGATATCAAAAGCTGCATGAGCAATGAAGCTGTTGATGAAAATGTACCAATAAATTGCATGCACTATAAGACACAGAAAAAGCCGCCTTAAAATGAAAAGCTCTAAAGTCTAAAAACAAATTGATACATTTTGTTTGATGAAGTCTCTTCAGCTCAGCTTAAACTTCTTGTACAAGGAGTAAAATCCAACATGCGGAGAACGAAATACACTTGAGCTTTATCATCATCGTAGTCCTGTCCTGTCCAGTCTACGATAGAATTTTCTTTAAGCTAGTCTGAACCTAAACTAATTCTATTGCGGACCAGGATGATAATGAAACTTAAGTATATTTGAATCTCTGCATGTTGGATTTTACTTCATGGACTAGGAGTTTAAGCTGAACTGAATTCATTACATCGTCGAAACGCAGTTGCGTCCTCACATTTTTTATTAAATTTAATTTGTTAGGCCTGCCCATCTTCATGAAGTTTCAGTTGCATTGAAAAAAAGACTGAAATGAGCCATAGATCCTGGACCTAGTCTAAAAAATTTCATGAATTTTTTTGCAAAACTGCATAAATTTGGTACGCACTCTCACATTGTTGGATATTCCGATACACTACAGTACTATAACTGCACAGCGTAAAAAATGCTGCACAGTGAAAGTTAAAAAATTGCTCTTGAAAATTTTAACCAGCAAGAAGTTTTACACAAAACTGTGGTCTTTTGCTGTTTCCTTCCACTGTTTTCAGTCTCCTTTTTCGGTAAACTTTCGAGTTTTGGGTAAATAAACTTGACTACCTTTACTGCTTGACTAGACCACCAAGTGGGAATACGCTCTGTTCAGTCTGCTGAAAAAATGTTCTTATTTTACCGAAAGTTTGAACTCGCGTCGGCGCGATTCCACCATGATCCCACAGTCTTTCACAGGTATTTAGAGAAGTGCGCGAACCGATGCCTAATAGCGAGCATATAACTTCCGTCAATGATCAATTCACATTACAATAGTGGTTAAAGAAATGGTCACTCCTGCTCAGAGCCGTAGCAGCCGCCCCCCAAACCCCCAATTCGGGGGGGCCCACACTGCCAAAAGGGGCCCCAAATTGTCTTGAAGGACCCGAAGTTGCATCAATTCAAAAACAAAGTTTTGCTTGGCGAATCGCGTTGAATGGGATTTTTTGCGCTCAGATTCTATATATTTCAGTTTTAAAATTTTTCGCTATCGTTTCCTTTCAAATAGCGTCATAAACTGCATAATGATGTCATAAACAATACACTGTGTGTAAGAGTGCGCGTAGGACTTGAAAAAGGAGGCCGGTGCAGAGTTGGATGCAATCATTTTTCAAAGCTTAAATTCAAATTCATTCCTCTTGAAAAAATTAAATTCAAATTCATTAACACCTTGTGAGCAGATTTAAAATTTTATCTATTTATTTTTTATTTATTCGCAATTTTATTCTCCTATCATGAAAAAGCGACGGGGCGCTATACGAGCTCGCTTAGGAGTTGCCGACCATCGGTCTACCACACCTAGATGGGGTAATCCCGTTTAGTGCCTTTCCCAACAGCACAACAAGCGAACTTGCCGCTTGTTTCGCGCTATCCATTACGCTGAACGTCAACCAAAAAAGCTGTGAATACCAATTTTCAAGTCACTGGTTTGACCGGACCCGGAATTGAATCCCGGAGTCCACCAATCTAGAAGCAGATGCTCTATCCACTCGGCCATCCGATCGGGAAATTAAATTCAATCCTACCCTATTTCTGTGTCAGCAACCATAATCTGACATCAAATACAAAAGTCCATTGAAAAAGGATTTGCTAGTTTGAAAACGTGTGCTTTTGAAATAGCGCAGGAATTGGACATTGGTCCGGTCTTCCTCAATCAAAAAGTAAAAAAAAAAGAGAATGAAAATAGAAAAAGAGAATGTTTAGTTACGATGCAAATCTATATCGTACAGCTTCTGAGGAAGAGATTCAAAGCAAACTTTTTAAAACAACTGGTGGACCAGGCTATTATGTCGATACTAGAAAGTTTTAAGCTGACACGTGATGTCGCTTCTGTCTTTGCATTGCTGTTTACACCCAGCAGCTTCGTGCATGAACAGCCATTGTCAGCAATATGATCTGGCAATACCGCACGCAGGTTCAGATTCTTTGCGACGGGTTCGATTCACGGCTGGAGTCTATTGCATTTGATATTTATATCAGATGGTTGCTGATTAGAACGACACAAGCTCGTTTGGCAGTCTCCCTTCAACACCGTTGAACTTTTAATTCAATAGTAATACCTGTAAGTGCTCGCTTGCCTTGCTTCTCGAGTTTACAAAATGCGTTGTTACTGTTACCAGTGCTGAACAAAGCTTCAGAAAACTGAAATTTATTAAAACGTTTATTACATCTAATATGGCAAACAGCAGACTATCTTTTTTCTTTCCATTTGTTGGCATTTTTATCCACCTATCACAGAAAGCAATGGGGCGCTACACGAGCTCCCTTAGGAGTTGCCGGCCATCTGTCTACCTACCGCACTTAGATGGGGAATCTCGTTAAGTGTTTTTCCCAACGGCACAAGCAAACTTGACGGCTTCCTTAGCACTATCCCTTTAATGCTGAATGTCTAGTTGGAAAGCCGTGAATACCAATTTTTAAGTCATTGGTTTGACTTGACTAGTGATCAAACCCTCAGTCTATTCACTCCTTCAGGCTCAGCAGCACACGCTCTATCCACTCGGCCATCCGATTGGTTCTTCGCTGGCCATGTTGTCAATCGAAAGTTAATGCGCCCGATCTCCAGATTATTATGCTGTCAAAAGAACATCTGTGTACGAAAAAGTGCGCTCTAGCTAGACCGGAGGTTTTCAACCTATTGGCCATGGCCCAACAGTGGGCCACAGAGCTTGACTAGAGAGCGACATCAGCATTCCCTAATCATGCCATCACGTTGACTTTGTACCTTTTAGCAAAAGTTATTGGGCCACCATCATATTTTATCATTTTAGTGGGCCATGAGCAGAAAAAGGTAGAAAAACCCTGAGCTAAACGATTTTAATGGAAAATGAATTGGGTGTAACAAACTTGTCTTAAAATTACACCTTTTATTTTTACACAGTGATAACGCGTTATATGTTTTAATTTTACCACAGTATTCGCATTGTGGTGAGAAACTGAGTTGTTACCCCTGGAAAAACCTAAAACAATTCATATCGAAAGCTAAGTATTGGGGACTTGAAAAGGTTTTTGGGGGGGCCCAAAGTTGAACTGCTACGGCACTGCTCCTGCTCCAACTCCTACTCCAGTTTTGACGTTAAACTTAACTCCGAGTCCAATCCGGCTTCGGAAAAATTTGCTTGACTCCGGCTCCGGCTCCTGCTCCGACTCCGGCTCCTGTACACCTCTGATTGGCGCTGAGTAAATAAATGTTTCCATGAAACCCGCAGAAGTGTTGCCATTTTTAAGCAATTTCATCAAAAATTACAAAAGATAAAAATATTATTCGTTGTTTAAAAAAGGGGTAGGGGGCGTTCCCCCATCATTTTTTGTTTTCAAGAAAACTTCAATAGCACATAAACATTGAATGATAATGTTGAAAAAAATAATTAAAATTCACAAATTTTTGTTCGGATGTTTTTGGGGGTGCTGTAGCTCCGCAGCTCCTTTAGACGAGCCCCTCCTGGGCAATCAAAGTTTAAAGTCCGTGAATGAAAAAATATTCTATTATTGCTGAAAAGCGAGATTACACAAACTATTGGATGTTAGATGAGAAAAGTGTAGAACTGCGATGAGTTACCGCAAAGAAAGTGTGGCAGAGTGAAAGGCAAGAGTGGAAATGCGTAAAGCACTTATGATCACTTCTACCCATTTAATTACTTTCGCTACGTGATGAGCAGCATGAGCATCCCAAAATCAAACTGTAAACTTGAGTGGAGTCATATTATAGACTTTTTACTGGTGAAGTGGAGTTGAAGGGTAACAATTATCCTGCTTACGTGTTCACTTTTAGTGGGCCGCAGGCCACGGACTTTCTGCATCATAACTAAATTTTTGATTTCGTAATCACTTTTTTAATTATGACGTTAAAAAAATTAATTTTGATGCGAAAAGAGTCTGAATCAGAATCAGTTATATTTTCGACGCAAAAACACAATGCTGACAGAACAACAATTGACCTGCGACAAAGGAGGGACTGCGAAGGGACAGAATGGCCTTCGAGTCGAGCAGTCACCTTTAAAGCAGAATAAATAAAAAATTTGTTATTTATATTGTGACAGAAAGCGTAAAAAATGAAAATAAAAACTGCCGAAGAAAAAAAGCAAAGTCAAAAAAATGGAAAAAAAACAAAGAAAAGCACAACTTAGATAAAAGCAAGTTTTAGTTTAGATATTATTCATTTAATGATTGTAGTAATGCTGCAGTGTCTTGATGAAATTTAGTAATCGTTTAATAATAGAAATTTGTATTTTGTTTTGATTTGGTTCAGAGACATAAAATTTCTAATTTTTGGATCAATGCTGTTCCATAATTTAGCACTCTGATAATGAATTGAGTTTTGTAGGCAATTTTTTGTGTAAAACGGCATGAAGTAATTGTTTTGGTTCCCAGTACTAAAGCCCGTGGGCTTTCGGCCCACTAAAATTGGACATGTGGACAGAGTAAATGGAGTAAACTAACTACACTGCGATAATAACGGGTTGGTACTCAGCTTGGGTGCTGCCATTATAAAGCACCAGTTTTCGCAAAACTGCGCAGTAGAGATGGCTCGGGCTGACTTTTTTGAGGCCCGGACCGCCCACGGTTCGAAACCTCTCGCCCAGTAACCGTAACCGACCCAGCAACTCATACCAAAAATAAAGCCCAGCCCGCCCAAAGCCCATTCTTTTTATGAACCTTTAATCACATTAATCAAATTTAAAGGGATTAAGGGATTTCAAAAAGTGTTAACGGCTCGTTAGTGGCCCACTAATAAACAGAGTTGGAACCGGGCCGTCAGCGGACCAGTAAGATAAACGGTTAACGGCTCGTTGGCGCGTCTCTTAGCGGCCCATGCCATCTCTACTGCACTGTTCAAAACCAAAGTCCGTATACGGATTTTGGTCAAAAAATTTCTTTGTACTGTTCGAAAGAATCATCTACTTGCTTGTTTCGTGGTGACGCGACGCTACTAGCACTGTACCACAGTGTACTCATTATTGCTAGCAGTGGAACCACCCTTTGTGCTCAGTGTCCGAAACGAAAGTCAGAGTTGAGAGTTCATCTGTTCAAATCGTGTGGCCCATTCCTACACTGAGAAATGAAAAAAAATAATGGCGAGCAATATCATTGTATTTATTAGACTATAGCGTAGATATAAACTGCTTGTCACTTTTTTTTCATTTCTTCTATGCAGTTAAGCAATCTGCAATGTCTCCTTAAAAGTTTTTAAAACAGCAAATTTTGGAAGCAGCAACAATACAGATGAACTTCTTCAAAAAGCAATTATTACATCACAGGTTTCACAGCATTTTTGTGGACATATGTAACAATGCTTTTTTGTTAAAAGGGCCCACTGTAAGAACTATAAGTACACTGTGCTACTAGTTGACTGGAGTGTAAAGGTATGTTTACACTAAGTGCGATTTTAGTCCGATCTGTCGTATGAAGTTTCATCAGATTTTTGACGTAAGCAGTTGACGAAAATATCTTTCACACAATTCAAACCCAAACAGTTTTGCTTCCTACCGGTTGTTTTGCGAAGCCCCTAACGATTGTATTCTAGAATGCCGCAGATAGTGACGAAGCTTTACGTCATAGCCTAACCTCTAACAGTTTCGTAGCCTATGTCACTGTAAGTACGAAAAATTTCATCGTATTCTGTGTAAACACACCTTTATACTGTAATTGCTATACAATGTCACCATAACGCAAAGATGTTCACGCAGGTAGGTAGCAGTGAAAAACCATAAGTGGTCACCTAGTGTACTGCACCTTAAACAGCATGGTAACACGGCGTTGTAAATGGGAGTACACTTGAACAGAGTTAAACTAGATAGGTATATAATTGTATAATAAAATAAACACTTGAATCAAAAAACAAAAGAAAACATATACATATTATACAAATATACAGGGTTGTGATTATTATGGAGCGTTGCTAAGATTGATATGGAGCAATATTAAGTTTACTGATGAGGGCTAATAACCTGAAACAGCGCTGTCTCGCTCTACAGTAACCATGGGTGGAGTTGCTCTTGCAACTGTTGGTGATGGGGGATGGTTTGTCCTCTGACCCAACAAGTGGAAGTCGCTCTGACTTCCCATTCAGCAGGCCAGGTAGGACGACGTTGTGTCTAACTATTATGGAGCAGTTACACTGTATTGCAACATGCATACAAGCTGAAAATTTTTGATAAAATCAACGTTCAGAGAATGAATTACATAAACCATGGCGAATCTTAGCAAGAAGTTTACTGGTTTAAGATGTAAGTTTTAAAGTACTTTTTGAAATCGTAAAAAGAGCAATGGCGTTTTTCCATCGGAATAGATTTCCAAGAATTTAAACACATATGATGAAGTGATTTCTTACCAATTTCCAAACCAATAAAGGATTGATAAAATTTGTTGCGACTTTTTTATCTTGTATTGTAATTGTGTACTTTGTCAAGCTTGATAAAATAACTGTCAAAGAAAGATGGCAACATTTGATTATTAAGAATGTAGTACAGAAAACAGCATGCAGCATTAGTATAACCTAGTCCTAGATAGACTGTTAAAAATACAAATTGTGTGTTGTTTGTTTATTAACGTGTACGTTGAATTATTTTGTCTAGTAGGGTTTTATTAGTGTAAGAAAATGCTTTAAATAATAGTTTATAGTTGCTTCAAAAATGGGTAAAAAAGGTGGAAAAAAGAAAGGAAAAGGAGGGAAGGGAAAGAAGGCTGCAAAAGGGGAAAATGAAATGACATTGAAAGAAGCAATGCTGGCATTTCAGTAAGCTATAATTTAATCGGTAAAATTGAAAATAAATGTGTAGAATCAGCAATATACTGTATTTAGGAAGTTTCAAGTCTCATCTACCAGTCATGTGGCATAGGCTAATCAGTTGCGATATGGAGATAGGCCTACCAGCTGACTAGCACCTCTAAATACCGGTATGGTACGGTATCAGCATATCAGCAGCGACATGTGAATTTTGGTTTTTAACTTTTGTGCTTAACTCTTTATGGAAATAAACACTTGCTTACAAAGATGTCATCCTTTACTAAACACTGAGCATTTGTAACTTTTAAACAATGATAAGGGTGATCCTCACAGCTCATAATACCTGGTATACATAGATTTTTAACATAAATAGCCTAGCCCGAAACTATTATGGTACTAGGCATGCTGCAAAGTATATACATTGGTATTGCCAAAACCTGCAGGAGCACAGAACACAAGAACCACCTATGCAAGTGAGATAGGAGCACAAGGACCACTAGGGGCGCTAGTGAGTTGTTACTAAGGATTAGGATTCGTTTAGGGTTAGGGCCCTTAGTAATAACTCACTATTGCCCCTAGCGGTCCTTGTGCTCCTACCTCAGTTGCAACTTTAGGCGGTCTTTGTGATCCTGCTGGATCCAAGTATGCTACATCAGCAATTTTTGAAGTTTTTATCTTTTTTTTATCAGATTTTTTTGATTACATACTAAATATAAATAGGCTATCAAATAGGCTCAATAATTTTTGCAAAGTCATAGCATTATGTGATTATTTACATCAGTAGTTTATACAGGGCTCTTTGTTTTTAAGTTACTTCTTACTACAATGGATGGTTTCATAGGCACATGCACTGTGCAGGGTGGGGGCACAATGCCATGGCTTCCACCTTTGGCCCTGACATTGTAGCAGATTACGCCGACAAATTATCCAATTAAATTTTTTCTTGTAGTTTGACTAGGCATTGACTTTACCAGCTTGAATTGCATTTGCCTATCTAAGCAAAAAGAGATAACACGCAATAGTTTATTTCAAGTCTAATGCATAAACGTTAAAAAATACGAAGTGGCTATTCTTACTGACCTGTACAAACAAGGATTTTGTTTATTTTATTACTTTGTCACGATCTCTGGATCGGGGTTAGTGTGAAGCGATAATAGAATAAACCAAGCGCTTGTATGGGCTCGTACAGATAGCCACTGCATTAAAAATAATATAAATTCCTTAACCTTTAAATACCGTTTACTTATATTCCAAGAAAATTGTAAAAACGATTACAACACCTACCTTTCAGTCTACAATATAACTAGAAATAGTTGCGGCCTTCTTTCATTTTCTTAGCCAAGCTTTTGCTTGTACACATGCCGATAGGCTACTAAAACATTTTTGTGTTGTCAATAGCTACTGCACGTACCGGTGTGTCCTTTTTCAACAACAAAACTATGCTAAAATGAGTGTTTCTCTTGTAAAAACCCTAAGAATCCATTGGCAGATGGGGACTCTGCCCCCAGACCCCCTTAACCTCTGGCAGCTATAAGGCTTCGCCCCTAGTTGGAAACGTTTGAGGAGCCAGCTACATTTGCGAAATCTGTAATTGGCATTCAAACCTTCCCCGCTCAGTTGTGCCCCCCCCCCCCCCCTTTGCTGAATTTGCAAAATCTGTTAGTGTTATTCCGTAACCCTCTTTGAAGAACCAAAATCTGTAACCCCTCTTTGAAGAGCAAAATCTGTAACCCTCTTTTATCAATAATATTATAAAGGGGTATTTATAATACAAAATAATATAGGTAAAATCTGTAACCCCCTCTCTTTGAACAGCCAGCTACATTTGAAAAATCTGTAAGTGGTATTCAAACCTTCCCTGCTCAGTTGTGCCCCCCCCTTGTCGAATCCTGGGTGTGCCACTGGATGGTTTATGTTAAAGTTGTAAAGTTGACGGGAATTCCAAAAAATGTCATGCGCAATGCAGACATGCTCTTACCCTAACCCAATGCATGTCTCGGTTTTGAGATAATGTATTGGGGAATTCCTACCCCCCACTTTAAAGTGAACCATATATTGTAATACAAGGCGGCTTAAAAATGATTAGCCCCATCTGGACTAGCTCCTACTTTTCAGTTTTACAATTTGTAGAAGTTTACTGATTTTTGTTGTAGGTAGTACCATAATCCACTACAATAAATTGCAGACTGTTTTCAGCACAAATGCAGATGAAGGGCAACAGTTTCTTTAACTTTCAGTTGGCAAGATGTTGAATTAGTAGAAATAATATTTGATTTTATTTACTTCTGCCATCAAAGTTATTTAAATATCATGTAATTGTTTGCAATTATTATTTTAAGAATTCAAATCAAAGAAAAATCAGCTGAAGAACTTCGTTTTGAAATCACAGGATTGAAAGAACAGAACAAACGATATCAAAAAAGAGTAGGTTCCTATCTTTTTGGTTATTCTTTATCATACCTCTAATATTGGAACTAGTTGTAACACTCATCGGTTTACATTAAACCTCATTCAAATAATAGTTCAAATTATAAGTAATGTTCTCATTAAATATTCCCTGGGATTTTGATATTAATTAACGTAAACAAAAATTGGTTCATGAAAATGTGAAATCATCTGTAGGCTTTGTTTTTACAGATTTTGCAAATGTAGCTGGCTCCGCAAACGTTTCCGAATAATGAAGTAGAGTAGATATATTTTTCAAGTTTTGTATATAACCAATTTTAGAATGAAAATCTTAAAGAAGAACAGTTACTTCACATCAAGACTCTGCTTAGGCAAGCTAAAGAGCAAGAAAAAGAACTGGAACAGCAAGAAGTTTACAACAGCGAACATGTTGAACAAGCTCTTAGAGGAAAATGGGATGCAGCCAAAATTGAAGAAGAGAATCTTGATGGTCATTTTTTTTAATGGCAGCAATTGTCGTAGTTTTGTTTTTTTGTTTGCCCATTTTGTCCTGTTAGTTTAGTTTACCTTAGCTTTACATTTATCTTCCTATCTCGAGAAAGCGATTAAGGGCCTATTACGAGCTCGCTTTGAACGGCCATCTGTCTACCACACCAAGATGGGGGAAGCCCGCTAAGTGCCTTTCCCAACGGCGTGAGTAAACTTGCTAGCTTGTTCTCCACACTGTCCCTGCATGCTGACCATCAAGCAGGGAAGGTTTGAAGACCACTTTTAAAGTGATTGGTTTGGTTCGACTCGGAATCAAACCCGAATCTACAGCTCCAGAGGCAGACGCTCTTACTACCCGGCCATCGGAGTTGCTATCATGAAAAAGTGACAAAAGTAACGAGTAACGAGTTGGGAGCTCACGTAGTGGTTACAAACCATCTGTCTACAAATAAGGTGTTTAACTTGTTACGTACCACCAAGGTTAAATTTCTTTTGGGGTACACAAATCATAAGGAGTGTTTGGCTGATCAAGGTCAAGCATTCTGAAGGATAAGTAGATCTAATACGTGAGTGTGGCTGATGAGGACTAATAGGCCGAAACAGCGCTGTCCCGCTCTATGGTAACCACCTGACCTGCCTATTCCTTTTCCAATTATTTTTGGAAACCCTGCCGTGTGTGCTTCCCTGCAGCTTGTTCTACGCCGCGTGTTTATTTTTGGAAGTCAAGCGGAGAAGTTGTATAGTTAACTTCAATAAAAAGATAATAGCCAATGTTGGTTTTGTTTAAAGCTGATGGTTCTGATTGCTGACGTACTACTGTACAAATCACCACACCAATGGTTTGTCATCACGATGTTGATATAATAGTTGTAGACACTGAACAACGATGAAAAGTAGTGGTATTCTAAACGGCAAACATAAATTATGATAAAGTAACGCAAAACAACTTAACTTATACGAGCGCTATACATGAGCTTGTGGCATGATTAATTAATAAATCAAAAACAATAGGCAGTAAATTATAACTGAGGTATACATTACGACAATACTGGCTTTGCTTAAATCAAGCCATTAACACACTCATCAATTTGATTTCGAACCATAGATACACACGGGAAAGTAGCGTGGTAGACGTAGAGATAATAAATCCAACTTACGATCAAATCTCACAATATTCCAACGATCGTGTAAACAGCTAAACAAAGAACCACGCCCTATGCATTTCTTGCTTTACGTACTGTATATCAGGGCTTCCAGATCAAAAAATAAAAAGGCACATACAAGCGGAAAATTAATGATCCAAATCCAACTAATCCATTCCCAACGTAAACGTGCGTGAAACTTAGGAGCGCCGCGCTAGATAACAGGTGGGAAAGTAAATTTAGAGGAAAGCAGGAAAACTCCGAACTCAGGAATATATCTAACTACTATAAAAATTAATTATTTGCTATCATTTCACAAACGTTTCGGTAAAAACTTATACCATCATTAGTGTAAAAAACTACAGGTGCACTAGGCTAAAACTAAGTTTGACTTGATTTTAAAATGATGTAATTAAACGCATAAAAAGCAATGCTGAATATTAACTTATCAGTTTTCAGCACCGTAAAACAACGAGTTTTCAGCTCGTAGTCCTGCCGGAGCGAAGGCTAATTAAATGTTCGTAAAAACTTATTTGGTCAGCTGCAGGCGTTGTCTAGTTTGTAAAAGAACGGAGAAAAGTTGCGTGGCTTGTCTGTAACGTTTTTATTGTTCATGTTTGGTCTGATTTGCAGATCTTCGATCGAAAATTGCTGCAGTTGATGGCCAGTACAGCGCATTGAACGCGAAAGTGGAATATTGGTCGACTTATCGAGATGCAGGCTCACACGAACACAAGAAGCAAGTGAGTTATAAGATGTTCCATCAAAAAATGGTTACTTGCTACCAAAGTTAGTTGTAACTACTAGTTACGTCAATAATATGCCTTAGTGGTACTGCACGGAGGTTACAGATCCTTGAGGACGAGTTCGATTCACGGTAACATTCGATCGCATTCGGCAAATGTATTGAATGGCTGCCAAGCTCACTTGGCAGCCTTCTTCAATTTCTGACGAGTTTTCTGTTGGATATCATTGGTAATCGCAGAAAAGAATTGGCAACTATTTGGGTTTGAAGTTTCCAACGTTATTGTGAGATGAGACTAAAATTCTTCATATTTTTTTAAGATTGAACTTTTGGAAAAAGAGTTAGATGATATGAAGAAAAACTTTGACGACATGTGCTGTAAGTCTTTTGTCTAACGTTGAAGTTTGGCCACTTTTTTCTGGTTTTTGAACTTTTTTTTGTCTCGCGTTATCAAGTGATTTTGTAAATTTTTGTATTTTAGCACATCTGAAGTGGCAACTTGATAACGCCAAGTTGGAAGTAAAAACATATACCGAGCATTGCATGGCCGAACAAAAATTTCTCGCATCTGAAAAAGCCATGGAACAACTTGATTCAGCGAGCGTTCAAGAAGTACACGAAAACGAATGGCTAAAACACGAGGCTATGGTCCATAGGTATAAACTTATTGATTTTTGTTGCCGATTTGGAGCGAAGCAAGTATTTTTATACAGAGTTTCTAATTTTGGCCTCCTTAAAGTTACTTTTACAACCTGTTTCTTGCAAAACAGCTCATCAGAAAGGATCTTTAGCATTTGTACTGTGAACTTACCCATTTGAAATAAGCAGTGTTTCAGAAATAAATTCGACTTGTCTAATATAATCAGTGATGGAGTCGAGTACTCAACCTTCGAGTACCGAGTACTTGCGTTGAGAATCTTCGAGTTCGAGTACTGGTGGTTGACTTTGAGTACGAGTACTGGTGGTTAACTTCGAGTATCGGGTACATTTTTCGCAGTTAAACTTTACACTTTAAAATCAGTTGCAGGCATTTGCTGCATAAATTGGAACCACTTTTCTTAAAGTTGTTTATTTAAATGTTTATTACCACTTTGTACGCTGGTTTTAAGCTCTTTATAGTCGACATTAACTTTTACGAAACTTTGAGCAGGTTTCGACGAAAGTTTCTGTTATAAGTAAGATAAAAATCGAAGTACTCGTGTACTCGACTGATTTTTAGACCAAGTGCGAGTACTTTTAGCTTCGAGTACGAGTACTTTTTGAGATTAAAAGTTTCGAGTACGAGTACTCAGAAAAGCTGTACTCGAGTACGAGTACAGTACTCGAGTACTCACTCCATCACTGAATATAATAGCCTGTGGTCTAATACGTTGAAGACTCTGAGTGACCAAGATTTGTCAGGCACTCTGTTGGTTTTACCAGTTACATATGTGCCATTATACCATCAGTGTTTTTCATGTTTTCTTCTCTTTTCGGGAGAACATTCGAAAAAATAGACCCACAGCGACTGTAAATTTTATCTGAAGCAGTACACTGGGTGGTTGATCATTGCTAAGAGATTGGGTTATTCCAAAATATGTTGAGGTAGCACTAACTCGTTGGTTCACATCCACTGGTCATTTTTATGAAACGAGCTGCCGGCGAATTACCTCACACGTGTCTGTTAAGTGTTAACTCATTGTTGTTTAGAAATGATGAGAAAGAGTTACTCGCAACCTTGGACAAACTTGAAAGTGAAAATCTAGAAATCATTAGCAACTTGCTGGAGTGTCGGCAAGAAGACTTAAAAATATCAAGGTACAACATGTTAAAATCTAAATTTAGATAATTTACGTGTTTTTTTGTCATAGGACAGCTTCTAGCCGAACGAAAAAAAACGTCTTGTGAAGAAATTAGCAATTTACAAATATTGTTTTGGTGCAAATACGACTAACTGATCAAAGTTCAACTACTGTGAAACCTTACAAGGTTCAAAGTACTTAAATATTTAAAATCTTTCTGTTTTAGGCGGGTGTATTTAACGCAGTTCTCGGAGGACGAGATATTGAACGATGATAATATGCATGATATGGACTTGAAACAAATGTCTGTGTATCAGCAAGATGGGGAAATCCCCTCCGCGATACTCGCAATTCAAGGTAACTTCTTATCATAACTCTATTGCTTCTAAAGTTGGTCATTTAAAATCGCTATTAGTTTACAACAATGTGATGGAGCGGCGTGATTTAACATGGAAGTCTATCGTGATTGCACGGTATTGACTCCAACTCAAGTTTTGTCGTAGGTTTGTAGCGTTTAAAGTTAAGCAGCTTCGCAATGACTGCCTCTCAGGATCGCAATAGCTAGCAATTGAAAAAGCAATAGTTATTCAGGAAGCTCGTATACCAACCAAGGCAACTCCAGATGATGATGACGATGCCATTATCCGGTGTTGTCTTCATTTAATGGAGGTGGCCGGATTGACCTCATGGAAATTGCGCACACTCTCTCTCTCTCTCTCCATTTAGTTCTATTGTGGGCATCCTTGAAATTTAGACCAGCCTTCAAGCGCTCATCTTTTACTGGCTTTCTCCTCGTTCTTTTTGGTCGTCCTCCCTTTCTTCGTCCCTCAACATTAAATTCTAAAGCATTCCTTACTACATCACCATCCTCTTCTCAAAACATGACTCAACCATCTCATTCCACTTGCTTTGGCCATTTTACCTATGGTTTGATTCAATCCCAACATATCCATCATATCTTTCGTATTTTTCCTATCCGCTAGTTTGGCAATACATAATGCTTTCACCATTGCTCTTTCTGTTCTTCTCAAGATACCCATTTCTTTTTCTCTCAAACACCACGTTTCACTGCCATACAGCATTGCAGACCAGACGCAACTCTGAAAAACTCTTGCTTTGATCGTTAACAAAAATCTTTTTCCAAGTAATAACTCCCTACATTCTCAAATTTAATCAATCCCATTCTCATTCTTGCTGTAACTGCAGCCTCACATCCTCCACTAGTTTTCAATTTGTCTCCCAAAATACAAAACTCATTCACTGTTTCCACTCCATCGCATAAATTCTCAATTGGTTCCACGCCATCCTCATCTAAAGTTGTACATGATATGCAAAAAAATTCGTGGCCAGGACAGGGGTAACCCTTTTCATGGATGCTCATTTTCCGTGAACCCACCTCGCGCAGCTTGTACAGAAGACTGCGTTAACTTTTGCGTCCCTTCTGGATATTTTAAGGGAATTTCGAAACCCGTTTTAAGTCCTTAGAACAAGAAAAAATTATGGTGGAAATTAGTTTTTGACTCAGGTTAATTTCGGTTGCCTTACATTTCCAATAACAAAAACCCGACTATGTGATATACAGATAATGACCGTGGAGCGGAACAGCGCTGTTTCGGGCTACTAGCCTTCATCAGCCGCTCTCTATGGTACGTTTGACTGGAGTGCTTTGCACTGTTGGTGATGGAGAGCTGATATTAGCCTCCGACCTAACAAGAGGAAGTCGTCATGACGTCCCATCCAGTAGGCCAGGAAGGACATTGCTTTTTTAGATACAGGTAATGAATGCAATTGAAAGGTAATCAAAATTCTCTTTGAATTTTGTTTTAAGAAATGGAGCGTCCTAAGAGCGCCATGCTACAAGCAGTAGAAGATAAGGTCTTTTCCATCATGGCTCCTGAAGATCTCAAAGAGGAAGATGGGGAATCGGATGATGAAGAAGATGAAAATGTGGAAGCGGACATGATTGCTCACCAGGATGAAGATATTAACGTGGAGGATGATAAGGTTTGTAATTCTTTGGAGCGAGACGGAAATGGTTAAAAATTATGGAATCACTGTTTTTGAAGCATAGGTTAGTAGGGTTATTGGCGTAATAGGTTAACTACTGAGGTGTAAACATGATACAATTAACGAACAAGCTTGAAAGTCCAAGTTGCGTCTCCGTAAAAGTAGCTAATTAAAAGCTTGTGTACATTGTCAGCGGCATAGCCTAGCTGTACCGCGCGCAGGTGACAGATCCTACGTGACGGGTTCGATTCGCAGCTGGAGCCGATCGCATTTGACATATATAACGGATGGCTGCTGACTTGAAGAGCGCAAGCTCACTTCGCAGTCTCCTTCAATTACTATTGAATTTTCAGTTCAATAATTTGAAAATAACCTCAGTTATTTATTTACCTACTCCGCAGCTATAATAAACAGGCTATAATTTATTGCGCGAAGAGGTTTCGCATATGTTATAGTAGAGCTTAGGTTTACTTTAATGAACAGATTTTGAAAAAGTTTAACATGAAATACTTACTACTCCAAAGAAAATAATTCCGAAGAAACTGAAAAATTATGGTGGATCCGTCAGGGATTCGTGTCAACAAAAACAGGATCCATCGCAGGGATACAGTGCTTTGAAAAATTAATTTATGATCCATAAAATGCTCAGGATTTCATGGATAGAACTAGCTTTTGTAAATTGCTGAATTTTTATTAGTAGAAATAAACGTAAGTCTGTGAGCAAGGGGTTAAAAAATCAGCTGGTGAAATTCTACAACCTCGCTCAATCAACTAGATGTAACCAGAGGTCCCACTAGCCAACCCACTAATTTGCAGCTGCAGACGCGTTTCGACCTTTTTAGGTCTCATCAGTGCAGCATAGCAACCTTCCCCCCTCACCCATAAAATACTAAGCAAGAGAATGTTGTTAAAAGCTATTTTTTGCAGGATTTCTTACATTTGGGTCCGCTTGAAATCAAACTTCTTTGTGTAACTGGAGAGAAGAAACCGATCTACCACATGGATGCTAGTCTTGAGATTAAAGATGGCTCTAAAGCCGACATCACTGTAACTCGTCCCAGGTGGCCCATTGAGACCCCGATGATGAGGGCTGCATTGGGAACTTCCGGTGGGGTGGTCCCCGCTTCAGGCTCCACTGCCGGTGCTGTCAAAATTGAGTGACTTTTGTTTTTAATCAACATTGACGAATAAGATACCCCATTGGAGTCACAATTGCCTCATTTTGTTCCGTATTAGTTTAATAGTTTAAATTGGAGTTCAAATTTTGAAAAATTACTCTTTCATTTACAACTATTTTTTCATTTTCAACACATGTTTGAGCTGTGCGCATAACTCTGGCTCTTGATTGTATAATTTATATTCATGCCAGTTTGTGCTATATTGTTTTCCATTTATTATTTTTGCATACTGCACTGATGGCTTTATTATGTTTGTGCACTTGCGGCTTTCACTGTGAAACAAAACATATTTTGTGAATATTTTTGATGGTTTTGGGTAAACCGTCCGTTTTCATGTCAATAAATTTTTCGTGTCATTCAAGCTTCAAAATACTTACCGTACTGCGCCACATGGATGATATCAAATGAAAATTACAAGCTGTTTTAGCGTAGCGCGTTGTTTGTCAAAGGTGGGAAAAGACATGTGTGTTTTACATTATTTTTTATTTAAAACGAAGCTGTCTGACTGGTTAAAGGCTGTTGAATTAGCCTACATAGCTGATGAGTATGTTGTATCAGGCATATAAACTTAATTTAGCTGCTCAGCTCTAGTAACCTACATGGTCCAAAACGGTCACTTTGCTCCAGTACAGTGGTCCATTTTTTGTGAACTTTTGCGACGTAAATCACAATTACCGTAAAACCTCTGTTTGAACGCCACCTCTAATAGAACGCCACTTTCAAGGAAGAGTTGAAAAATAGAGCGCCTCTCTCTATTTGACCGCCACCTCTAATAGAACGCCATTAGCATTCATTATGCTAATTGGTAGTCAATGGTTTCCTACATTACAAAATAATTTTTAATCACTTACCAGTAACTGTGTTACGTCTGATGTTTTTTCTTTTCATTTTAAAATTCTGACCAGCTAGTCGAAAAATAGAGCGCCAACCTTTAATTGAACGTCACCTCTAATTGAGCGTCACTATAAGAAAAGGGTTGAAAAATGAAACGCCATGGCACTGAAATAGAGGTTTTACGGTAAATATATGGATTTCTGGTTCGCAAAAAAGTAGACAGAATTAAGTAGTCTGTAATTATGTTTCTTGTCAGATATTTTCTGAAAAAGTTCGTGAAAGTTTTTTTCGCCTGAAGGTACACTTGTTTTTTTTTTCTAATAGATTTTGCGCGTTGAAGGCTTGTAACGTGTGTTGGAGAGGAGTGTACATTGGAGTCCCCTCATGCGTCGGCCACTGTTGGTTATACATGTAGCGCCTTTGAAAACTTGATTCAACTTAATGGCGAAATAATTCATCATACCGGTACAATTTGCGTTAATCAATACTTGGTCATTCATGCTGTGAGAGTGCGCAGGTGGACACAAAATTTTTTGCATTTTTACTGGGTAAAATCTTAAGAATCAGTTGGGCGACCACGCGGCTGAAGCGTCTGTTTGTTCTAAACCAAACGTCGTATACCTAGAGAGCAGTCACAATCAGTTCGGCAGGTTGACTAATAATATAGATAATAGAACAACGTAAATCATTAACTTTCAACCTTTTAAGCAAACAAAATGTTTCTGGAAAGAAACTGGGCGACGACAACGTGTGTTTGCCTAGGCTTTGCCGAAGGGAAGTAGCATATGGCTTAATAGATGAGTTTATATGCAGGTGAGTCTTTTAGCAGAGTGTATTTCTTAACTAGGTCTTGCAAAAAGCGCGAAGATTAACGTAGGCATTTTTTTGATTTTCAAACGAGATTAGGCCTACCCCAAATATTTTTGTATTAAGATTATGAGATTTGTGAAAAAGCCGTAGGTTAGAAATTTGGTGCTTATGAAGTAAGAAGTAGGCTAGGCCTAGCCCTGCTTCAGTTTGACGTAGAATATTTTTGAAAAAGCACCAAGGTCATTTATTTTTATCGATTTCTTCGTGACTTGAAAAAGTGAGGAAGACGCTGTGCTGAAACGTAAAACGAATCTCGGCTCTCACACAAAAGTTGTAATAATTTTATTGTTAATTTTGCCGTTGATGTCACAATAGCCTATTTTATTCAAATTTCTTGCAACTTCAGTAACCGTGTGAGCAGTTTTAAGATGTTTCGTGACGAAAAAAGCAAACTAAGGCATAAAATGTAGTAGGCCAAAAACCCAACGACACTCGTCATTTGACAACTTTGCATTTTTTACCAAAAATCTGTTGCAGAATTTTTGATAATGTGCGAACTTAATTTTACCGCTTTATGTCAACCATATATTATGAACAAATGATTAATGATATTCTTTATGCAATTAGGAAGATGAGCCTTTAAGAGACTGCTCTTTGATGAAGATGACTGCATAGTGTGTAACAGGGCCGGCGCCAAGGGGGGCCTAGCCCCCCAATCCACATGCTTGGCCCCCCTATTAACAAGCTTACTCTTTTGAAGAGAGCGGCTTTTATACTTAATTTCAAACTTTGCCCCCCCCCCCCTGATAAGTGCTTGGCCCCCCTAAGACGACTGCTCTGGCACCGGCTCTGGTGTGTAAAATGATCTTCCTAGACTGGATGGCCACACCATTTTTTTGTTTGTTGTAGTCAAATTTGGTTTTAGGCTTACCACTTTTCCGAAAAGTATTTGCCAACTTCAGGAAACGTTCGACAGTTTTGTTGAAATACAAATGCACTTATAGTTTCAATGATAATGAGAACTGACTGGTTAGTTTAGGCATCAAAGCATATCGTTTAGATGCGGTAGGTTTGGGGTTCAATTCCAGGGTCGGCCAAATCGGACACAGTGTTGCCAACGGCGCGCCACCGCTGCGATGTTTCTTCAGAGCTCTGCCGTTTTCAGGAAGAACACAACGTGAGCTATTTTGTAGTTTTGAGTAAATTAACATTTTGTTTTTGATTGTTTTGCCAATGTTACGCAATAACTGCGATTACTGGATTATTATGCAAGCCCAAGTTTTTCATGACATTATTTGCCAACGTTATGCGATAACTGCGATTATCACACATGTCCAAATATGTTGTGTTTTTCCTGAAAAATAGGGAATAATAAAACACGACGTTGTGTTTTTCCATTTCATTTCGCTAATATCTCAAAAACTGCCTGCGAAAAAAAATTTGATTTTTACGCATAATGAAGAATAGAGGCTAAACATCAAATTTATGCAATAAATAAAAAATAATCGAAAATTTGGCCACGTTGTGTTCTTCCTGAAAACGGCAAAGCAGTGTTGCCCTGGCTCTAAGTTCCGGAGATGGGCCCCGCCACCCACCTCGGCGTAATACCGCTAGTATAATGAAGATCTTAATTTGAATTGATACTTCAAAAGAGTATACCAGCGTTGAAACAAGTCTAACATGCTATCTTTTTGTCCATTTATCATTTCGCGATTGACTTTGTATGTTATCAGCAGCCAAAATCTATTTGTTCAAAAAAGGACGGAATATCGCCTCCATTGAGGACTCTTTTTCGAGTTATCTCCGTAGGCGTCATGGTATGATATTTTATTTGCTCAGCCAACACCCGAGAACATTGCCATATGCTAAGCATGATACAAAATCTTTATAACTGGATATCTCTTAGGTGACAGTGTTTAACAGGTAGCGTGCTTTTAGTAATTCGTTTTCAACTATAGCATTGGCCAGAACCGAAAGTAAAATAAGTTGTGATTGGCTGACAGGAGTTTAACTGCGTGAAAAACGCAACCTCTTTCAAAAAAAGTTTCATTGAAGAGGACAGTACTGTAAATCCAATTTTAAAAATTTTAATTTTTCTCAAACGTTTTACTATCCGTAGCGTAAGCAATAAAACCATTATGAAAAAATTGCTGCGATCCATATTTCGGGACGATTGCGCTGCGATAAATTAGGATTTCGAACAGGCGTAGCCCAATTGGTCAAAGACTACACATACTGCTGTATTGTATCGAATGCTTTAAGCATACTTCGGATTAGAGTTCGTCAAAAGAAAAGGGAAAACGGTGCCCCTTCTGCCCCCCCATCACTCCTGCCTACGCCACTGGTTCTGCAATTGGATTTAGAAAGATAAAGGGTTTGCAATCATGTTCACCAGCTCAGCGCTCCATAAGCAAGGCACCTCGTGACACCGAAGTGTAATGTCTATGGAAGCAGTGAGCATTTGAACACACCCTGCAACAGATAAAATTATAGTGGAGTGACAGACACTTATTCGCGAATTAGTAAACCCAAGATAATTTTACGAGAGCGGTCTGTACTTCGACGACTACAGGAGGATTTTTTCAGGAAAGCCAAGAAAACAAAGTAGAGCAGATTGTTTCATCCATGCTAGCAGTTTTTCACTTGGCTCATAAACGCTCTCTTTGATTCGTCATCGCAAATAATTTTGACCGACTTACAAACGTTATAAACGTAATGAAAAAGTTCAAAGTCTCAGAATCATACAAGCAAAAAAACGAAATCATAATACGCAGTGAAACTCAATAACAGTCATTAAAACAAAAACAGTTACTTCTAAAATTTTTTTTGGAATTCTATCGCTTAGTCACCACTTTACCCATTTCCCAAAAAATGACTAAAACTGGAACTAGTTTGAAAACGAGATTTCTCGTATTATTTTCAAATAAAACCGATGGGTTAGTTAATAAATATGTCCAGCATTGCTGGCACCATAAAGTGCATTGTAAATCCTTCAGAGCGAAATATCCCAAGCAGCATTTGAACTTAGAACCTTCAGATTTACAATTTCCGAGTTCCCATCTCATGTTGATGCATTTCCTCTTCTTTATTTTGAAGCATTAAAGACCGCACGCACTGACGCAAAGAGGAGCGAATCATCAATAATTTCGCCTTTCCATTGGTCTTGCATGTTTTGATCAACCGTAAGTATTCTTTCCGAAAATTGGGATTCAAAATGGCGTAGATAATCGGGTTGAGAGCGCTGTTGAACCAACTCAAGTTTGATGCAGCCATGTGCCATCTAGTGCTAAAAACATCCCTGTTAATACATTCGTTGTCAGTCCACATATGAATTCATTCCTGGCAAAGCAAAAAACATGACCATTGTACTGTACTTTATGCGAAATGTCACAAATGTGATGTGGAGCGGATCATGATGCATCAGATCTCTAGCATAATGTCTAAGTTGTACTACCAATCAGTGGCGTAGTGCAACCAAAAAATTTGGGGAGGCCCTAGTTGAAACTAGGACTAACTTTTAATTACATCCCTTGCCAAAGCCATGGAAGAATATTGGTAGGAGCGAATCAAAAATGTTATGCATATTCCGAAAATTGTAAGCCCATAGCAAGTGCTGTTGCGCATATACAGTAGGCCCAAGCTATTCCTGTCCAATAGGGCTGCTAACTCGAGCTTGAACTAGGCGTTTTTTCCCCGAATTCGAAATCAATATTCGAATTGGAACTCGATCTCAAATAGCACATCATGGATTTAGCATTCAACTTGGCCTAAACTTAATAAAAATGGCTTAAAACTCTGTGAAAACTACTCAAATGTAGCATGAAATTGGTAAAATTTACTGAACTCGAACTTACACTTACAAAAACTAAAAACGACAAAGACTGAAACTTGTAAATTGTTAATGAACTTCAACTCGATAAAAAATGCCTCGAGTTTGCTATCTACATTGGTATAATATTGACTTCCGACAAATAAACATAACCCACATTGGTATGAAATTGTCTACTGAGCACACACAAATAGATGCACGTTGCATCAGCAGTGGCTAACGCCTTGCTGCCAAGATAAATTGCGAATATCGTCGATTTTTATAGCTTTGAGCTCTTCACTTGCTACCGACATTTCGGCCAAATCATTTGAACGTGTTTGTCCCATTGCGTTTCATAAAAAGCTTAATTTTGACAATTTCTGAGAGTCGAAAAGACTCGTTCACACGACAAAGATGACACAGGTAATGTGAGCAGTAATACCAACGAACTCATAAACAGCTAGCCAGCTTCAAAACTTCCACTTCATTTTACTATCTTGGCATTTTTCAAAAAATGTTGCAATGTCAGTAATCCTATCCAATAAACAATTTATAGCGAAGTACAGGCATTAGTTTTGCATTTGACTTTTATCCGAAATTGCGTTAAATCGAATGTGCGGCATGTTACTCCCTCCCTCTGGCGAATGTCAGCACAGCAGTAGTGCGTTCGTAAATGATTTGGGGAGCTTTTCGTACTGGACCAACAACAAAAAACTTTTGTGGCAGATGCAGTTGATCGTCACCGGGTAAAGCATTTAGAGGCGAAACCAAAGCTAGAGTATAGGCCAGACATGGGCAAACTACGGCCCGCGGGCCAAGCTCGGCCCGCCGGTCCTCTTATTCTGGCCCACCGGCACTTACACAAACTTAAATTCTCACTGTGAATTTAGCGGAAGACCTTTTTCTTCCTTTAGAGATCATGGATGGCAGTGATTTTCAAAAAATAAGCCTCAACAGTGCAAAATTGGAATAAAAAACGAGGTGAAAACCTCTTATTTGGAGATTACATTCGTACGTGGACCGCGATCTCAAGAAAAAAAAGGTCTTCACCTTGTTTTCCAATCAGCGTGCCGCCCGCGGCTTCAACAGTTTTTCCAAATCTGGCCCTTCGTGTGAAATAATTGCCCCCCTCGGTACAGGCTGTATACCAGACCATCTCTCAGTGGTTCTTAAACTGGGTTCGATCGAACCCCTAGGGCGCAACGGAGTTGTTTTTAGGCTTCGGTGGAAGTCTCTTAGTATTTTAACACTGTAGCGTAAAAAAATTAGTATCACATGAAAAAGATCAAACCCCTTATTTTGCCAGCCAACCCTCCCAAAAAATACTTCAGTCGAATCCCAACGCAAAATTTCTCCGAGACCCGCTTAATTAAACTGATTCTGAGTGCATTTGATCTAATTCTAAAATAAAAATCTTCGACGTGTCTGCTAGAATATGGGGTTCGATGGAACTTCGATCACAATTCAGAGCTTGCACAACAGGCTCAACAGCGATCGGTTTCGGCCGCTTAGCAAAGTTTAAGAACCACAACCTTAAATCCTTACCTATGTAAGTAATACACTTTTACCTTATTTAAGTAATACACTTTTACCTTATTGTAAATAATAAAGATGAAAGGTCACATAACATTTATTAATCTTTTTTTTTTTTTCAATTAAAAAAAACTTAACAACAAAACACAAAAATTTGGGGGGCCCGAGGCCCAAAGGCACGACGCCACTGTGACCAATAATGATTTGTTACTGGCCTGCCAAAGATAGATCCAGAACGATATTTTGAAAAACCTTACTAGACTTAATAAAAAATAAATTGAAATACGCCTAATTTAGAAAGAATATTGCAAAAGACTGTGAACACCAGTTCGACTTTTTAGGTCTTGTCTGGTGGTTGGTGTGAGCCCGTGTGACCGACATGTACTTCTGGTAATACTTTTCCCAAAAAGATTCATGAATATATCTGCTTATCCATGGGCGTGGCCAGGATTTTCAATTTGGGGGGAGGGCTAAAGTTCAAAAAATCGTACCCAACAGCAGGAACGGATCTAGAAAATTTTGGTGGGGGGATGCATATTTGAATTAGGTTGACTGTTCTCTAGATGCAAAGACGTCAGACGTTTAGACCCGGAATAGGACGTCAATGTTCCAGGTCAGAGGCGTAACCAAAGTTTTTTTAGGGAGGGCACCAAATTGTGACATCTTTTATAAGCGTATGTTTTTACGGCAGAGTAAATTTGAAGCGTATTGAGGAAAAAACGGTTCAAGGGGGTCCAGGGGCATGCTCTCCCGGAAAATTTTTGAAATTTTTCATGGTGCAATGAATTTTTCAGTGCTTTTTGAACAAATTTTGTTCAAACTTTTTGCCCCTCATTCGGAGTCCTTCTCCAAATATGATGCACTTTGTTCGCATTTTTTCGATTTATGCGTGCTTACTTCAGGCCAGGAATGGATCCAGAAAATTTTATAGTAAAGGGATGCAATTTTGAATTAGGTTGCATGTTACTGTTGTAAATATAAAAACGGTAGACGTCTTGCGGAAAAGGGTGTAAATAAGCCCTTTAAAAATGTTTCATGTCTGAGGCGTAATCAGAAATTTATTTAAGGAAGAGGCACCAAATTTCGACATTTTTTCAAGCGTAGTTTTTTTCCGGTAGAATGGATTTGAAACAAGTAGAGGAACAAAAAAAAGGTCTTCAGAGGGTATGAGGGCATGCTCTGCCGGAAAATTTTTGAAAGTTCACGTACTGTAATGGTCATTTTAGCGCATTTTGAACAGTTTTCGGGCAAACTTTATTGAAATTTTTTGCCCCTAATTTGAAGTAATTTTGAGTGCTTCACCTGTATCGATACATGGCGTTCTACAAATCGGGTTTCACATAAGCCGACAAGATAGCGCTCTGTTTCTCCTTGACTAGAGACATTTTCTACTTCTTTGATGCAGGACTTTAACAACGCTGTTTTCTTCGCAGTGGTCTTAAACATTGTAACCACTTTTCGTGCAACGTTTTGAGCATTTTGTATTAGTGAAACTTTTACAGCGGCAGAAGCGTTCAAATTTAAGCAATGCATAACACAGTGAAAACAATATGCTAACGGAGATTCGTTTTGAACAATTATAGTGACGCCAGACCGTTCGCTGGCCATTGCGGCTGCGCCGTCATAATTCTGGATGGCTAACGCAAAAAGCAAAGTTGTATACTGCATTTCTTCTTTGTAAGCCCACTACCAACAAGAATTAAGTCTATTAAGAGCCTAACAAGAAAACAATCATGCAATGGCAAGTATTTATCATAATTACCAAGATCCTCGTTTTCGTCCAGAATAAATCGGGGGAGGCCATGGCCCTTCCCCTGGCTACGCCTTTGTGCTCAGTGTAATTTCATAAGACAAAAAACTTGCTTGTAATTTCATACGCCTTACATAAGCCACGCCTTACGGTGTAATTTCACAAGACAAAAAACTTACTTGTCCGGCAATATATTAATGATGAAACTGGGAAGAAAAGTAACCATGAATGCAGCACAAATCACCACACTAATCACAAGCAAAAGTTTGGTGTTGTGCATTTTTCTAAAATAAAAAAGAAACGTATTTTTTCAACAAGTGCTAACTTTTCAAATAATTAAATCGTTTAATATATGACTGAATTTATTCACAATGACATTTTCTAGTCGGTTTATTAAGCTTTTACGTCATAACGCTTACAAAAACACAGCAAAAAGCGACGAAATTTGACCGAAAAATAACAAAAATTCTATCACTTAATCGTATGTAGCTTTCTCTTTGTATATATGCAGTTTTTGTATGTATTCTTTCTTTCTACTGTTTCTTAGTCTTCGTATGTAGCTATAATGCATATTTGCACGGTTGAGTAGACATTGCTATCTTCTTAACTTTAACTAAAGTGAAATCAAAAGTTTAGTGGAATACTGTATTGGCAATAACTTATATCACATACGGCACCTCAGCTCAGGACTATGTATTGCTAGCTTGGTTTTCTTCTCTTGCCATTCAACGACCAATTCTACCCCGTTACTCTGAAAACAAAAGGTGAAATAAAGCTATGCATATCACAAAAAAGTTATCTCAGGCCTAATGATGAGCTTGAGCCACAAAAATAAGTAAACTACCAACATGAAGCCCACTCTAAGTAAACATAAATACATTGCATGATTACCTTTTAAATTAACATTTTAAATCAAGATGGCAGCTGCATGCGCTGATTCACACCCATTTTTCAGAGGGCTTGAGGCCGTCCCAGAAATCGATAGCAAAATTACGTTGAAGGTCCTAACTGATCTCATCTTGGCATTCCGTGTGACTCATATGATATGAGCATCTATCCTTCGTCGCGGAGGATAGAGATGCTTAGGTTCCAACTCTAGCTCTGACCCTGCAAACCCCAAGGATATGCGGGACTAGAAAAGCAAGTAGGCCTAAGTAAGCTTACAACGTTTTTGACTACTGTGGAGAAGGTTTCATGTCGTTGAGGTCCGGATTTAGTTAAAAGTGTTTTGGACTTTTTTCGCAACTTCACCAAAATTGCGGAGTAAACAATGATCATAAGAGCCAAGGGAAGAAATTGAAAGACTACTCGAATAAACTGAAACAAAATTGTTGGGTTTTAGAGATACGTGTAAGAGCCATATTTCTGCGGATATAACCTTAGCCGCTTCAATACTGTAAATCGTGTGTAAATCAAATAGTTAAAGTTTTTGTCATTATTCAATCCATCAACATAACAAAAATATAGAAGTATTGTTACGGTAAACATTAATCGTGCTGTAATTTTGTAATCAAAACGTGTCGTATAAGATGCAACGCGTAGGTTAATTGATGTATTAGCCTAATTGGGTGTACAGCATTTTTTATATATTCGTACGATAAATTTTAGAGTACAATCTTTTTTTTTTTCATCTCATTTGTACGATCGCAAATATGATACGCCATATATCGGTAAAAACTTTTGGCTAGAGCGATTATTTTTACGCCGCTTATGATTATAAGGTAAGGGATCAACCCCTTCTAAGAAACATAGTTGTGGGCTTAGATAAGATAGTTCATGATGATAATTTCTGCTTGACAGACTCTTGGCAGACGAGCTAATCGACAAATAAGAGGGCGTATTTAGGGGGGGAGAGGTACATGCCATGCCCCCCTTTTTTGACTTTGTTTTTTAGTAAAAAGGGATCAAGTCCGTGTTGCTAAGTGACTGGAATATACTAGACTATTTCGATGGCTTTTGCCCTCCTCCTTTTAAAATTTCTCGTAACGCCTTTGTAAGAAACAAAACTCCGCTGGAAATTTTAAAAGCAATTAAAGTTTTCTAATAGGCCTATACCTAAAGCGAGTCTGAGTTCGTCTTAAGTACTGTATAGCGCGTTCGCACTTCTTTCCCTTTTTTCTTCTTTTTTTTGATTCTCGAGGATGAAAACCGATCAATTTTTCAGTGAATCACAAACATACCAGCATGTATAAAAACCATATTCCATCAGGTAAGCAAACGAAAGTGCAAAGAAGCTGTTCTGTATGAAAGCCAGTTAAGACTCCGTTTTCGCATCTGGAATCTGTTCCAACGAGAAAAGGAAGCAGGCAACAAGGAGCAAGTAACCAGCAACCAACGATGATTAGGGTTGTTCTGCAGATCATATTTCACCTCGTTACAATGCCTCAATGTGAACTTTTATGGATAGGTGCAATCATAAGCTCCATTAAAAAGTCAATCAAAAGCCTCTGACGGATTCAAAAGAGTTAAACCTATGGGCAAATACTGTAAGTTATTCGTTTCACATATTGATACTTTGTAGCTTCGATACTTTGACACCACGAAAAAGTAAAACAAGGATTTTCTCAATTCTTATCCTCTCTATAAAATCCTACACGTGCCCATGAAAACAGCGCTTTGAATAGAATTTTATTTCACGTGCACACATTTTTACATCATATTTTGTTGCAGGGTGTCTGCTAATTACTCTGCAAATGTAATTACAACTTGGTAATGGGTACGAAAGAGGCCAACTTGGTACATGTAATTTTGAAAAATTAAGCCAACACTTTTGTTGAAAGCCTCCTTTTTTTGTCACTGCCGTTCTACTTTCTTTGCGATTATTATAAAACATTGGGTTTAATAAAGAAACTAGATATCGAAAAATGTAACATAGTTTCCTGAGAAATCAAAATGTAATCAGATGATATATGCTGACAAAGCAAAAATTATCTAATTAATTGAAGAAATTACAAACTGTGGTCAAGGGTGGAAACCCAAACCTAAACCGAAACCTGAAAACCCGGTTTTAAAGGAAATTTTTGAAACCGAAACTCACACTGGTTAAACCAAATTTTTGAAAACCTAAACTTGAACCAAGCCCGTTTTTTCTTAAAACGCCAAAACTGAAACTGAAACCTCTACAAAATTTTGTAAGGTTGTATGTTTTAAAAATTATCATCACCATCATTGACAGTACAGTTCCTTTAATGCTGAGTGTCAAATATAGAAGCTGTGAATACTAGTTTTTGAGCCTTTGGTTTCACTGGACTCGGAATTAAACCCGAGTTGTCAACTTCTGAAGCAATTGCTCAACTCACTCGGCCATCTGAGCTGCTACTTACTGCATCGTTCTAATAATGCAAAAACGCCAAAAAATATAGCACTTAAAATCTGTATTTAAAGTAACACAGTTTTCTTGGACGAAACTTAAACCGAAACTAAACCCGAAAACTGAAGCCATGCATAAGCAAAATTGAAACTAAAACTTAAACCTATTTTTTATCATCCGTGAAATCAAACCAAAACTGATACCTGGCATCTGCTTTTCACCCACTCAAACTGAAACTGACACCCTAACACCATATAAGTCATTTTTGTCCTTGGTTTCCACCCTTGGCTGTAGTTCATCTTTGCAGGATTAGGTCGCATTGGAGTTCAGAAGATGGTACGGACTGAATTTTATGACAGTTCTTTGTAATTAGCCATATAACACATACTTCAAGGTTAAGCTTCTGTCTCGTCAAAAGACTACTAAGGCGCTATATTTGACGAATTGCGTACATAGCAACTACTCAACAATGTGCAGAGTTGAAACGAAATTTTTTTAAAGTTTTAAAGTAGCTCTTATGACGTGCAACTATTTCAAACACTAGGGAAGTAAAATTTGCTTAGGGGGTAACACTTCATTTATTGTAGTTCTGACAGGTACGAGCATTGGTTTGAAACACGCCAAGCATCACAAAACTATCTTTGCTTCAAAAATTACTTCTCTAAAAAATACTGTGAAGTTGGTTACATCTTTGCTTCTGCACAAAGACTATTTTTTTTTACCTAGTAGTCTCCCTCGAGATGCGTTATCTTTTTTTTGATATGTTTGTGAAAGTGTATTTTGTTTTGCTTGTTTGCTTTTCGTACGTTTTTTTTTGCATCTCGTGAATAAATTTGAACTACTACTACTAGGACCTTGGGTTGTATACAAATTCAAATTCACCCACCTTAATTGTCAGCTAATTAGACTGCATTGTTTCAAACAAAAGATTTCAAATTTACTTAGCTTGTGTTTTTTTGCACCCTAATCAGCTTATCATTGATCATAAAACGGAGTAAAAAATCAAATCAAATCTTCATTGTAGGCTACTCGTGCTAATACGTCAAAGCGAGTAAAAAATGTCGGGACCCCTCTCGAGGGCTTACGGCCTGGACAACACAGCTCCGAAGAGATGCCAGGACAGTGACAAGCCGTTGGTGACACTGTGTCTGACTTGATCGTTCCGGGAATCGAACCCCGAATCTCTAGCACCGATAACGAAGCGTTTAACAAATGAGCTACCCGGCAGGTTTAAAACAGAGTAGGTCTATCTTAAACGACGATAGCGTCCTACTTCTGGTGCGATGCCTTCCTTTTTGCTCATTAACTTTGAACTTAAATAAGAGATCTTGTTTACCTCTTTCGAGCAAATGCGTTGTCGTATCTCGTCGGGTAAAAGACACCAACGAATCTATTAATTGTGATCGCTGATAAAAACACCACCGACGTGTAGCCGCAGCTGAAGTAGGAGAACGCTTGGAACCTTGCCGTAAAAAGAGAATCTTTGCCAAATGGCCAAAAATTACCGTTAAGATTTTATAAATAATTTAACATTAAAGACAATGCATTGAAAACTGAGATTAAAATCATCAATACATCGAATGAGGTTTATTAAAGGCTGTGGTAAACAACGGCAAGCTTTCAGAAAGAATTTTCGGTCTGCGTCTTAAAGAAGTTGGGCTGACTTGCGTTATGTTGGTATATTTTTGTTTCGTTCAACTTCGGACTAAGTATGGGTCCAGACCAGCTCCTGAAATGTTAACCGCACCTGTTATACAATTCTGCCCTTCAATTAAGCAAGCAAGATTTTAACTACATGAAAGTAATGTAATCATTTACTCATCTTCTCCGTTCGTATACAGAGAAAAAAAACTTGAACAATGATTTGATGCAGAACACTATAAATTTTTCTACGTTGTTTTAGGTAGAAGGAGTGCGTGTAATTTATCCAATAAGATTTCTAAAGTGGTTTGTTTTTGGAAAGACGCGAAAGCACAGCAATTTTTTCATCACAATCATCGTTTATAATCAAACCGCGAAGCAAAATACCAAGTGCCAATCAACTGGTCGCTTACCATTGCAGTTGGACGTATCCTGCCAAATTAAATGGCAGCATCAGACTTGCAGTCATAAAGTCAACAAGACTCAAATTTACAACAAAACAATTGAAAGTAGTTTGTAGTTTCTTGTTTGTAAAATATGCAAGAATGGTCAACAAATTCCCAGTGCTTCCAATTATAATTGCAAAAATTGCCACTGAAATGCCGAAATATCTAAAAATATATCGCAATATTGTAATTGGTACAAATCTGGTTACTGCAACCAGAAGCAAGGAACGTAGTTTGGGGGGGGGGGACATTGTGCCATGCCTTCTCTTTTGACTTTTCCTTTTCGCAAAAAAAAATATCAAATGTTGCTAATTAACAGAAATAGACCAAACTATTTTGATGGCTTTTCAAGTTGATGGCTCTCGCTTCCTTTTAAAAGTTTCCGCTACGCCACCGACTACGGCGTATAAAATTCACGTTATAAAATGGACTTAATTCGTAAAATAAGTAGGAAAAGCGTTAAAATCCATATTTACTTACCGAAAACTAATTACTTCTGGAGAAATTGTGAAAAAAGAAAAGTTCGAATGCATCATTAATTTTTTTTATAACGAACAAGGTTTCATCGAAGTTAGTAAGTGTAACTGCTGTAAATAACAACTCTGACAGATTTTACTTTTCTGAAAAAAAACGTCTTCTCGGTATTTTAATTAAAAACATTCTAATATTTTCAGTTAGATTTAATATCTTACAAGCCACGAATTGTTGTGCAGAAAGCAATCTCTGGAATACACTATAAAATGATTATTTCTGTTATTACAACTCAAAATTTTCTCAAATGCTGAAGATCTTTTATAAATTTCAACTTGGAGTGTTTATGTGCGAACACTTCAATGACAAATCTACCGGAAATTTTCAGTTGTTATTTTATCAATGTCAATTCAATGAGGCTTAAAAAGTCACTCGAACGCTGCCAAAAGGCTGCAGTTTACGTCGAAAGAGCTACAAGACCCGACCGCAATCTTTTATTAAATATCGAGGAGCGAAAACGAGAAACTTTTGCCTGGAAAAGTTAAAATTTTTTTGATCAAAGTCTTTCAAAAAATGCTATAAGCTATAAGTTAAATGCTATAAGCCTATAACAGTAATTTTTCAACCAGAATTGTAAGTCGGACCAGGCTTTTAAAATCAGGTTTGCATACCCACGTTTGCGACAAAATTTTGGACGAATTGCTCATCACAGATGAGTTTTTTGGACAAAACTTAACTTCAGTTTTTTTGGCTTGATTTAAGGTTTTGATTCAAATACGTGTTCCAGCCTGAAATAGTCAATCCGTTTACAACTAAAACTACGTTGTCAACAACTCTGGAGGTAAACAAAACATGCAACAACTTTGTTATTATTCTGAAAACACAATATTGAAGTTTAATTTGACAAAAATTATACAGGGTGTTTGCTTAACTCGATGAGTTAAGAACTTGTGATTCCAATACACTCTCCCTTTCTATTAAATTTGGGTGATGCATTGCAAATTTACATTGAACTATATTGTTGCTGTTAAAGGCAAAATAAGCTCCACTTGACTAGCTCCGCACTCCAAAGAGAAATGGTGTAGCCTAAGATTTATTACCTTAACTATCAAGCTATTTAACTAAACTAGGTCTCTGAGTCAGATTCTGGGACAAATGGGTCCAGGACATTTTTTTCTCTTACCTAACCCTAACCCATTTGTCCGGGGCCCATTTGTCCTGGTGCTCATTTGTCCAAAACGTATTTGTCCTGGTGCCCATTTGTCCTGCCCGGGACCCAATTGTCCGGGATCGAATTGTCCGAAAACCCTGAATCAAACGTTTGACAAAAAAAAAACAGCAATAAAATTATTCTATCACTCGCCTAAAATCAAACAAAAACGATTCGTAGTGCTTGTCAATTTTTCAAATGGACCTTTTTGTTTCAAAAGTAAAGAGCTATAGCTGATCAAAAGAAAACAAAAAAGGGAAAACCTAGATTGGCGTACTGCGTTCCATCCCACTTCTTGTTCAACCTAGTAAACTCAAGCGCATCTGAAATCTCAATATTTAAATAAAGACCTATACACGTCAAAAAAGATCTCGTACTAAGTCATACATTTGATTTTTTTGGTTCTTTTTTACGTTGAATTTGTGTAAAGACTTGTTCAACAAAGATGTTCCTTTTCTTTTTTCTTTATGAAATGTGTTAATTTCACGCTCGCTTTAAACCACTCTTGTCTCTGTACTGCTTGCTATTTTTCAACCAAGCCTATCCAAGCGAAAATTTTGATTGACCAGAAATTGCAAGCCTATATTGGATGTCATCAAACCTAACACGGTTTCATCCGTTATTTGATATCATTTGAAAGCCTTGATGCATTAAACTTTAATGAAGATGTTGATAACGTAGTCCTGTTTATAGAATAAGTGCTACCGCAAACACGAAGATTGCAGAAGTTACGCAACAATGCGATAACAAGATTAAAGGTGCGTTTACCAATAAGCGACCGGCGACAAGCGACAATTTTTCATTGCAGCCTATTTGTTTCATTTTATTGTTTAGCTATCACGCGAAACCTCTTACATGCTCTTACATTATAATTTTTGTCGCGTTGTCGCTTGTCACGTGTCGCCTCTCGCATATGGGTAAGCACACCTTAAAGTTTTCAAAAAAAAATTTGGTATCTGGGTTCGAGTCAACTTGAGTCTGCTGACTTGACTCTTCTAGATATTGTCAATCTCACCGTAACTCTCATGAAAAAGTGACAAAAAAGTGTTAAAACCAAATACTTCCCGGTGTTTTCGACATAGTAATCTATCTTCATTAAAAAACTACAATTATCAAACTATGATTATAAAACTATAATTATATAACGACAAAACAAAAAAATCGAAATCAAATCAATTCTTCATTATACTCGCGCTATTACGTCGAAAAGTGTAGGCCTATCGGTAACGAGTGGCGGGGTCCATCTCCGCGGCTTAGGGCCTGGGCAACACAGCTCCAAAAAAACGTCGCAGCGGTGGCTAGCCGGTAGCGAAACTGTGTTTGATTTGACCGGCCTGGAAACCTCACTCCTCACGCAGCGATAGCGTGCGCTTAACGACTGAGCTAACCCGTCCGGTCGTATAACAAAATAAAGCAAAAAGCAATATTTGCGACTCATACAAGCACGGCGAAAAATAATACATCTAATAAACGGCAATAAAGCAGCTTTTCTGAAGATAAAATACAAAGTAAAAACTAAATCAAGGACAATGGCACGATTTACAAACAAAAAATTGAAATTTGACCAAATTTGACCAAACACCAGATGCTGGCATACTACAGAGTTTAGTTGGCATCTAATTGGCAACACGTAGTACTTGGTATCTAATTGGGCATATCCCCAAAATTTCTATGCTAAATTACCCTCTCAACATTGGATAGCCTACATCGAGCAATGGCTGGCTGTAATTGTAAAAATGTTAAAAAATTTGTGGAATAGGTTTTGTTTTGCTGATAGGCGATTTGTTACGTAGATTGTTTCCATAAATCGAATCCGGCTAAAAGTAGTCGGTAGATGGCAGTGTTTTTTCAGCTTTGAATTAGTTTTTAGCACTTGTAGGCCTGCAGTTCATGTAGTTGGCCGAGTGGTTTGTGCATTGGGCTGCGAAACTGGTTCCGCGAGTTCGTTGCCCAAATAGGTAATTTTTCGTGATGAACTTACTTCACTATAATTACCAAAACTTAAGCTGCAATTACGTGACTTGAAAAAAAAAACTGTAAAGTTTAGACGAGATGAGGTTTGTTCAACGTGGCATGGTCGTAGGGTAAAACCTGCGTAGCTACCAAAAGACACAACAGTAAAAAACTAACAGTAAAATTGAAACGATAATCATATCACCATGAAAATTAAATTCATTGTTAGACCAGGTCACCAGGAAACATCGACTAACCGCGAGGTTTTCTAATCTAGATGCTCCCTGATAGTAAAAGCATACCTGTTTAGGACATGGGCTAGTGTTTGGTCAAGTTCAGATGAAAAAAAGTGGACATTGTGTCTACCAAGGAGTGAAGCTGCATGCTCAGCATTGCTCAAAAGATTGAGATAATTTTGCAAGATCTTTGTAGGAGCTGTGGAACTTTTCTTACTTTTTGTGGATCATGTGACAAGTGGGATCATGGCATTTTGCGCTTCATCAACAACGGCGTCACCGGGAAATTCTCTATATAGTTATCTTATTTTGTTTTCCTGCTTCTGTTGCGAAGCCGCCTCCGTTGCAATAAGAATTTCTCACGAAAATGTTTAGCGAAATTGATTCTGGTGAATAACTATCAAAATTACTTGATTTTGGGAATTGAAACACGTTTGGCAAATTTCTGATCAGCTCCGAAAAGAATTCTTTTAGCAGGAATATTTTGGTTTCAGAAGCTTTTCGTGGTAATTTCTGGGTAGAATCTTAACCTAACAAAGCCATTCTTCAGGTAAACACTTCAACCGTCCAGAAATATTTCAAAAAGATGTTTTTTTAGTGACGTAATAAATTTTTGTGTTAAAGCCACGGTTAAATTTGGTCGAGTTTCAAAAATGCATGACATTTTGAACACTAAACTGTTGATTTGAGCGTTTGTTTGCGTTAGACATTTCTTTGCCGTCTCAGCTTTTTCGTAATTATGTCAAAATGCTTATCTGCGATAAATGCTACATGGTAGCTTTGTTTCGGTAAAGAGAAAATGACTTCCAACGCAATTGATTTGATTTACGATTTGACAAAAGGGTCAGTTTGCTTGAAAATATATTTATTTTGACCAGACGCTGGCGGGAATAAAGCTGAACTTTTATTAACGGAAATGCGTTTCTGACAAAACGATTGTTTCTTATCATTCTCTAATGCCTGCGCAACATGGCCTGGGGCTAAGTTACGTTCGTTTTTCTTTTTACGTCCATTTTCCGACGCAAAATTGGTTTCCCTTTTTCACAAAACAAATTGCAGCAATTTAGGTCACTTTATATAAACTTAAGCACTGATAAGCTTCGCAATTCTAACGACGAAGCTCGAAAGAAGTTGAAGAAAATTGGAGAGTGTGTAGCTGCTAGAAAAAGAAATAGTGCTCTACTCTACAGTGTTATTTACATTTGAAAGCGTTACAAGCAATTGTCATAATTAAAGAATATATAACTGCGGTTATTCTCAATTGTTGAACTTAAAATTCAACTGTATTTGAAGGACCTGCGAAGTGAGCTTCTCTTCGAGTCAGCAGCCATTTGGTACATACATCATATTATGCAATCGGCTTTAGCCGTGAATTGAAGCCGTCACGAAAGATCTTTAACGTACGCGCCGTAACGTTAGGCCATGTCAATTGCTAGCCATTTTTCTTGCATACGTTATTTGGAGGTATACTCAGTTTGAAGCTCCTAAATATTTTGTAAATTACGCATGAAGTAATAAGCCTAATGCGCTTTCTGCACGCTCCGCTATGCAAACAAAAATAAACGTAATGTTTTTGTTCATTTAAAAGACCTTACTTTTCGGATTAGGAACTGACGTTACTAATTCCACTACAAGCAATGAAGCGTCGCCTTAACTCGAGATCAATTGTTGCGAAACGCGCCAAAAATCGCAAGCTTTCAATTTTGTTAAATGAAATGTTTATAAGCACTGTGCGAGACCATTTTTCGCTGTATCTAACGTTCGCAACGCAAATAGGTTCTTATTATGCAGAGTCTAAAGCAAGGTAATTTTCGTCGAAGTCGCAGTGCGAATCTACTTCAGTTGCAAAGGATATCAAGTAATGAGTTTTGGATTAGCTTGTGGAACTCTCCTTGAGTCAGGTCACAAATTCGTCTAGTTTACTTGGATAGTCAAGGAAGAGTTAAGAGTATAGACGCAGTGTGCATGATACAATAAATGACATCTTTGACATTAAAATGTCCCAGTTTAAATATAGGATTTTGAATTTTAATATTTTGTGCTGTATCATATTGTAGACCTATTTAGTGGCATATTTACCCTCCCATCACGAGAAAGCGATCAAAGCGCTAGAAGGAGCTCGCTTAGGAGTTGCCGGCCATCTGTCTACGACACCAAGATGGGAGAATCCCGCTAAGTGCCTTTCCCAACGGCACATGAAGTAATCTTGCTGTCTTGTTATCTCCACTGTCCCTTTAACAGGCCCGCCGAGAGGGGGGCAGAAGAAGTCACTGTCTGGGGGTCCGGGGACACAGGGGGGTCCGGGGTTCAGAATTGTCAGGTTTAGAATTCAAAATTCATCAGCTCAAACTACGGCCTACGGACGCGATGATGTTTTTTTTTTATTTCGGGCCGAAATTCGAACATCTGCGGACGTTATGACCTTTTTTTGCTCGTCACTAGATGTTGAGCCGAAATTTGAACATCTGCGGAGGCTCTGATCCTTTTTTTGCTCATCACTTGATTTTGGGCCGAAATTCGAACATCTGCGGACGCTATGACCTTTTTTTGCTCATCACGTGATTTTGGGGCACCACTGACCAAAGGGCCCAAACGAAATTTTTGCCCCGGGACCCGAAATTTCTCTCGGCGCCCCTGCCCTTTAATGCTGAGCTTCAAGCAAGGAAGCTGTGAATAGTCTACCAATTCAAGTGGTTGCAGGTTTGACCCGACTCGGAATGAACGCGAGTCTACAGCTCCGGAGACAGACGCTTTTACTTTTACCATTCTGCCACCTGAGCTGTCCCTCTAGATTTGCAGGCCGGTATTCTTGGACTCTTGATTCTCGAATGTTTTTGTTCTCGAAATACTGAAACGTATATTACCCAGAGGTGGGCACAATTTCGTTAATCGTTAATTTGTTAATAACGAAGCTAACTTTTTCATTAACTAATTAATTCGTTAAATTTCTTTTTGAAATTAACGGATTAAATTAACTTACGTTAGTGCTTGATAACTTCCGTTAAATTTTTGTAAACGCTTATTTCTCTTATTCTTGGTTAAGTTTGACATCGATAAACTAGCAAAATACGACCAATGAGGTCAAAAAACGAGATAAAAACAACTAAACATATTGTTTGTGAGCAGAAAAATTGTTTAAATGCTTACGCAAACATTGATATTAAAAAATCACTAGCTTTTTTTAAAAAGAAATGCCGTTTTACATCAAAATTAACGATTTAACAAATTTAATTAACTTCCGTTAATTGGAGCTGAATTTAACAAATTAACGTTAATGGAGGTACATAACTGTATTAACGAAGTAGTGGCTAGCGAAGCTAACGTTTTGCATTAACTTGCCCATCTATGATATTACCCATGAGTTAGTCAGATAAAAACTACTGAACCATTTCTTCCTAATAATATTTTTAATTAAATTTCATTTTGTTTTTAATGGGGTTTTGGTCGATTCTGGGCTCGTTATATTTTGAGAGGTTGCGAAGTTTGAATTATGGGTATTGTGTATGCTAGGGCAAAGTATTTAAAAGGATACTGAACTGAAAATTCAATAGCAATTGGAGGCCCCAAAGTGAGTCTGCGCTTTTCGAATCAGCAGTCACCCGATACTTATCAGTTTATGTCAAACGCGGTTGGCTTCAACCGTGAATTAAACCCGTCACGTAGGATCTGTCACCTGCATGACACCACTAGGACATGTTGGCAACGAAAGTGCTGCGTGCGTGGGTAAAAAAAATGTCGTCATGGTTTCTCTTTTTGCAAAGAAACGTCTGGAATTCTTTTGTGTAAATTAGTGCGATCGCTGACTTTGGCTCGTAAGAAAACTGCTACTACACATTGCAACTTAATTTAACTCGAAGTTGCACATCAAGCAGAAAGTTAGATTGCAAAAGTAAGCAGTAAGCAACCACCGTCACGATTTTGCGCAATCTTGACGTAGCTAACTCGATTATTCATCTCTCTTTGTTACCGTTTAGTCAGCGACATAGCCTGGCGGTACCGCACGCAGGTTACAGTCCTACGTGCAGGGTTAAAAATCGATAATGAAAAAATTATACATCTTCGATGTATACTTCAAAAAAAGAAGAGAATTGCCACATTCGATAACAAAAATAAAAAGTAGATCATCGATGACGTCAAATCGATATTTTTCTCTGACTTAGTCAACAGCGACAGCGCCAACATATTTCGATGCCAGTGGAGGGTTTCAGGTTAGGCAAAGTGGAGAATGTCGGTATCGAAGGCGTAGCATATTATGATGGCTAGTTTAAAACAGGAATACCAGAAAGCTTACTCACTTTTCCCTTCTCAGTTTTCATTATAAAAAAGATCAAACATCACTTTTTCTCTTCAATACTTTCTACCTTTGATCTTGGCCTACTGTACTTCAGATGCTGTTGCATTCTAAAGCTAGTACGCACTAAGCACTACTAGTACTCTATACCCATATCACACTAAGACTACTGTTTGCAGGTTAGTTAAAATCATAAACTGATGAAGGCATATCACAAGCTTACAACCACTATACTGATAGAGCATTATTGCTTTGTAAAGCCTTTTTCTGTGACCAACTATTTTGTCCAGCACTCTACTTCACAGTTCATAGACATCTTGTCACAGGTGTCATCCATAGACCAACGTCGCTTGCAGAAAGCCTGCTGTCATTTTTATTAGCCTCACGACTGCATTGGACTGCCTGGCCTTGGCCGGCCTTCTACAAAGCGATACCAATTGACCAAACGCTAAGCAAATGTTTCCTCGAGTTATATTTTGGAATGGAATCAAAACTGATAGTGCATAGGGAATTTTCCGCACGCTAATTGTTCTTATGCGGATGTAAAGTAAAATATTTACCTGCAAACGCCACAAAAACCAGATAAGGTACTAAAAACTACAAAAAATAAAAACTTTTGAAAGAACTTCTTCAGAAAAAAAATATCGATAAATTAATGTCGATTTACCTCACAAAAAAGCAGGAAAAACCCCAATCGATAATGAAAAAAAAGTAAAGAATTTTAGCATTCGATGACGAAAAAGTAGAGAATATTGCTATCAATTTCTACTTAATATTTCCAACCCTAGTGTTGTAAGTTAAAACAAACGAGTCGTTTTTTTGCAAAAAAAACACGATTTTTTGTTTTTTTTTTAATCTAAAAAAAACGTGTTTTTTTTATTGTTTGCCTTTTTGTTATACTCCTATGTTTAACAGATGTATTTTGATAAAGTGCTATGTAATTTTGCTGCTTATTGCTATTGCGAACATTTGGGGTTGAGTAAAATGCTGAAAAACACGTTTATGGGGAGAGTATTTCGGTCACACACTTTTTGAAATTGTAAGTTAATGCGAATCAGGGTTACATTTAAATACTCTTTTTATTTACTGAGCCAACAGCATGGGTAAGCTAGGTACTATCGGAAAATAGGTATCCTTCCAATAAAAGGACCTACATTCTTTGCTGTTTTTATCATCAAATCGGGAGAAGCAGTTGGCTTTTTAACAAATATTCTGACCTAGAGTTACGACTTTACCAGTTATCGCAATAAGAGATGAACAACGAAGGTGATTAATTCATTGTGTCAGCAGTCAGCAGCGGTACACAAAAAAGATTTCTAATTTTTTACCACGAAATGTCAAAATGATAGCTAGCCACAAAAACCTTGCACAAATTGATACGTTCAAGGATCAAACTCAAATCTACATTGAGCCAGTGAAACGACTTGCATTCGCTGCCCCTAACTTCGAGTTGCAGAGCAAAAATTAAACTCAAGTTACACAACAAAGAAAGCTTTGATTTGCAAAATTAAATCGCTCGAGCGTATCACTAAAAATAAATAGATTTAAAGGGTTTTCAATAATGGTCTTGCGGCTCGTTAGCGGCTCAATGCTAGAAAAAAGCAACAGAACTGGACCGTTAGCGGATCGACAAAAAGTCCTGCTAACGGCTAGGCTTAGGGTTTCCCTTTTTGTCGGATTTTCAACTACTCGGGAAACGGGGAAATTTTCAAAATTTTCCCGGGAATTCTGAGAAATTCTCGGAATACCAAAAATCTTCGAGATTTCCGGGATTCCGAAAATTTTCGAGATTTCGGGGATTCGGGAAATTTCCGGAAAATTTTCGCTGGAAATTTTTTCGAGCTTGGTTATTTTGACATTTTTTCTGATTTTCAGCATTTCAGATTTAATTTTTAGCATTTCGTTAAGTTGTTTTGACCAACTTACCTTAAATTTTTCCATTTTTTCGACCAATTGAAAAAAAAATTTTGATCTCACAAGCATTTCGTCTTAAAAAATTTTGCGAATTTCAAAAAATGATTTTTAGTAGGCTAAGCAAAAAAAGTTTTGATTGGCAGTAACGCAAAACTATAACGCATTTTGTATGTCGTAGTGATAGATATCCGTAGGCCTTCCACTGAAATCCTTACTAATGTTAAAGACATCCCGGGATCCCGACATAAACTTCCTGGAAAACGGGAAATTTCAAAATCCCAAATTTCTTGTCCCGACTTCCCGGGAGGACACACTAGCTAGGCTAGTCGAACTAGCACTTAAGGCACCCAAAATGGCTCATGGTCATGCCATAAATGCCATCTTTAGCACCGAGCAGTGAGTGCAGGCTATATTTCTGTTGTTAATGGTAACTTGACATCACAAATCACATATCGGTACCATTAAAAACAGCCTTGTTTTGCCTCAATTTCGAGCTGATAACAAGCCGAAACGGGGTAGACTACTCAATTAGCAATGAAATGGTCAACTACATAAAAAAAAAACTAAAACAATAAAAAAAAAACACGAAGCGAAAAAAACGTTTTTTTTAACAACACTATCCAACCCTGCCTTCGTGACGGGTTCGATTCACGGCTGAAGCCGATCACATTCGACATATAAACTTGGTGGCTGCTGACTCGAAGAGCCCAAGCTCACTTCGCGGTCTTCACCAATTGCTGTTGAATTTTCTGTTCAATAATTTGAAAATAACCCGAGTTATTTAATCATTTTTTTGCAGGGTTTAGGTTTTGGTTGATTGCACTTGTTACTGTAATCAATCCAGTAGGTGTTTGATTCAACCAAACCTGAGAACAGACTGTAGGCCTACCTCCAATATCGACCAAAAATTAAAACGCTGTTAGCTTCAAAAGATCACTGTAAATGTAGAATGGTTCCTTCCCTGCGAGCGTACTTTGCCATGAACGGAATAAAGCATCTTGTTTTGGTAAGCTACTTTTTCAAATGGAAACACCTAGGACGTAGCAAATAAAAACGTTTGTTTTTTGAGAAAATTGTGTTTTGGAACTCCCAATTTGTATGGAAAGAATACTTTCTTGAAAAATTCGTATCAAATTGTTATGGTGTAGGCTGGCAGTACGAGCCGGGCCACCGCCTAAAGAGTTGGTTTTATAATATATTAGTAGCATTAGGTGTAGGCTACATGTGGCTAAATCGAATTAATTTACTTGGCATAACTACAGTAACGGGTATGTCTTAGCATTATTGTTCTAAATCAGCGAATCGATATGATTTTTGCAAATTTTTTTATTGATCTGGCGTACCAGGGTAATTTTATTAATGAAAAATCGATTTACTGTACGAATTGATAACTAATATGGAATAAATGGGCATACTATGAATATAATCAATCGATTTTTATTTAAAAACAAAAATGAATAAATGCAAATTAATTGATGAGTTGATTAATGAAATTAAAACTACTTGAAATCAATGAATCACTTTGAAGAAAATACACCGCTTTATCAATACAAAGAAATGTAGTCTCTTAATCGATTTGCTACATAAAGTAAATCGATGTGCAAAATAAAATAAATTGATTTACAATATAAAATAAAACGATTTAATTTATCTGGATATGCAGAAAATCTTTGTGGTTTGGAAACATTGCTAGGGAGAAAATTTCAACCATACCAAGATTCAACTAATCAACTATATATGCCGGTATCGGCGTTTACAAAACAATTATACTGACTGAGACGTGGATTCTGCGCGTTTGGTTTCAAATTCGCACGACTTGGAACATTTAGCGTTAGATTTTGCTTGTGATCAAACGTCAGTTAATCTGTTTGCAGTGATCGCCTAAACAAACTACCAGCTTGACATCATTTGACCCGCCGGTTCGATTGCACAGTTTTTGCAGACACTTTTACCTTTCCACTTAGTCTTTTCTTATGGTTCTCAGTCCCATGTTACTATTTCGCAATGTGATGCAAAGAAAAATTGCAGCGATGCTCGACCACAGATGAAGCTTGCGTAACTAGAAATGACTATTTTTTAAATTCTTCACATTTGTTACAAACAACAGCGCCAAGAAGAGGCTGAAAAACTTGGGCAAACTTTCCGGCTCACTTCTGGTGCCATTGTCAACGCTATGGATTTAAACTGAGCTGACTTTTGCACGTCACAAGCTGAGGCCAGTGATACTACTGTATTGTGGCTAGGTCACTCTGTGCACGAGGGTTGAAAATTTAACGTGGTTATTATGAATATGATTTGTTTTACAGATACTATGGTTCTGCGTCAACGCTTTAACGTTCTACTACACCTTTATGTATTACTACACTGGTGTCCAGTTCTATTACTTGCATCAAATGCTCGGGGTAAGATTTTATGTTTGTAACTAAGCACTGAGATGCTTACATAGCTTATATTTGGACTAAATCCTATTCGGAAATTTCTTTTTTGTTATTATCAAATCCAATCTTCATCATACTCGCGGATATAACGAGTGGTGGGGCCCATCTCCGAGGCTTAATGAGCGCCCGGTCATTGGGTAAACAGAGCTACGAAGAAACGTTAAAACGGTGGCGAGCCGTTGGCGACACTGTGTCCGATTTGACCGGCCCGGGAATCGAACCTCAAATCTCCCGCTTTGATATCGATGTGCTTAACAACTGAGCTAACCGGTCGAATGTTTTTATTACGAGAAAGACTGAGAGTGCATTATTCCTATAGTTTACAATTAGCCTGTTTCCATGTGCAAAAATCGTAGGCTTTTGGCCCGCGGGCTTTGTTCGAGTAAGGTGTTAGAAAATGCATTGCATATGCAACGAATTGGGCGATATCGAAGAAATTTTACAACTACCGTATGTATTATTTTGATCTTAGTTAGTTAGTTGCATATTTATCCTCCTATCACGAGAAAGCGATCAAAGCGCTATACGAGCTCGCTCAGGAGTTTGCCATTCATCTGTCTACCACACCAAGATGGGGGAATTTCGCTAAGTGCCTTTCCCAACGGCGCAACAAGTAAACTTGCCGGCTTGTTCTCCACACTATCCCATTAATGCTGAGCGTCAAGCAGGGAAGCTGTGAATACCAATGTTAAAGTCATTGGTTTGACCCGACTCGGAATGAAACTCGAGTTTACAGCTCAAGAGACTGACGCTCTATACCACTCGGCCATCTGAGCTGTTATTTTGATCTTTCTTCTGCATAAAGTAAGCTTCATGCACTGTATACTTTTATAGTATGGACTGTGCATCAGCAGAGCTAGTGCGGCTTGCATCAATATGAACAGCGGAATTCTCTTAGTTCCAATGTGCAAACGACTGATGACCTACATCAGGGGATTCAAGCAGGTAAAATTGTTTATAGCGTCTTTCATCTCGAACATCACAAAATATATTGTTAGAAATAATAGTTAATATAGTTTCAATTCACAAGACTTTGATTGTCACATTATCTTTAATTTTTCTCTTTGTTTAAAGCTGATAAGAACATGCGATTTTAGTTGTCTTATGTGTGATTTTTGCAACTATTGTTATTTGCAAAAATCGGCCTATTACTCTAGTGTATAACAACAAAACACAAGTGTTGGCCGATTCGTGCCTATAACAAAAGTCGTGTAGAACAGTGGTTTTCAACCTTTTTCAAGTCGCGGCCCCCTAAGTTAAGCAATTTGTTGTTGCGGACCCCACACAAATCAACGCAAATAAACACGATTCCAATTCTCCGCCCAAAATCAAGCAACGATCACAAAAAAGGTCATCACGTCTGCAAACGTCCAATTTCCGCCCAAAATCAAGCGAAGAGCAAAAAAGAAAAAAGGTTTTTACGTCAGGGGTGCACCCAGCATATTTCAAAGGGGAGGGTTCTAAAATAAAACTCGATTCCGCACTCAAAAGCGCATCCAGATAATTTTGGTGGGGGGGTGAAATTTTGAATTAGGTTGAATGTTAACTAAATACAAAGACGTTGGACCCAAAAAAGACGTAAAAAGCTATGGGGTGCCGTTTGTAAAGTAAAAATTGTACGCACTTTACGGACAAACCAATGCTCTTTCATACTCCAAGTCAAATGGTAACGAAAAAAAGCATGCTTTCATACGCCAAGTCAAATAGTAACGAAAAAAACAAGGTTTCTTACGCCAAGTCAAATGGTAACGAAAAAAAACATGCTTTCATACGCCAAGTCAAATGGTAACGAAAGAAAACATGTTTTCCTACGCCAAGTCAAATGGTAACGAAAAAAAGCATGTTTTCTTACGCCGAGTCAAATGGTAACGAAAAAAAGCATGCATTCCTACGCCAAGTCAAATGGTAACACAAAACTATCTCGTTCTGAGTAACGTAGCGCCGACTGTAATATAGCGCCAACTGTAACCTAACACACATCACGTGTCTGCCGACCAAACTACCTTTTTTTCTAATGGAATCTGAACAAACTTCCGATCAAATCCGAACAGACCAGTACAACCGGCGCTTATTCAGATTCCATTAGAAAAAAAGGTAGTTTGATCGGCAGACACGTGATGTCTGTTAGGTTACAGTTGGCGCTCAGAACGAGATAGTTTTGTGTAGGGTTGTAAATTTGGGACCAGTTTATACAATCCCGGGATCGGGATTTCCCGGTATTTTAGACTTATAATCCCGGGATTATTCGGGATTGAGCAAATAATTAAAAAAAGTAGTATGGAAAGAACAAAAATCTCTTTTATTTCTTGTAATATTGACGCTGAAATATAAGAGCATCTAGAGTGGCATCATTCATTTGGCTCCTGATTTTGTTAGCAAAATAGCCAAGGGCAGAAAAGGCCCTTTCGGCCTCAACTGATGTGGGCTTAATAGTTTTAAGAGCATTTTAATAGTTTTAAGAGCTTAATAGTTTTAATACGTTACACAACACTTTTTACCCATTTGCTTAAATGAAACTTTAGATGTGCTTTCTTAACAAATATGCTACTATTGCTTGTTTTTTCTTTGCGTTTTGTTACTTCATTTATATACCTGAAAGCACATAACTCTTAATTTGCCAGTGACCAACTAAACTACTGTAACTGTAAGTAAGTGTCTATGCTTTCCTATGCTCAATTCCGCAAAGCATTGCGCAAGGGAACACAATTGTTCCAATTTCATTAAAAATGTGGGCCACAAACAATGTTGTATGACATCACAATTTATACTGCTAGTTAACTACACAGCACAGAATACAGACTTCTTTACACTGTGTGCGCTCGTGTCTTGCACTCATTCTCTGGGCAGAAGCTGAGCTATCTGTTAGCTGCTATAAGTATTAGAGGCATTAGAGCACATCATACTGTTTCCATCAACAACTTTATCGAGTGTGGAAAATAGTAACTTTATTTAGTCTCTCTCTGACTCCACTCATGTAGAGCAGCATGCCAGGAAAAGGGTTTTGCGCCAAGAATATGACTGTAATAATTGCAATGTCGGATATCTTACAACTTCAAGATGGTCATCGTATCCAATTGTATAAATTCCGAAAATAAAGAATAGTGCAAATAACAGGTCGTAAATTTACGAGATACAAGTTTGGCGCACCTAGCTAACCCTTGCGGTGCACCATTTGAGAAACGCTGAGCTAGGGTACGTAAAACTTAATTCTGTACTTTAGAATTGCAACATTACATGATGCTCACTTCCGTAGGCTGACATAAAACGGTCAATCAGGGGTATAGTAAATTTAATAAGTCCCGGGATTTCTAGATATATAATCCCGGGATTGGGATTGGAAAAAATACCCCAAATCCCGGGAATTCGGGATCGGGATTTCCCGGAATTACAACCCTAGTTTTGTGTTACTATTTGACTTGCCGTAGGAAAGCATGCTTTTTTGTTACCATTTGACCTGGCGTAAGAATGCATGCTTTTTTTCGTCACCTGACTTGGCGCAAGGAACCTTGTTTTTTTTCGTTACCATTTGACTTGGCGTAGGAATGCATGCTTTTTTCGTTACCATTTGACTTGGCGTAGGAAAACATGCTTTTTTTCGTTACCATTTGACTTGGCACAGGAATGCATGCATTTTTGGTTATCATTTGACTTGGCGTAGGAAAGCATGCTTTTTTTCGTTACCATTTGACTTGGCGTAAGAAACCATGTTTTTTTCGTCACCATTTGACTTGGCGTATGAAAGCATGCTTTTTTTCGTTACCATTTGACTTGGCGCAGGACAGCATGCTTTTTTTATTTACCATTTGACTTGGCGTAAGAAAGAGCATTGATTTGTCCGTAAAGTGAGTACAATTTTTACTTTACAAACGGCACACGATAAAAAGCTCTATGAAAAATGTTTGCATCTTGCGGCTCAAAAATTTTTCAGGGAGGGGGCACTATTTTTTGATAAATTTTCAAGCGTAGGTTTTTCCAGCAGAATTATTTCTGAAGCATATTGAGAATAAAAAAAGCTCTAGGGGGTACGGGGTCACGCTCCCCCGAAAAATTTTTGAAAATTTACGTACTGTAGTCGCCATTTTAGTACTTTTTGAACAATTTGTAAACAAATTTTTAACTTTTTGCCTCTAAATCTGAGTGTTTCACCAAACATGATGCAGTTTGTTCGGGCATTTTCGATTATGCGTGCTTAGGCGTATCGAAAAGGTTCGAAGTTATGAAAAAATTATATTCATCAAAAACATGTTTGAAAATGGCTGATGGAGGAGGATGCATTCCTCTCCCCCCTCCCCTTAGATCCTCCCCTGCTCGCACTAATAACAATGTCTCTTGCCACTACGCCAACCAGCCGATTTGGTTCAGTATGATGTGGGGCAAATTCTGTCAAAGCTGTTTTGAAATAACAGCAAGTACTGCACTTGCACATTTTGAACACTTCACTTTAAAAACAAGAATTCGGTTTCAAAAGGGGGGTTCAACCCCTCAAATCCCTTCCCTGGGTGCGTCACTGTTTCACGTCCTCAGATGTCCTGTTTTCCCCTGAAAATATCGGTGAGGAGCTAAAAAATAGGTCTATCCTTATATCGTTCACAAAAATTATATTTTTTAATATACGTTAATAATAAATAATAAAGACCGGTACTGCGGACCCCTTACGGACCCTTTAGCTCTTGCGGCCCTCTTAAAATCATTCGCGGACCACTTGGGGGTCCGCGTACCCCAGGTTGAAAACTACTGGTGTACAACACACCTAAGGCGCACAAAAGCTATTGCGTTAAATCTTCCTTATTATGACTGATTGTGTGGTAACAATTACTCGCCTTTGCGTTACCTAGACTGGTTACTTCTCGCAGATTTTCAATTAGAGTAGGCAATACAAAAAATATTATTTATATTAATTTGACAAAGAAATCTGCTTGTTATACTACTCAATTACGGCTTTTATTTTATGCTTCCTGCGGAATGCTTAAAAACCGTAATTAATTTTAACCAAAGGGCGATCAGCTGCTATGAATTACACTAGTGCAACGTGCTTGCTCATTTGGTTAGCTCTAATTTAACGTTTTTGCCGGCTTCTTTATGATGTTATTAATATTTCAATCACTACTTATAAATGACATGTTTCAGGCTATGACTCATATCACTTCTTATGTTACGCATTTATAATGACATAAATTGGTTTTAACGATAGCCAAATTTTTCATTGATCTTAAGAACTGCAACTGAAATTTCAGCACGTACGTTGCCCTGATTTCTGACCAAAGAGTTTAACTGTTAATTTAGTTTAATGTTATGATGATACAATAGCAGTTATATTGGTACATGCCAAGGTTTCTTGTGTAAAAACATAAGCCGCGAAGTCACTATAGCAAATTCAGCTGAGTTGGTAATCAAAGGAAATATGAAATTAGCTTACTAATGACCCCAAAGGGTGACCCCTCCGAGAATTCACATTTCAGAGAAGCTGTGTAAAATTTTTTCAACTTTTGTGATTTGATCTCACTTCAAGCTTTGCCCTGCTATTATATAACTATTTAATTTATGATGTTATAGGCCGGTAACTTGCTATAATTACCTTGATGTAATCGCTATTGTGAATTCAAACAATGTCACTTCGAGTAAACCTTACCGTCTGGCCTTCACTCAAACATAAACCTTGGTTTCCTCGATGATACCTTAAACTTTGACCAACTTAGTGAATATTTACTTAAGTTGAAAATGTGATTCATGTGTATTTTACAAAAGAAATGGTGAATTTAAGGATTTATCGATGTCACAGCTGTTACAGAAAACGACCCACTTTTGCCCCACAAGTATGCGTTATGAATTTATGACTATGCATAAAAAGTACGTTGCCGGCAATTTTACGCTTTATATGAAGAAGATGTTGACTTAAAGAATTTATTGTTTTGCTTTAAGATGAATAATAAAGCCAAACAACCCAAAATTTCTTGTAACTATAACTATTTTCGATAGACCTAATATTAAACGTTATTTTTCCTTATTGGAGCTATTTTCAGTTGTTATTTTTGTTTGCCACTGTTTATTAGAAACTGCAGCCAAAATGGTCTTCTTCAGAAATGTTGTAAAAACGTAGGCATTATGATGGCCTGTTTTATAAAGCACTAAGTTTTATCCAGCATTAAAGCGCTCCGTGTTTTACTTAATTAAAGCCTAGAAAAACCAAAGATTACTTAAAGCAAATCACTTCAGCTTTGATAAATATGCAGTTATAATTTCTGCATGGCGGCGTTGCACGATGATGCGGTATTAAAAATAGGATGTTTAGAATTGCCAGTAGGTGTACCAAACCAAAACAATAAGGAATTCTGTGATGATATTGGTGCAATGACTTTAAGCGAGTAAAGCCTTTGATAAAGAATTGAGCCGCTCTGTTGTGGACCTTAATAAGGCTAAAATAGCACTGATTTTTCTGTAATACTCCAACTTGCCTGGCTGGGTGACGGTATTTGCCTTTCAAATGCATAAAGGCCTAATTAATTTTCTTCTTCTCATAGTTTAATTGCTTATTTGATGTTCAGGTTGCTGAGAGTCGATATCGTCGTGTTCTAGATTGTGGTCGATCATTTCATATTTGCGGTGGCTATCTTTTATGCCTATTAGCAAGTAAGTATAGCAGGCTATTCGTTGTTGCTTAAAAACAATAAATTCTGATAACTTTTCATTGCATATTGTTTCTTTTTTAAATGGGTAACACGTAACAGACTAGGCTAAAACGTAAGAAAAAATAACTTAGCATGAATTTATCAATAAATAACCAAAACAAAACCATTAAAGTGCATTTTAGCGAAACCAAAACCTTTACTGCCATGCATTGCATACTACCAATGTTGTCCAATGCTCCAGGTGCAAAGTTTTTGCTTCATATTCAGGCCGGGCTGTCTCTTGTATTCTCAACGTAATAGCTGACAGCAAGGTCAATTGCACGTATGCCAGGACCTTATCATGCATTGGCACTCTCAAGATATCTGACGCTATTTTTGAGTCATTCTTAATATGTTTAGGCCACTGGCTTTTACTCTTTATTAAGCCAATAAGGTTCGTTTAGAAATATCATTTTGTGTAATTTGAGACGAATTTTGTGGTAAAACTAAACAATGGTAATGTTTCGGGGTTACCAAATTTGCTAAATATCAAAGTCTCAAGAAGTTGCGTTGTTACAAACCGACAACATTCTTTGACGTAAATTATTGTTATGGGTCATTCTTTTCGTTACTTTTTCTGACAAGATTTTTTGCTGTACTGTTTTATAGTTTTTCGATCAGGGAGTCGAATCGAACCCGAACCGGAGTTTTATAAACCGGTTTTACGCTATTTTTGTCGAACCTTAACTGAACCTGAACCGTATTTTTCAAAATCGCAAAGAGCGAACCGGAACTGAACCGAAAAATGTGAGTACTTGCGAACCTTAAGCGAACCGGAACCGATTGAAAAAGCGGCTTGCTCCGTAAAGTCACTCGCGTCACTTAGAAGCTGTTTCGAATTCACAATAATTGTCACTTATGCAAGTAACTATGCATAGTGAAGAAGTCTTTTACGTTTGATATAGGCCTACTTGGTACCGTAGTACACGCGTTACAGACTAAACTAAACAAAGCGCTTCAACACTAATTTAACGCTACCTGTGGGTTGAATAGGCCGCTGGTGTCAAAACATAGCAGCAATTTAATTACCTCGAAATTGGCTTTACTACAAGTATTTTATGCATTATGTTGGCCTGTCAATGCGAAGAAAAATTGCTTTGTACGTTTCATTTTTTAAATTGTGTTACTAGAATTATACCATTTTTTACAGTGAACTTAAACCGGAAATTTATAAACCGGTTTTGAAATATTTTTTACTGGAGCGAACTCAAACCGAAGCGTTTCAATTTATTTGAACCTTAACCGGAACTGAACCGAAATTTGAAATCGCTGTTGAACTCAAACCGAACCTGAACCGAAAAAATTAAACGGTTCGACTCCCTGTTTTCGATAACACATTGAGTGAAGCTTTAGGTTAAATTGAGTTTTGATTTTACTGCTCAACTGCGCACATTGTGTTCCAGAATTTCCAGAAATGACCAAATTTTGTTATGCTTGATCATCTAGTTTTTGAAAAGGTTGGGTGCCTAAAGTAAGCCTGAAGGAATCCGATATGAACGTGTAGGGACCCGTAATGAAAAAAAAGTTAATTTTTTTATAACTTTTGTGATCCTAAGAGCCAATTCATTTTAAAGACATAAATCGGGCTCCTCAATAATAACCATTTTTTATGACTTTAAAAGCCTTGGTTCATTGTTTCTCTTTCGCAAAAGTTGAACTTGGTTTTAGAAGTTGCAATTGCTGCAAAGCTTTCCCGTTAATTTTGTTTACTTTTTTAACTTTTAACAAGGATAGAGGCAAATGGATACGATGAGCATTTGACGTGACCTAGTTTTGAATGAAGAAATTTTTTGTATAGTTTGGTGGAAGCTCGCTTTTTTCACCTTTTCTAAACCACAAAAAAAAACGATTTACGTAAGTTCGTTTTAAACCACACAGGTGTATTTAGACTGGACAAATTATGGTAAGCCAGATGTTGAATTAAGTGATTGAGCCTCAATAGATTTATTAGTGATAAACTCCCTTAAAATCGCTGTCTGAAATTTGCGACATAACCGGAACCGCACTACTAATAAATATAATATCGGTAAAGTCTTTATTAACGAAAGAAAACCGTTTGTATGTTTTATTTGCTTTACAAAGTGTCAGCCAATGAAGACAAGCTTTCAAAACTGTCGAAAGAAAGATCGTATTATTATACTTGTCTGCTGAATGAATGCCTTGTATTGTTTTGGCTAGACAGTAAACGTTAATGATTTTTGTGACTTCCGAAATTTCATGTTTGATTAATAGCTGTTGTAATCTAAAGTATGTTTGAATAAAATTTTGGTCTTTTCCTTATTATTCTGATGGCTGTAACTTGTTAAATTTTTACCAGAAACAAATTGACGTACTGAGTACTTATATCGTACCCGCCGCGAATCAATAGCAATAAATCATAGATAAACTAAAAACACAGCAAATCTTTTTTATTACCAGTACTTCAAAAATCAAATCTTCATTATACTCGCCGTATTACGCCGAAGCGTATAACGAGTTGCGGGGCCCATCTCCGCGGCTTAGCACCTGGGCTACACAGCTCTGAAGAAACGTCGCAACGGTGGCGAGTCGTTGGCGACACTGTGTCGATTTGACCGGCCCGGGAGTCGAATCCCAGACCTATAGCGTGCGCTTTGCAACTGAGCTAACATTTACGTTTCAAAATGTTACTCATTCCATTGTCAAAAGCAATATGAGACAGCCTATAGCCTATTCTTCAAACAAAAATACATGATAAATATTTTCATTTAATAAATTTTTCACCGATGGTGCGAAAGATTTAATAGAATGGAATTTTTGCTTCTCAGAGGAAAAACTCCTACAAACAAAAAGCATTAGCCTACCAACATAACAAAGCAAGGCATTATGTTGTTGACAAACTTGTTTGTTAAAAATGCCCTAGATCAGCATTTTCAAAAATATTTAGATGCTAAAAATTTAGCTTGGTTGGCAACTCACCAGTAAGTGTTCTAGCCATTATGTTGTTGACAAACTTGTTTGTTAAAAATGTCCTATCAACATTTAAAAATATTTAGATGCTAAAAATTTAGCTTGGTTGACAACTCCTCAGTAAGTGTTGAAGTTAGAAGTCCCTGAAACTCATGAAGCATCGCAAAACAATTATGTTAAATGCTTCTAGGTAGTCTTGCAAGATCAGATTAAAATTATTATTGTCTCTTTAATGAATAACATACATTGAAAAGAAATTAGTGCAGCCTTCATTAGAACGCATGCCGTAATCTTACTTTATGTCAAAGCTGCTAATTAAAATCATTATTTCTTCATTACAAGCTGGATCACTTTGTTCTTTAATTGGATCAATTATGCATTTATTTTTATCGTTTGCTCTTAGCATTTTTTGTTTGAATTTCCAAGTATTTTTAAACCTCGCAAATTGGCTGGAAATTTTAACATCTATGTTGTTCATATGTACTGTAGGTAGTTTGTGTTTGTTGGGCCGAACAATTTCGTGTTAATTTTTGTACTTTATCTCTTTGATTTTATTTGCATAGCCTTATCTTTTCAACAAACTAAAAATTCATTACTTCGTTTTGCTGTTGTTGTTTGAAACGTTGAATGGTGGTTTTGCAAAGTTTAATACGTCATTGCATGTTCACAGTTCAGTTGTTCACATTATAAGCTGATGATTGAATTTTTCGTCCAGTAGTGTTAGGCTGAATCACAAATCAGTTTTTAACTGCTGCGACACTGAGCGCAACTCAAATCGCTAAGCTAGTGATCATCCATCTCCACTCTCCAGAGTAGACGAGATTAACTTTGCTAAAAAATTGGCTTGCATGATCTGACTGGGCAATGGAAACCGCATTCGATTTTGGAAAAAAATCTTTGAAATAAATTTAACGAATATGGCGCTATAGGAGTTTGCACATGCTGGCCAAAGCCTCTGGACCTGTGATTCTCAACCTTTTCTGAGTCGTGGCCCCCTTGACCGTAACGTTAAATAACCATGGCTCTTTGAGTGTGTTGTTTTAAACGTCCCGGTTTAGAAATAAAAATGTATTTACCGTGGCCGTGGTCCTGGCCTTGAGGGGTGGGGAGGGCCAGGGTTGTGATCCCCTTGGGGGGTAGTGAGGGCCAAGGTTGAAAACCGCTGCTGTAGACCTATCGACATATTAAAAAATATCAAAATATTCGATATTCCTTTACGACCTCAACTTTGCTTCTTCCGACGCGTTAGGTTTGTTGCGCACTCTATTTTGGTGTCATCAGGTCATTGCATCTAATGCTACTGATTAAAGGCTCGAAGTACTTCCTATTGGTACAACAAAGAGACAAATTGACCTAAAATGCAATTTTGATATTTTGGGTTCCCTGATGTCGCTTTTAAACCAAGACATTGTCCTTCCGTAGCTGAAAATCCAACGAAATATGAACCCAAGTTTGGGTTGACATGAATGAATGCACATCACTTTTTGGTCGCTTTGAATTGATTGTAGGCAAAACTGTAATTTCTGCCGTTGAATTAGCAAATATTTCTCAAAAAAATGCGACAATCTCTTAGTTTCAGCCTAATATGGCAAGCATGTTGATGATCGAAAGCACTCATTGATATTTTAAGAATGAATCTGCGGTCATTCAGCAGCAAAGGTATTTCGTAAATAATATACGACTAAGCAAGACAGTTGCGCTTTTTATAATTTTGACATGTAGGCTACGTTGTTACACAAAGGTCACAAATTTCTAGTTTTGACCGAGGCTGTGACATATCTTCGTCAAAGTTATCTATCTCCCTTCGTTATATATTTTTCTACCTCTCTTACATGACCTTCGTCTTGGCTAAAAACAAGCTTCTTTTCGCTTTTTTAATCGGCTGAATTATTCAAGCATAAATTTTCAGTTATGTGTGTCATTATTCAAACTATTGTATTGTTGGATAAAGAACAAACACAACTTTGGCTTTCCCCCTCACTTGTCATTTGTGTTGGTCATAATTTTATGGGTTCCTGACAGTTGACGTCCAGTATAAAATTATAATATATCTAACTAAAAGCCACATCCGCTTTAACATGAAATTTTGTGATGAGAAATTGTTAACTAAGTGTTTGGGGTGGTCTGATTCATTTTGTGGTTTCGTTTTGAGTGTTTTGTTAAAATATTTGCTGAGTTTATTAATCAGTGAAAAAATTTTGGGTGTCAAAACACGATTTATTGACAACACAACTTTGCGCTAGACTTCGCCAAAAATAATTATTCGCTTTTAAATCATTTCGTGATTTTCGTATGAGCTTGACCGGGCACTGGAACTGAAGGTCAAAGAAAAATGTTTTTCGAAATTTTTATGACGTCTCCAAACTATACCAAGCACTAACTGTTAACCGATTCGTGGGTTCAGAATTTTATTCAATCTAACGTTGATATTGTCTTTTTTGCCATCGAATGTAAGGTCTAAGCCAGGGGTTCTTGACCTGGGATTCATAAACCCTAAAGGGTTCGTGAAGGTGCTCCAGAGGGTTCCTCGAATCCATACGGATATTACTGTATATTTGCCAGTAAAACTGTAATAGCCGTTTCATAATATTCTCATGAAGGGATTCATGGTTCTTTTTTGGAATAATGATGATGATGATTTCTTCATTTTTATCCTCCTGTCACGAGAAAGCGACCGAGGCGCTATGCATAGGACGAATTCAGACTCGCTTAGGAGTTGCCCTTTTTCCGAGTTTTCCGCTTGAATTTTGCTTTTGCCTTCTTCAATTTGCTGCTTGTTAAATTTCACTAAGCACAGATAATTGCCGTGAAGCATCTTATCCAAGGCGCAACAACGAGGCTTGGGTGGGAGTTGAACCATCAACCTTGCGATAGTGGCCGTCGTAAAAACGACGCTCCGAACCACTCGGCCACGCTGCCGACTTTGTTTCGGGATTCGCAAGACACCGACCTAAGCAATGGCATTGTTGATTGCTCAGTCTTAAATTAACCGCTATATTGTTATGGCTTTAGTAATCCACTGTGGCGCCCACGTGTACAATGCAATATATTTTTCAAAACACTTCAATGAAAAATACCACGAATTAAATGTGGCGAAGTATGCAGACCAGGTAATGTTATTGAAATTGCAAGTATTATAAGTATCGTCGAGTTTTCATTATGTGACTAGGCATATAATGTCGTTTTTGAGGACATACTTTATTACTTCATAAACATAAAATGGTATTAATATTTTTAATTGCTTTTGAAGGCCTTCTAAGCAATGTACTGTACAAACTTTGCATCAAATGATAAGCCACTGTTGCAACGGGTAGGCCTAAAGCCAACCAGTTAACGACCAATCATTACCTAAGCTTAGACTCTCGAGATTGCATCAAACGTATTTTAAAACCGTTATATTTGAGAATATCGACACATATCTTAGATTTATTGGTGTCACGAGTTGAACTTCTCGTTTTGTTTGTTCTCTGAGTGTATCATACCCTGAATTATTTTCTGTTTTATAGATATTGGGTAGTAGCCTGCATCATTGTAATTATCTTGACAACAAAACTAATTTATTTACAGCATCCATTGATAATGTTAGTTACTACTTTACCGGGAATTACTGGTCTTTTATTGGTTGCAACTCTAATGATGATCGCGATTTTTGCTTCTAAACCGATCAGGTAAGCTCTTGTGTAATTCAATAAAACATTCAGCAAAAAACTGACTTAAGATCATGCCCACCCTGCAAATCGATTAATTTTTCTCTTTCACTTTACCTATATTTTAACATAGTCAAACTATGACATTAAAATAATTTTCGTTGCAGTTGAAAGTAAAGAATCAAACTATTTTTAGATTGAAGAACTACAACCAGTTTTGGAAGACCCATCATTTGTTTGCTATTTATTATATTCTTCTTTTTCTGCATTCTTTAGAGTAAGTGGTATTTTTACTTCCTTCTACTCGAGCCTTAATTACGCCAGAGATCAGCCTTTTACGGTTTTGTGTTGCTCATGGTCGCAAATTAATGCACACAGATACAGCATTCGGGATTTTTGTATTTAGTTGCATATTTATCCTCCTATCACGAGAAAGCGATCAAAGCGCTATACGAGCTCGCTTAGGAGTTGCCGGCCATCTGTCTACCACACCAAGATGGGGGAATCCCGCTAAGTGCCTTTCCCAACGGCACAACAAGTAAACTTGCCGGCTTGTTCTCCACACTATCCCATTAATACTGAGCGTCAAGCAGGGAAGCTGCGAATACCAATTTTAAAGTCATAGGTTTGACCCGACTCGGAATCAAACCCGAGTCTACACTGCAAATAAAATTGGGTATTTTTTTGGGTATTAACGTTGAGAAACCCAATTTTTTAAGTTGGGTGCAGATTACCCAAATGGAGTATACTGACTGACTACTAACCATTATGCGTTGGGCTATTTTAGCCCAAGTCAAGAACCCAATTAATTTATTGGGTTTTCTCTACCCGAATGTTTTTAGGCAACGAAAACCCCAAAATTGTTCTAGCTGCCATCATCGCTCATTTGCAAAGTACTGGATGAGTTAGTGTGTTATGCTACAGGGTCTAGTCAACGGCTATACTTACCATTGCATTTCATACGGAGGATCTCACACGGAGCGATTTCGATGTTCTACTACTGCACATGTTCCGATTTGTATATAAAACAAAGAATCATAATAATATTTCACTAGTGGTATTTTTGAAAATACGTCATATTGGGTACTCTATACCCAATATTTTTTAAAATTTGATTTTATTTTCGCTGCAAGCAGTGATCAGTGTACAGGCTCTTCGCAAATAAATATTTTCTTAAATTAAAATAAAATACTGTCTGCAAATGAACAAATGTAGTCTAATTTTATCTTGAATTCCCTATGATTTGTCACACAAAAGTATGGCTTTCAAGCTGGCAAAAGAAGCTATATTTTGCGATTGCTATTCTATTACCTGTATATAGTTAGGTATTTCGAATGTAATCTATTCTCGTTAGCGCCGTGAGACTTTTCAGATTGGTTTAAACTTGAAGGCCAATGGTATGTGTTCAGTGGCGTAGCGAGAAATTTTAAAAGGGGGGAGCCATAATTTCGACACTTTTTACAAGAGTATTTTTTTCGGCAAAACAAATTTGAAGCTGATTGAGAAACAAAAAAGTCTCAAGGGGGGTCCGGGAGCATGTTCCCTCGGAAAATTTTTGAAAATTTACATGCTCTAATGGTTATTTTAATGCGTTTTGAATAATTTTCAGGCAAATTTTGTTCAAATTGTTTGACCCTGATCTGAGTGCTTCGCAAAATATGATGTATTTTGTTCGCGCATTTTCAATTATGCGTGCTCAAGGCGTAAGGCTTATGGCTATCGAAGAAGTTCGAAATTATGGAAAAATTGTATACATCGAAAACAACTTTGAAAATGGCTGGTAGAGGATGCATACCCCTCATCCTACCCCCCTAGATCCGTCCCTAGCCATCAGCTACAGAAACCATCAAAAGAGTATGGCATATTTCAGTTACTTGGCACAATTAATTTTGTTCTTGTTTACTAAAAAGCAGAGTCAAAAGGGGGGGGGGGGGGCATAGCCCAATGCCCCCCTAAATAGCTACCAGTACTGGTAGTGTTGCGAATGTTAAAGGACATATTGCACAAGTGAGCTTTTCGATAATCTGGTTACTTATTTCCATACTTCGTTTTACTAAAACGTTTTCTGGGGCCTAAACGTTTTCTGGGGCCTAAACGTTAATGCCTACCTCACTTTTGTTTGTGCAACAGCCAAGAAATTCTATAAACAAAGATGAAATCTTTGGAACTGTTGTGAACTGTATTACATTATGGCTGTTAACATTTTTTTCCATAACGTTCAAGTTCTTCAGTTTCAACCATCCCTCTAGCAAATTTTTTACTGCGTTGCTTAAATTTCTAACAGTCAATGTTTTAGCCTATAATCTTTAGTGTACGCGCATTTGCTCAGCTACCGACCTATCTGAAAACAGCGTATCTAATAATATTTAGGTCAATCTATGCAACAAAAAGAAAAAGTAGTTCCACCAAGCACCAAGTGCCTTTTCCTGACCACAGTAAAAGCGAGCTTGTCGGTTTGTTCTCCACACTGTTCGTTTATACTGAGCCTATATAGCCTATATAAGGTTAGATTAATTCCCTTTTTTTAATCCGGGGCTGTTGTCCAGAGAAAAAATTAGTGCACACAACCCACTAAAACGTTTTTTACTTGCACAGCATAGATGAGCCTATCATTTTATATTGATTGGCCAATAGATGCACGTACAGTATATCAGACAATAGCTTTTAACAGCTAAAATAGCTTAGTAAGACTCGAGATCTGTAATTCAACTTCTTTGTTTGACGTCGAGCATTGAAACAACCGTGCAAAAAACAAGTCAGTTAGTTTACTTGTTCAGTTGGGAAAGGCACCTAACAGGATTCGCGCACCTTCAGGAAATAGACAGGTCGTAGTGGCGTCGCCAAAACATATTTGAAGGGGTTCATGACTAATGCTGTATAGCTTAATGTTAGCAAAGTGAGTGCTAGTTTTTACATCGTTTTTTTTTCTGTTTTCGTAAAATTTAAGAGGGCATGGCCCCGGTACCTCCCACCCTTGGCTACGCCACTCAAATATGGCAGGTGGCCAAGTGATAGCAGGTTTTCTAAACACGCCTTTCGGTCCAAACCAATCTTTCAGGGCAAAGAAAGTTATAAGATTACCCCTTTATAGCACCTCGAAATTGCAACGCTCAATTATTTATCAAAATGTCAACATCTGAAACGATATTTTAAAGACAGCAAGTCCTTCTTTATGCGCAGTTTTTAGATGAAACTTCACTGCATTTTATTCCAAAATGTATTAATTTTGACCTTACAGGAGTCCATGCAGCAGCAGCAGCAGGGTATATCGAGAATTCATATGAATGCTGTTTGTTTTCGTAAATCTGAGTAACAAAAGTCCACTGTTTAGATTTTCATTTATCCGTCAGTATAAGGGTAGTTGCTTGACTCTTATCACCCTGAGGAAAAGTTGCATCACGCTGCTGCTGCCTTCATCACCTGCATAACGCTATATGGTATAGGTTTCAGCTGCATACAGCAAAGGAAAAACCAGTGAAAGTTACGTATTCACTAAATATTCTTCGGAATTTCGAACTTGGATGTTTGAGTAAATTTTTTTTTGTTCAATATAAAGTTGGGTAAAATTTTTTAATAATGCAACGAAATTTTTTACGTTTGGGTAATTTTCAAAAATACCCAAAATTATTTTGTTAAGTATAAAAAATTACCCAAAAGCGAAATAGTCGCAATTGGATAGAAGGTGTGTTTACCCCCCAAAAAATTGGGTAAAAATTGTATTTGCCCACAAAATTTCATGTTTACCCAAAATCTTTTTTACCCAAAAAAATTATTTAAGTTATGTTTTGGGCATATCGATTTATGCCCAAAATATTTTGGGTGAAACGTGTTTTACCCAAACATGAATTGGGTTGAGTGGAGTTTTACCAAGAGCTCTACCCAATTTTATTTGCAGTGTACAGCTCAAAAGACTGACGCTCTATACCACTCGGTCATCTGAGCTGTTAAATGGTGATGGAAATCTGCTTCTGCGACAAGCGAGTACCTGGCATCTTTCCGATAGAGTTTTGACCGACTTAGAAGTTTAACCCATGTTGTTTTCAGAAAGTGGAAAAGCGAATGCATTTTTTCATTAAAAACTCCAGCAGTTTAAGTTTACTGAAATCCTAGGGTAAATGGTGCCCGTTTCCAAGAGGCGCCAATTGAAGCATTGCTGTAGAAATGGGTCTTGATACCAGTGCAACGCCGTCTTTTTCTCGAAAAAGTGTGGAAAGGGATATGCAATTTGTTTTATGTACCTTATCCAAGGACGCAACAACGAGGCTTGGGTACCACAGCGAAGTACCACAGAGCATCAAATCTTTATCAACAGTTAAGTTTAAAAAACTGTATGTTAATTATGTGCTGGAACAATACAAACCAACCAATTGATTACATTATTAAATTACACTGAGTGAACATTAATGTGCTGAAGTATCCACATACTGCATATTCTGATATTAGGTTAAACAAATGATTTTTTTTTATTTGCTTAGCTTATTAAGCAACAAATTGTTGTTTCTAGTATATATTTTTTTTTGTAGTTTTCTTGTTTTACGGTGTTGTGCACATATGTAAGACTGAAGCCGTGCTGGTGAAGTGGCAGCAGACTAGGTGACCGTATGGTCTTTTCGCTGTCTCCTCACCAAGTGGTTCCACTTGTACACCTACAGCTACATTAATTCGTTTATGTGTTGCCACTTGGTGGAATAAATTGAATTGAATTGAATTATAGCTATTTTAACTGCAATTTACAACTTTTACGTTTGCAGTGGAGTGATAAAATATCAATCAAATACGAAGGAACATGTGCCTGGCTGTTACATGATTATTTCACCAAACAATTCCAGGGCAGAAGAGCCTGTAGTAATGCCTGAACCAGAGCCACACGCCGAGCCATTTTCGTTGAATCATCGCGAATTTTTCTTTCAAGAGAAGCGTGCCGAAGAAAACTATGATGTCATCATGGAGAGCAGCAAGCACGTGGTATCTCCATTTATGGACAAAACAAATTCTCCTGTTTTAAATCAAGATCTCTTGCACCGTCAAGTGGTTATACCAGAGCCAGAACCTATGTTACAAAGTGACGCATACTCAAAAACACCTTCTTCCGAAAATTCAACTTTGAATGCAAGCAGATCCTTAATGTCAACGAAACAATGTGAACAACCTCCCCCTGAATTCAGGTCATGCCCAAGAGAGGTAATTTTTTGTTCTGCACCAACCAAAAAAATAAATAAATTCTAATTTGGACTTTACGGAAGTAGGCTTTGTTTGTATCATGTGTAAAAGGTATCTGAGGTACTGCTATAGAGTCCTACATTTTACATTTAGCTTACCTGTGATCAAATTAACGTTAAGGCGAAAGCTTCGATTGATCCAGTTAAGCTAACCGCGCTTCAAAAAGACTCTGCGGGTTTTAGTGCTTAGTGCAGTACCGGTAAATACAATAGACGCAGTTGCACAATTGATGCAAGTTCGTAAAACGAGCTACACAACCAGCGAATACAAGTGAGCCTACGGTAGATCCAAATGAAAGGCTGGCGATTACGGGTATAATTGGTTATTAGTGACTCTTGACCTTGACTTTAGTGAGCACTGTTGCGCTTATTTTGATAACCGGGAAAATAATTTAAAGCTGCTTATATGTGCAAAACAGGGCCGGCGCTAAGGGGGAGCCTGGCCCCCCCACCCAATTACAAGCTTTTACTTTTGAAGACAGCAGCTTTTGTGCTTAATTTCAAATTTTGGCCCCCCAAGTCGACTGCTCTGGTGCGAAACAAACCCTCCTCGTTTTTTTCAACAGGTTTGGCGCTGGATTTGTGTTCCTTTAGCTTTATATTTTGCTGAAAGACTCGTACGAATTTTTTGTTCGTCACGCAATGCTGCCACAGTTGAAGACTTTAAAATTCATCCTGATGACGTGATTGAGCTCAGATTATCACAGAGTGGTTTTTGTGCAAAGCCTGGACAAGTATGATTTATAGTTTCTACAACATTCTTGCTTTAAATCTACCCTAAAGCAAAAAAGAAATTTTTACTGTAAGTTTTTTTAGCGGTAGGCCTACGTGTTTTCTTGCGAAAGGTCTATTTTTTTTCACATCGCATTCATGGGCATAAGCAGAAGTGTTCCGTGGGGTCAGTTGCGTAGGGGGTTTTGTCAATAAAAGACTCGATTATTCTGGAAACTTCGGAGTTATAACGGCTTTTAACGGGTATTGTAGGAGGCCTGAGGGATGCGCGCAGGGAGCCCCCCAGCGTAAACTAAGCTACTAACCGTGGCAGCCTATTTTAAGTAGGCATATCTTAGTTCATGTTTTGCATGTTGCAGACAGTGTTGGTTAGATGCCCAAGCATTTCTCAAGTGGAACTTCACTCGTTCAGTTTGACATCAGTTCCGCACAAAGACGACCCATCTTTTGGGCTTCACATCAAAGTCTTGGGTGATTGGACAAGTATGATTTTACGTAGTAGGCTGTTGGGCTCAAAACTTCTGTCGTGTAGTATACAGCAACACAGTTTATCACGGTCAACATAGCTTTAAAACTCCTGTATCTATAAACCACAATAGTTAGGTAACATTATTATAGATATAAGGTAGACTCCTCTACAGATGCGTTGAGAGTAAAAGGATCATCGTTGTGATATAAGTAATTGAGGGAGACTGCGAAGGGAGTGTACGCTGTTCGAGACAGATGCCATTCAAAAGTGTCGAGTGCGATTAGCCATCAATCGAAACCGCCACAAAGAATCTGCCTTCCACAGGCGATACCGTTATAGACCAGTGCTCCGCAACCGGTGTGCCGCGGCACACTAGTGTGCCGCGAGGCGATCCTAGGTGTGCCGCGGAATAATTTTATATTGAACCACTACACTGAAAAAAAAAAAAAATGAAAAGAGTGCAAGCTTACTACGTGCGGGTCTCTTGGTAGTTATGCAATACGAGAAAAATGTGGGGATTAATTAAAGTGATGATAATCCTTACGCTACTAAGCGAAACTTCAAAAAGATCTTTTGAGATTGATCGGTGCAATTCTGAAATAAATCGGGAAACCATATAACTTACAAGTAACAACAGATTATCGTTGTTAGCAACCGAACCTTTTTCTTGAATGTATCTAGATTTCCCCGCATTTTTGATGATAAGGAGCGTTTTATTGCCAATTACGAATTATTCACTTAGTCTTGGAAGTACAAACATAAAAAATTCCAGCTTTCGCTCGACGCGTCGATCCCGTTGTGCTAACCTTTGACTGACCTCAGCCAACCGCTTTTGTTTGATTTTTCTTCTCACGCAGCTGGAAGCTGATATTACAACTAACTTTGCTTAATTTTGAAGTGCGAGCAACCTTGAACAACGTTAAGGCGGCTGCACACTGAGCTCGTTGCGATGCGCCACGACCATTGCGATCACGTTTGCGTCAAGTCCTGCGACTGCCAATGCCCACTGCTGCGTTTTTTTACGCAATACTCGTGCGATGCGATTCCAGCGACAAATCGCGCTATCTATGCACACTGAATGCGACTGAAGTGGCTGCGGTCATCGCAAGTAAAAAGAAGTGAGTTCTACGACGCTTGCGACAAATTTTTTCTACTTTGTCGTAGGAATCGCAAGCAACCTTGGTTGTAAAAGCAGCTGGTACCATAGGCTGTGGGCCATATTTGCAGTAAGAACTAAATTTTCTGCGCTTTTTTGCTGAGGTGTGCCGCGAAAATTTGGACATGGTTTTAGTGTGCCGTGAGTAAGAAAAGGTTGCGGAGCACTGTTATAGACCACGTTACACACTAGAAGCCTGGTTTTCATAATTTTGTTTTGCGCAGAAAGATTGCGCGAAAGTCTTCTACAGCAAACTTTTGAGCAAAAAAGAAGATTCTCAAAGAAAAAGTTGTCACCGTGTCCATCTACATTAAATTGTAGCAGAGAAGATTTTGACGCTGAAAACTCGAGTATTTGCAAAACGGATCACGTTACTCCGTTCAGATCCATTGCCTGCGAGAGTGAAAATTGCAACTATGAGCAATCTTATGATGCCCAAATTTACGAGAGTTATGAAATTATCACGAAGAATAGCTCGCGCAGATGTGAAAAGACAAAAAATCATCTGCTTTTCACGAATTGCTGCCATGAAATTAGATCAGAAAGTTTCATAAACTTGAAACCGCCGCAAAAATGCAACTTTCCAATATATATTGAAGGTCCATTTGGCAGTGCAATGGAAGATATATATAAATATAAAGTATCACTGTGCGTAGCTGGAGGAATTGGAATCACACCTTTTGCCTCTGTGCTAAATAAGTTCTTGTGAGTAAAAGTTTTTTACTATTTTCTGTAAAGTGGACTACCACAACTACTTACAGAAATATTAGAGACGAAAATTCTCCATGAAATAACTTTGCATATAAAAATTTACGTTTGCAACGCCAAAGTATGGTTTATGCTATTTATTTATGCTCAGCTACTTGAAAACAATAAGAGTCAATTTAAAACAGGGGTTCTAACCTGGGGGTCCATAAACTTCTTAAGGAGTCAGCGGCCTACGAAAGTGGTTTTCAAGGAGTCCGTAAACCAAAGTACAAACACGATGTGATACGAATACCTACCTGCTTGTACGACTGCTGTATTTAATATTGGCTGTTATAATGTGATTCATATAGAAGGGATACATCGGTTTTGTCAGAACTTATTAGGATTGGCAGCCCTGTAAAGCAAAGTTAAGAAACACTGATTTACGACTGCTGTATTTAATATTGGCTGTTATAATGTGATTCATATAGAAGGGATACATCGGTTTTGTCAGAACTTATTAGGATTTGCAGCCCTGTAAAGCAAAGTTAAGAAACAATGATTTAAACCGTCTCAAACCTCTCCAACACCACTTTTTATTATTTATTAAGTTACCCAGCATGCCACGCGGATGTTATTTTTAATTTTTTTGTGTGTTATGCAGGAAAGACCAGTCTACATGGGACAAGACCAAACTTCAGCGACTCTATATATTCTGGGCTTGTAAAAGCATTACTTCATTTCATTGCTTGAGCAGTATCTTGGAATCGTTGCAACTTAAGGTAAGTGAAAGACTTTATTTGTAGCCATCAGATTGCATCTATTGAAAATTTGTGTTGGTTTGCCTCGCATTATGCAATTAGTATCTCCAGAAATAGTATCTGGCTCTGGTGTTTCATTTAATTTTGCTGATTCATTAATTTCATTCCAAATTCAGTCGGAAAATATCCACTGCGTTCGGTGACCTGACTTCAGAAAATAAAGATAATTTGAATCTAATTGAATTAAAGAGTAGTCTGCCTCTTAACAAAACAGTACACAGGCCTAACCCTCATAACCAGCTTTTTCGCCAATAGTCGATTAGTTTTTTCAATTAAGACTTTCCATGAACCTCATTTTATATTTGGGAGTCTTTCACATTGTCGAGCTCATAAGTTAGAGTTGTTGTTGATAGCTATGGAAAGAAAATCGTCCGGATTTTTTAAGTGTGCAACTTTTCGTGACTGGAAACGCAGACACAGAATCCACTACTTCATCCTCAAGACCTAAAGTTAGCAGATGCGCTGTAACCTTTTCCAGACCGAATTTCGAACAAGTGATTTGCGATGTTTCCCAACGTCATCCCAAGTAAGTTGTAGCAACGACAAGAGGGCTAAGCTCTCCTCCTTTAAATTTTAGTCATACCGTCACAGATATTACTATCGATACTTTAGCACTGAAATACTAGCAAACGTACAAAACTACAAAATAAACATTCATTCGATTCTTAGCCTCCTTCAGCTAAAAAAATGTCTGGGTCCGCTTCTGACTCCTCTGATTCTTTGTTTCAGGACTACGGTAGGAGTGTTCAGTTGTGGTCCCCGTAGTCTCATCACTGCATTGAAGAAAAGCTGTCTTCATGTACCAGCTAGAAATAAAACCAAGTTTGTGTTCAACAAAGAAGCCTTTTGATCTTGCCTTCATATTTTGCCGAACAGTGTTTCTTACATTTAAATTGCTCTTTGAAGTAATGTAGACGAAGTTACATTTTAAAGCATTTCAAGCAAATAGGACACCTACCTAAATTATTTTTTAACGTTACTGCCACGAAGAAACACACTTGCCATGCTTGTGACTTGATAAATTCTAAATTAATGATAGTTGCAATTTGGCGTTTAGTGCCCAACAGACAACGCTTGGAGTACTTTGAACAGTGATGTCCTTTTTTAATTTATCAAGTGCTGAATAATATACTGTTTTTAGAGCAACGAGCAATACTAGAAACGCCTACTGATTGCGTCCATTTCGGACGTCTAAATACATTTGTACGGTGTAGTTAACACCATTTAAAGAGTTCCGCTAGTTTTTATTCATTTCAACACGTTATATTTTCTATGTCTAAATGTGTTCAGCAGTATTTTGTTACACTTTTTATGTTTGTCGTTCACTTTTTTATCTCTATTTAAATTTAAATAAACTATTCCATTTTGTCCCAGGTTGTGCTTTTTCAGCAAATATCGTCGTTTCAGCATTTTAATACAAATCAGATTGTTCAGCACCGAACCTTTTTGTTTATTTCCGACTTAAGGTTTCAACCCCGGTGTTTAATATTTGCGGCTCACAGTAAATTTTTTTCTTGCTCTCAACGTTTGTTCACCCTTCAACGATTGCCCATCACACTTGATTGAATCTGCGCAATATCACGCCTCTCTCAAACTCTATTGCGATTGGTTTACTCCAAATTACGTCATTGTTCAGGTGATTGTTGTTTGTTTGCCACATCTATTTTGCGAATTTCAAAATTAGTTTTATGGTGGAAGGACGTGCTTTCAACTGAAAGATTTTACTGAAGTTTTAACCCGGCAAAGCAAAGTTAATTTTTGCCGCTTTGTGCTGAGTCAAGAATATCTACACACTGTTTTACAACTAATCAATATAGAAGAAAGAGAATTCGAAAATTGTTTGGTATTGGAAGACAGTTGGATACACAGTTACGAAGTGGTGAAAGCCCAGGCGCTCCTCTTGGGCTAAATATTAACTAGCTATAGTCACAGGCGAGCTTCAGTCTGTAACACAGATCAGAGTATAAACTGTATAAAAAGCTTACTTTACCACCTTGTGTAAACCCTTCACACAATGTAACGCATTGTAGGACGAACGATATTACTACTCTTCGCACAAAGTAGCCAGGCCTACTGCGGCTGCACAGATTACCCAATCAGAAAAGCACTTTTTCAGTTACATACTATTTCTAAAAAGCAATCCATGTATTACGTACCCGATAATACGTTAAAATGCGGAGGCGAAGAAATTGAAACGAATGCAAAAACAAAGAAATTCGTGAGATGAATAAAACTGTAAGACAAACAGAAAATGACATATATATCACACGGAAATAGCTAGTTAAGTTCCTTGTTCTACGTCACTGACATTTTGTAAGATCAGTAGGTGAAATAAAATTATTTTACTAGGTGTATAATATTACTTTAATTAATGCCAAATGGTCTATGTTTAGCAAAAACATTGTCTTATCTTTGCCTGAAATTATATGAACGTGCAGACTTGAATCATTGATTAAATTAATTATTAAAGACACTAAACTAAAATTAACAACTTGCGGGTAAAAATGCAATGAAACTATAAAACAGCTTCGTTATATTTAAACATAATCAAATAACTCAAAAATGACGATCAAATAAGTTTAAGTGCTACAATGAAACAACAACTATAAATCTCAACTAAACCAACGGCAGATTGGCAAGTGGTGAATTTTGAAGAAAGATTAAAACTTTCCGACAGTGATCCAGATCTATAATTAGCATCGTTGCTTCACATCAAATATTCATCATATTAGTGGTACTACGCTGAAGCAAGTAACGAGTGGTGGCGGCCATCTCCGCCACTTTGCGCAGGGGCAACATAGCTCCCACGAAACGTTGCAGAGGTGGCGAGCCGTTAGCGACACTGCGTCCAACGTGACCGGGCCCGGAACCAAACTCATACATCGGGCGCCCAATAAGAATACTTCACATACGACAGTGCAAAACTCAAAACGCAGATCTTGTGTATCAATATTTGCCTAGAAGCAATGAAAAATTCCCAGTGCGTTTGTTGATATTCGCCGTAACGATACAATAACATCAATTTCTTTACAGTTCGGTAACTTGTTTTAAAAACGTTAAGACTTAACATTTGCAGTTTTCTACCATCATTATAGATTACTTTCATACACCTTCACAAAATTTACATAAATTTACAGAACAAAATTGCATGCCCGTAGTTAATCTGAAGTGAAATCTATTAGCTTGTCATTAAGCTAACGCCGTAGGAACAGTTGTGCCGGCTGGTCCTGTAAAGTGATATTTAAACCTTTGCGTTACATCAGTTTGTTCGATGTTGAATTCTGCAACAGTCACACCGCGTCTAGCAACTTGAGGGGCAAACATTGCAGCTGGATAAACAACTGAAGAAGTCCCAACGATCAAACATAAATCACAAGCTTCTATCTCATTTTCCGACGCTTCTAATACCTGTGAATCTAAAGATTCACCAAACCAAACAACATGCGGTCTCAGCAACCCCTTACAATTTTGGCATCTGGGAAGATTTTCAACAGGTATATCCACATCTTTAATTTTAGGATCAGGCATTCCCTTTCCTCTTAGTGCCTCACATATTGGGCTATCTCTATTTTCTTTGATTTCACCACAGGATGTACAGCGAGTTTTGAACAATGACCCATGAAGCTCTACCAAGTTTTTAGATCCTGCTTTGCGATGAAGCTCATCAATATTTTGCGTGACAACCACAACTTTTTTGTTTTTACTTTCCATTTTTTTCTCAAATTCAGCAATTGCAATGTGGGCAGGGTTAGGAAACTTGGAATTCATAACTTCCCTTCTATAGTGATAAAATTCCCACACTAATGATGGATTTTCTTCAAATGCTTCTGGAGTCGCTAAATCTTGGGCCACAAATTGTCTCCAAAAGCCACCAGCACCTCTGAAAGTAGGTACTCCACTTTCTGCACTCACTCCTGCACCAGAAAGAATCAAAACATGAGATGCATTCTTTACTTCTTCACGAAATGCTGCCATATCGGAGCTTGGACGAGAAGTGATAAAAGACTGCATTTCACCAGTCAGAACAGTATTCACATGAAATAATTTTAAAAATATTCTTCTACAGCAAATATTCAACATTTTATCAACCGATACAATCAGACTATTGCATGCACGTACAATGCTCACAAATCTAGTACCAAAACTAAACATATGCACAATTATCAGCTTGTCTAGCAAACTCACCATAAAAATATGCCAATATGGACGGGATATTATGTGAATTGAGCTACATTTTGTGGAACCTTTCGTCTTAATCAAATGACACCATACAATGTCATGCAAAAACAGTAATAACTGCTAGCTGCAATTGAAAGCTTGCAACAGATACTTCATTTAAAATGCAATGTATATAATTCAAACTACCCAGAAGTAGCTACCATAATGCCTCCTGCAAGCAGTGATAATGAAGTAATGATTACAGTAACAGAGTTAGACTAGAGAAGAAGGAAATGGGTTAACAAGGTAAGTCAGTAAGTGGTCAAGGTTAAATTATTTCTAAATTTTAAGGTTAATTTTTAACATCAACAACCAGGCTTTCAGCTTTTCACCTTTACATCTTATTCAGTCTTAACAGCATATATATACTAATATTTTAGCCTCAAATTACAACTTATTTCGGTATTTTCACAAATTGAATCAAAAGTATTTTTGCATGATACAATAACAGAAAGGCAGTGGCTATTTGTACAGGTTCGCACAAATAAGCACTTGTTTTTTTTTATTATCCCTTTGCACTCTCCCAGTTCTTCGAGAGCGCGACGAAGTAATAAAATAAACGAAAGAGACAGATATTACGGGCCTATAGAAATAGCCACTTCCTAACAGAAAATACACATTCAAATTTCCTACCAAACAGCCAAACGTTTAGACTGTCCTCTTATTACAAGAAGTAATGAACAGATGAAGAAACAATATACACTTTGAATAAATCCACATTTTTCTTGAGATAAGCTGATAAGTTGGTGTCTTGTTTCTTCCTCTATCTGTTCATCAGTTTGTTCATTAGTCAGTGCTAATATTGCAAATCAGCCAACTACCAATACTTCAGCACATATTAGTCTAGAGAGAAAATTAGACTAATCAATCTAGAGTCATAACGCACTTGACCTATTAAGGATTTAACAGCAAAGCTTAGGTGGGAAGTGAAAGTATGAGCATACGATGATTAAACCCTAGATAGTCTGGAGCTTGTTTGAATTATGCCACATCTTATAACAGGCAAATCACAAGCACAAGGACCACTAGGGGTGCTATTGAGTTATTAGTAGGGGTTAGGCTGTTAGGGCCTAACCCCCCAAACCTGAACTCGAACCCTAACCCCGAACCACGGCGTAATTCAAACAATCTTGATGAGTCTACCAATCTGAGATGTTCAAAAATAATGCTTCATCATGCCGCCCTCAAATTTTGGTTAATGTATATAGTATACACATCTAAAATTTTACACTGACAAAGTATTGTATACTAGTTACACTATACACTAGTTTGGAATGCCAATGTTGAAAACTACCGGTACATTTTAAACAAAGCTGCTAGTCTAAATGCAGCTAACAGCTACTGGTAACACTGTAACAGGCTAAGCTAAGTGGAACAGAAATTAAAGTTGATGATTAAAACAAACAGCTCACAATTACCTTGTCCATAGGTCCAGTTTATGTGCCCCAAAGGCACACAGGCTTTCCGCACCACAACAAAATTTTAGATTGTCGTAGGCCTAATCACTTTTTTCAATTAAGAGTATACTACCCTGCTACCGGTATGAGTATGGTATGACATACCAGATAACTGCTTGAGATTATTTTTTTGCTAATTTGATTATGATGCAGAAAGACTATGGGCTTTAGCAGTTTAGCCTAACTTTAAACTGGTCATGTGGACAGAGACCAAAGAGTAGGC